>CM052443.1:31938102-31963733 GCA_028533085.1 Varecia variegata
TACCACATTCATCATTTCACAGGAGGTTCTATTCAGCACAATAAAACCAGAGAATAATGTAAGGCATAAGAATTGAAAAGGAAGTAATAAAATTTTCATTATTCACATATGACATGATTATGTTCTTAGAAAATAAAAAATATAGAGACAAATATGTGAATCTATCAACGAATTTAATAAAGTATTTGAACACAAAAGCAAAGAAGAACAAAAACAAGAAGAAAAGAAAATACAAAATTGCTATTTAAAGTAATATTAAAAATCATTAATACTTAGTAATATATCTAAATAAAGATGTGCAAAACCTCTGCATAGAAATCCACAAAATTTTATTAGAAAAAATTTAAAAGACCCAAATAAAGAGAAACATAGTACAATTATAATTTGAAAGATTCAATATTGTGAAGGTATCAATTTCCCTAAATTGATCAATAAAACTCAATCAAGTCCCAAATTTAATTTTATATCCAGAACATTTAAGAACTACAAACCAGTTAGTACATGGAACTCAATTAAATAAGAAAAAAGGTGAAAGATTTGAGCAGGTTCTTTACAAAAGAGTGTAATCAAAAAGTCAATAACCATAGGGAAGGGTACTCAATACCATTCATAGTGAAGGAAATACAAAGTAAAACCCAATGAAATAAATTTCCATTAAACTGGATAAAACTTTTTAAAATGATAACACTAATTGTTAGGACTCTATTATGCATCTGGTGGAAGTATAAATTGATATAATGACTTTGGAAAGTTGTTTATATTTCTAAGTCTAAACATACACATATATTATGACTAAATAATCTATTTCTAAAAATAGGAATAGAATAAGAATACTAATAAGAATAGGGTGCACCCTAAATATTGTGTATATATGTTCACCACAAGCCATGTATAAGAATACGTATAGCAGTACTATTTGGAATGACCCCCAACTGGAAACAACCTTAATGCTTATCAATAGTAGAATGAACTGTAATATTATATATTCACTTAATGGAATATTACATGGCAGTCAAAGTGAATAAACTACTGAATAACAACCTGAATTTATCTCATAATATAAAATTAAATAAGAGAAACCTATGAAAAGAGTACACACTGTGTAATTCCATTTATATGAATTTGAAAAACTATTAACAGCAAAACCAAGTGATGATAGAAGTTACGATGGTGTTTTTTAGGAGAGGTAGTTTGAGAACAATAAAGGATATCTGATAATGTTATGTTTCTTCAATAAAAACTTTAGTTAAAAAATAATATAACCAACTTCTTTTATCTGTGATCTATCTCACTTCTTTTAATAATGAAATGATAATGCTCCCAGTTTCTTATTTAATGAATTCATTATTTCCATATTTTTCTAGGGCTTCGTGCCTCAAATATTATTCAAAATTCACAGGGTTGCTTTTATAGTTCTCTAAATCAGTATTCCTAAGAGGAGGAACTCATTATAATCATTTTGCTCTTACATCATACACTGCACACAGCTGTATCTTCTTTTCCAGATTCAGATGTGCAGTGGAAAGTTCCTTCATTGATAAATTGTGAAAAAGAATATTCACACTTCTTTTGCATTTCTTAGCACCAGTGATAGGATCTGACAGTGATAGTTTACTAGTTGTAAACTACTAGTGCTATAAGAAAACATTTGTAAAAATGGGTTTTCTGGTTTATCTGTGCTCTTAGTTCAGGCTGCTATAACAGAATACCATAGATTGGAAGGCTTACAAACAATAGAAATTTATTTCTTACATTTCTAAAGGCTGAGAAGTCCAAGATCAAGGTGGTAGAAAGTTCTGTGCCCGGTGAGGGCCTCCTTCCTTGTTCACAGATGGCTGTCTGTTAGGTATGTTCTCATATGGTGGAAGGTGCAGAGGAACTCTCTAGAGTCTCTTTTTATAAAGGAACTAATCCCATTCGTGAGGACTCTGCATTCATGACCTAATTATCTCCCAAAGGCCCCACCTCCTAATACCACCACACTGGGGCTTAGGATTTCAACATATGAATTTGAGGGGGACACAGGCAGTCAGTCTATAGCACTCTGCTAACTCATTATAAGTAGGAGGAATTCTTATAGATATTTTGACATCCAACTCAGCAGTTCACTTTTTCTCATTTAGGAAAGATGAAAAATGTATAGAATGTTATTAATTTAGCTACCCCACAGGAGTGGTTATGGTCTCTGCTTTTGGAAATGGCCTATTTCTTTATCCATAGATGTGAGAATGTGTCCAGTTCCCTTGTGAGATTTGAACAATTTTGGGGAAATTTCACTAGTGAATGAAGTTTCTACCATTTCCCTTCAAAATATACCATCATCTTTTTCTGGCCTATTTGGTCCGACAGCAGACTCAAATTAAGGTTCTATCTTACAAAGAATAAATCCATAGAGGTATGAAAAGATTGTGAAATTGACTATGAGTTCCAAAAATCACTTGGTTTTTCCCATAGGAACAGAAAGAAATTAGAGAAAATTATATTTTACTAAGCTAATGAGGCACACAAGAAGAGGTTCAGTTTCACTTGCACTTTTTCATTTAAATAAGCAATTTGAGAATGAAGATAATTTTGCATATAATTTCTTATATTTAAGTCATAAATCAGATGAATGTACAAGTTCAACTGAAACTTCTGTAAGTCAAAGAGGATGAAGAAAAGGATCTAGCATTTATTGGACATCTATTATTTATATATCATATTTATCCTCACAAGAATTTGATAAAATAAATATCATTGCCATTTTACAGATGAGTAAACTATATTCAGTGGGCTTAATTACCATCCCCGGGTTCACAAAGCTTGTACTTTACAGAGATACGAGTCAAATTTCATGTTCTTATCATCCTAATCATACTGGTACTATTTAATGGTAAAATTAGCCAACTTTAACAAAAGGCCATTTTATCTTTATCTGTATCCATAATTTACCTCCATGACTTTTTCTTATTATCTGTACTTGAAGTCTAATTTATGGTACATATAATTTTAATTTGTATCAAACCTTATTTCATTTACAGTCAATGGCAGTTTCCTTCCTGAAAAATGTGCAGAATCTTATCAATTTATAGCATGGACTTTGGATTTTCTAAATAGCAGAAACCCCACTTAAAAATCAACTTTAACCAACACACATTGGAATGCAATTAGAAAAGATGACTACCACAATGTTCGTTTTTCCAGGTGAACTGTTGAACAGGAAGGAAGAAATACTCTGAAATGAAATTTGGTAATAAAGCATAATACTGTGAACCAAACAGCTATCTTACTCAATGCAGTTCATAACTAAAGGAGATAAAGTATGTAGTGATTAAGATAATGGATTTTGAAATCAAGATGACTTGTGCATTGCCATATTTCATCAAATATAAGGCACTGTTGACTCTTAATAACTAATATTATTTTACAATGAAGGAAAAAGTGCTACCAAATAATGTTAAGATGCCATTGATTGCATGAGGAATCCTGACTTCTGAGTTGTTACATTTTGAAAAGAAACAAAAACAACGCATGTTTGAGAATTGATGAAATGAACAAGCTGTCTTATATAACTTTTATTGTGGTTAAAACAAAAGAAGAATTTATTCCTCACTTACCCGTCTACATAATGGATGTTCCTCATTGTGGCAGCTTCCTCCCAAGAAGAGATTGAGGGAGCTAGACTCTTTCCATCTTGGGTTTAGTCAGTGCATCTTTAACGCACAGCTTCCAGGATCCCTGTACTTATTTGCATCAAGATGGCAGAAGAAGAAGGAACCTGGGGGATTATGGGAGTTCTGTATAAGACAGGGAGGGGAATGAAACCCAATAATGAAATTAGTGCTTGTGTTTCATTGTTAGAATTCAGTCACAAGACCACAAAGGAAGCTGGGAAATTCCATCAAGCCATGTGCCCAGAAAGAGAAGGAATTGGGTTTGGTGAAGAGTCAAGCAGGCTGTACTACAACCTTCTAAGTAAGGCTCAGTGTGCTCACCAGAGTTTCTTCCAGGTTTCTGTTCACTCATAAGCATGTGCAAGACTGTTTCCAAGTCCTATTGCTGTTGAATGGACACATTGAGGGCAGCTGCCCCAAAGAGACACTCAAATCCACAATGAAATTTCCATGTGCAAGAAATTAGCATTTTTTATCTAATCCTCTGAGATTTTAGGCAATTTTTGTTTGTTAAACTCACTTTCCTCATCTTATTTATTAAAGATGGCAATACCTCATAGAGTTGTTGTAGAGATTAGATGTGGCACTACATTAAAGCATTGAGGACAGTACCTGGCATATAGCAACCAACTGATAAGTAAAATTCATTATCATTGTTTTCATAAAATCATTACTTACTTTCGAATGTGGAATCTTTACTCTGATATGGCTTATATTCCTATGCAAATATTAACATAATCACCTTCACATTATATTTGCAAATTAATTTTTACTTAGATTACTTAATCTTTTAAATTTTCTGATAAAGTTCCCCTAACATAGTCATCAGATAGAATTAGTATTCTTGTAAGCCCTCATATGATCTTCTTATTTTATGTACATTCAAATGATCTGTTTATAAATACCAGCAAGAATGTTGGCAATGGTAACCTCTCTACCAGGGGCTGTATGAGAGTTCTGTTGTTGCTTGAAATAGGATGCACACAAATTGACAGAAGTGCAGTTTGGGGCTACTATAAAAATTTTATTCTAATCTCAAATCTTTCTAAAATTTTCAGGACCCATTAGAGAGTCTTGAATCTGCTCTAGAAAGATGTCAATAGTCTTAGGCTGAAATATTTTAAATCTCCATGGTAGTGGTACTCTTCCACTGTGAAATCACCATCCTCTATATTTTTTGGAGCTTGGAATAGGCTCCTCATTTTATAAATGAAGATGAGAGATGCCTGGATTCATGCCAAAGTGCGCTTTACAGAAAAGATGGTTCTATGCATTAAGACTAATGCATATGTCACCAAATATGGAGGCATATTTGGTAACTGGCTGAAATATATGTGCATTCAAGAAAAAATTAAAAGGGTAAACTAGAACACTTTTTGATTCTATTATAAACAAAGTAGAATGTCTCTATGCTGAAATGTAATAAATGGCTGAATTTATTACAGACCCAAAAGGAGAATTTAGGGTCAAGATATAATTCTGCTGAAGGTCCATTCTTAGGGCAAACGTGTAGATTAAGTTTTTAATCTCTAAAAGTGCACAACAGACATGCTCCTCAGTTAAAATATTGTTCTAAAAGAATTTCAGCTGATAAAATTCATTATAGCAGAGTGAATGCCTATCAATACAGATAACATATCTGCTGTTGTCTTTGAAAGATTCACAGTTATTTATCCTGATTTTATTTCTCCCTTGCTCTCATGCTGTCGTCAACTTCAAAGTGAGGACCATACACAGTAGAGATATTCAGGGGGCACAGAAGTAAATGTAAATCAGGCCCAGTGTGGACTGATTCCTGGATGTAGCTGTTACTCATTTTTATATTGTAAAATAACTGCACTTTTTATTTTTTCTGAACAAAATTATGAAGTTCAGCAACTTAATTAATTTCTATAAGATAGTTCAAAATGTATTTGCCTTTTTCAACCATTTGAATATTTTACTGGAGCAGTTTTAATTCCAGTGAAATAATTCTCACTTTTAAAAGTAATTAATATTTTGTGCAAAGCAGCAAAATATGTACACTCTTGATGTTCATTGCTAAAAGAAAATGTATTTTCTTCTCTATTGTTTGTAATCTTTTCCTATAAAACATATTAACATTTTAAGATTTCTAAAGCATATCTATACTCTGAAGATGAAATAATTACTTTATGATTTTTACAAAGGTGCTACTTTTTCATACATACCAAATATGAAATATATAGAAGATGTGAAAAAATGTCATGTATTATACATATTGTGAATTTTATCACATATGTTTTAAAAGTTATTTTGAAGCTTATCATCTCACATGTAAGGCATAAAATTTTAATTGCAGATGTATGACTTTGGCATGCAAATGCAACTTCTTTCTTAAAACTCTTTTTATTTTTCTTATTCTCTTCATTCCCCATTTCCACCATCCTCAAAATTTTATTCTGTGGCAGGAAAAACATTAATCCAAACGCAAAAATCTGCTAATAGTGAACAATCCTTTGCCCATGAATCCCATAAGCTACCTAGCGAGAAAAGATGTCTATTTAATAATTTAAAATGAAATCAAGTTAAAATACTATATGACCTTTAAAAATCAGCATTGCAAAAAGTAAGAACTTGATGAGTTTCACTAAATATCCTTCACTTATCTTTAGAATGGTGACCTTAAAAACAGTTCCACATTTTTGTTTTTCCTCTCAAGGGCTATTTGCCAACCGTTTAGTGTTTTCCAAGTTGAATCTCATTTTGTGGTTGCCCTTTAATCACTGAAGGTCTCTTTTTATCATTTCTGTACTAATTGGTGTTAAAACACTTGACAATTTATTGTGATTTAAGTTTCATTAGCTTGCATCTCTTTCTCCACTAGATGATTAATAGAGACGTTAAATAAGATTACAACCTAATAACAATGCCCTCCCTACCCTGCCTGTATCTCTCTCCAAAACTGGGTAGCAATATGTTTTCTTGATGGAAACAAAATGTGCTTTCAATCTATGTCCTATGAAGGATTAGGCTACTTGTCTCTGATAATTTGAAGATTCAGGAAGTCTCCTTTCAGCCTATGATATACATATAGGTGGAGAATAAAATTGCCATCTTATTTAATTGATATAAATCTACATTGGCATTTGCATAAAATCAAATAATGATTAAGCTTCTCCATCATTCATCATTTTAAATATGAACATAATTTCCCAAAACAGGAATAACACACATGGACACATACAAACACAGGCACAAAATCTTAGTGTATGAATATTTTTAAAAATCAATATATTCTTTTAGATTTACACTTTTCAATTTCTTGAAAACATTTTAAAGTAAATTTACTCCAAAGAGTGGGCTTTAATTAACCTCATCGCAAGCTGAAAATTCTTACACCATTTTAAATTCATTGATTTTTGGTGATTTTTTTAGTCAGACATAGATTAAGTTCAAGGATTTGGCTATCAGCAGTTTATTAGTATTGTAGTCCATTTTCTGCTACTATAAATGAATGCCACAGCACAGGAGACAGAGAGAGCAAATCAGGGTTGAAGCTATCCTCTTATAAGGGGCTCACTCCCCCACATTAATTCATTTATGAGGACATAGCTCTCATGACCTAGTCACCTCTTAAATGTCCCACATCTGAATACTGTAACAATGGCAATGAAATTTCAACATGAGTTTTACACAGGATATTCAGCCAATAGAATTTGACTTTAGCCATATTTGTGGACCCATGTGTCAGCTTTTGTTTATCTATGTTCTGACCATGGTTTTGCCTCTTGTCTATAGCACTGGCATCTTTAGAAGGGTAGTGGGCCTCTTATACCCTGTGTACCTCCCATCATCAGCATCCAGGTAAGTCACCCCACACCCTCCACAAGCTCTGGTCTATCCTTTAAGAGTGATCACACACATATCCTTCAAGGGTATTCAAGAGCATGCCTTGCAGCATCAGTGGGCCTGTCCCAACATGACCTCTCTCATTGTCAATTGATATGATGACATTGTTTCCAGGAGCAGCCTTAAAGTGTGCTGGATGAGGCAGGAACAACCTGTGCCAACAGAACCATTCTTTTTTTCCTACCATGGCTCATTGCCTATCCTATACATGGGGTGGTTTTGGAAGACAGGGCGTACAGTCAATAGTCAATGATTTCAAAACATAGGAATGCAGTGATTATGGCATAAAGAGGTTAAGAGAAGATATGGTTGAAAATGTGCATTCTAAGTTTATTCTGGGCAATACTTGCACTTGTGGTCAACAAAGCATAGTAACAACCTTTCAGATAATTATTGAAGCCACCATTCAGCAAGATGGATGATGTAAGATCATGCATAAAGATGTAACTACAATTAAACACATAGCATTAAGGAACTTTAGAGGCAAGAACATCTCTATTGTTTCAACATTAATGTTCTCCAAAGAGCCAGAGAGTTGTGTGAAAAATCACTGTAGCCAGGATTTTGTAAAATGGAAGGTATTAAAGAAACCAGGAATGGTGTGTTTGATAATATAGAACATGAAACGATGGTGCCTGGACCTGAGGACCTGAAGAGGAAAAACTAGTGCCTGGACATTATATTTAATCTTAATATGATGTCCTAAATGGACATTCAACAGAAATATAAGTACTCCTTCTCTACCCATTATTCTCAATCTTCAGCAGTGAATCATACATATGAACTCATCAGTTTTGTAACATATTCATAATCAAATTGCTTTACAGACAAAATCCCCACAAACACATTGACCCTAGAGATGACCTAGCCACACCTACATTAGATATTAGAAATCAGATGCAGGGAGAAATTTTAAGAGGGGTGTTTAAAGAAACAGTTTCTCTAAGGCTTACTCATACAAGCTTCCAACACACACAAAGGGATGTGTGGGATATTCTTCTCTTTCTCTTCAGGAAAGAAGTTTGACTTCCATGGGACAAATAGAAGAGCTTAATATATAATATGTCCCCTGAATTTTTATAAACATAAAAATTTTTATGAACATTTTTATGAGGAGTCTGAAGGCCATAGGCTGTTTCCATTGGCCTTGGGAGCAGAAGAGGGAAAGAAAGAGTGAGAGGGAGCAAGTGAGAGAGAAAATGAGAGAGAGAGAGGCGAGCTTTAGTTGGGAAGTAACTGAATTCCCAATTCCCACTGAAAGTAGGTAAAGTTTGCATCAGAGTTTCCTGTGGCCCAAAGTCAACCTCCAGGAGAGAGGAAAGCACTACATAGGAATCACTTAGATCTTCAGGCCTTAAGAGAAGAAGCTGGAGGTTGACTGTTGACCACTTGGTTCCCAGGGGCCACAGACAACCACAGCATCCATCCACTTCAATCAAAATAACAGTGAAAAGCCAGCAGCATTGCTGTGGTCACTCAAGACCATGCAAAGAAATTCTTCTTGGAGAGAGTGAGATTTAAATTTCCATCAGGCCCAGAGATCACAAATGCGATCTGAAAATAGCAGTCAATAAAGAACTTTCTGCTGCTCTTACTACCACCCCAGCCCCCTGCTTTTGTCAGCAGTGTAAAAATGGTGTTGAGTAGTGTGGGTGGAATTACACAGGAAAACAGAAAATCAACAATCTCATCACACATATCGAACCTCATACTGGTGAGAAAAAAAGTGTAAGTCATATGCAGGGTGCTAATTATTTGCTGAACTGAGACTGCAATGTAAAATGAGAATTTTTTTTTTTTTAGGTTTTTTTTGTTTTTTTTTTTCAGCGATGTTAAGGTACTGCAAGAATGGCAAGAGATAGACTACTCTTCATGAGAATATTTAAAGGGTGTATGGGAAAGAAAAATGAAGTTAATTTTAATTATATTCCACGAATTTTGTTAATTAAGGAGAGCAGTCAAAATCTGTTATTATCTATGACAACATGGATGAACATGGAGGACATTATGTTAAGTAAAATAAGCCAAGCCCATATGATCTTACTTATATGTGGAATCTAAAACAGTTAAACTCACAGAAGCAGTGAGTATAATAATGGTGGATAGAATAAAATAGTAGAATAGAAGGATGGAGTTCAGGAGATCTTGGTCAAAGGATACAAAATTTCAGACAGATATGAGGAATAAATTCAAGGCATCTATTGTACAAAATGGTGACTATAGTTAATAACAATGTCTTGTAGTCTTTAAGATAACTAAGAGAGTAGATTTTAATTGTTTTTACCACAAAAAATAACTGTGTAAAGCATGCATATGTAAATTAGTTCAATTTAGTCATTCCACAATATGCACATATTTTCAAACATCATATACACAACAAATATATATGATTTTAATTTGTCAATTAAAATCAATTAATTTATGTCTAAAATTGTTGTCTCTAATATAGCACAGGTCAAGCCATGATGATACAGCTTATGAGATGTAGCACTAAATGGAAGAGGGGAATTAAAATTTTCTCTAAACTTTGTAGAATGCATTTTTTCTTTTTTTAGCTTAGATTTCACAGTCCAATACTTCAAGCTCTCTCTGAAGAATTTCTAAACAACCTTGACCTGATGATGTCTTTTCATCCCATCTGACCTGCAAGCATCTAGCCTTGGGTAACTCCTACTGCCTGTGTTCTCTTTGTACAGAGACTTCTGGAAAAAAAATCACACACCTGAGCCAACTGATGACACTGTACATGGCCTCCTGTTTGATTAGTGTTCTAACTTATTTCAATTGAGTTATGTTTCACTAGGCAATGTTCTTTTCTTGTTTCCTAAAAGAGATATTTCATCTTCTGCACTTGCTTCCCTTTTTCCACAATCACTTTTCTTCTCAACAAATCATCTACGTACCCCAGCCTCCACCCCACACACGCTTCATGAAGAAAATAGAACATCATTACATCATGAAGTAACATCGAATTCTGGTTTCCAACAAACCAACAATACTATATGCACCTATACACACCTGTTCTTTACATTGAAATGGAATTATCTTCACCAATCTCAGACCTGTATTTATGAGTGGTATGCAGTCCTGAATCTTTAGAACTTCACATTGTTTAATTACCTCACATTCTTTTAGAATAACAAAATGCTCCTTTTATCCAGGATACATTTCTGTCTTCATATGAGCTTGTTCAAATCCCTTCTATTTAATATAACGACACCCATAGTAAATAGAAAAAATAAAAAGTAAAATCTTTCATATTAAAACAACAATGATAATACACCTATATGAATGCAGAAAAAGAGAATAGAAATAAAAATACAACAGAAACAGATAGTCATATATTACTAATGAGAGTGTGAAAAGATTCAATCTCCATTGGGGGCATTTTCAGCAATATCTATCAAATATACAAAAGTGTATATCCCTTTTCCTACGAGCCTAAATCTGGGAGTTAGCCCAAATGACACTTGGACATACATAAATGACAAGTGCACAGGTTTATTTATTGCATATTGTCAGTGATAAAAAAAAAAAAAAAACATGTGAAATCAACCCCCTGCTTAAAGCCTGCAATGGTTCTGGAATTCACTCAGAGAAAATATCCAAGTATGGTCAGTGACTGCTCTTTGATCTCATTTCCATCTTCTACCATTCTCCCCTTCAACTACTGTGCACTGGGTACATTGACTTCCTTGCTGTTCTTCAAATGTGCTGGGCATGTGCTGGAATAATGGCCTTCCCTTTGATTGGAACACTGTTCCCATGTCTTCCACCTCGCCTTTCTAGAATATAAATCACGTGAAGCTTTTATTCTTTATCTGCTTTTTCACTGGTAAAAGTCTGAAATAATCCTTGTACATAGTAGGACTCAAAAAAAGTTTCTTGAATGAATGAATGAACCCAGATATGCATTAAGGCTGAGTATTTAGGTAAAATATGGTAAATTCATAAAAATAATAGTATGCAGTATAAAAATGTCAAATAATCGTCATGTTTTTTAAGTTCAGTGGAATATATACAAGGGTATATGTTAGATGAAAAAAAATGATTTAGAGAGTGGTAACAGTATATTACATTTGTATAAACATGTGGAAAAAGGATAATGTTGATTCACAGTGGTTTGTATTTCCATAAAGAAACTCTAGAAATATGTTGACATATTTACAATTTTAATAATTATACTTTCACACATTTTTTGAATTTAGCCACATGACCATGCCTGACTGCCAGGGAGCTGGAAAAGACAGACTAGCTTGACAGTCTTGACTCTGGCTCTTCATGACAGTGGAAGAAAAGAATGAGTTTTTTGGGCAGTTAGAAGTGCTCTCTATGGTCTTCAAGAAAATAACTTGTGTCACAGAATATGTATATCCTGATTTCTCTGAGGATTTGTAAAACTCAGGTCTTTTTTTTTTTTCTATCCCTATATCTGAATGGTAAATGCTACTGAAACCTTTACATAGCACCTACTGCTAAAAGTTTTCCGTCGCTTCCCCACTTCCTCTGAATTATACATGGAAATCTGCAATGGTGCTGCTGTTGTTAATATTCCAAAATGCCTGCCCCAGCCATTATGTAGTCCTTTCTACAAACTTGTTCTTCCTCAGCTTTTGAATTTCCCAGCCTTTAAATAACTTGGTGTATTTCAATTACCTCCAAATATTCTTTTCTGCCACTTCTTTTCCCAAATCCTAGGACATATGTTTTCTGGCATGTCGTTTTCTTCTGTTGTTTTTCTAGTCATTTCTAGCCCTAACTTAAATCTGGCTGCTTCCTGAGGACAGTTCCTTGCCTGCGTGCCTCTCGAATAATACAGGGCCAAGAAATGGAATAGATGAGCTCCTTGCTTCCTAGCGTGACTTTCAAGTCATTTCTTCTCATTTCTCTTTTTACAGAAATCTTACATCCTTTGAAACCTGACAGAATTCCTTCCCTCATCAGCCTTCATCCTGGTCCCATAATTATTCATTGAAGATCTTAGTTCCTATCCCACTGTTTTTCCTCTGTGACTCTGCCCTGTATGTGGGTATTCCTTTTGGCATCTTGGCATTTCAGTGCTCTGATTAGATTATCGATTGGCGTCCATATAGGAAATACTATTCATCTTTTATGATTCATAGAAAGAGAATTTAATGAAAGAACAAACTTACATAAGGCAAGACAGAATTACAGGAAAAATGGCGAACTAATCTAAGAAGTTACCCAGTAAAAGCAAAAGGAAAAGAAAAAAGAAAGCGGTAAACAGATGAGCAAGAATATAATCACTAATAAAGAAAGAATGAATGAGGAAAAGAAAGAGAGTATGTAGACAAAGGGTCAGATCTCAATTCTGAGGCTTATCAGCTATGGATTGTGATCATGTCATGAGCAAGGCTCTGTGACTATAACTCAGATTTTCGGTTGGCCAGTGAGCTCTTCCTTTTCAAGCATGACACCTCCTTTGCTTTCCTGGTAATGGGTCTTTTACCTGTCCCTCTAATTGAGGGCAAACAAAGAGCCTGGCACACAAACAGTTATGCTAAAAATGTTTGTGGGAAGATTAGTTGAATGAATGAGTGGAGTCAAATTGACTCACTTTTTGGTGTAAATCTTTAGTTCACATAGCTATTTCAAAAACAAAGGCTGCTTAAGGAAATTGCCACAGATCTCTCAGTGCTGTCGTCCACACCATCCCAGACTGAAATACGTGTTTATTCACCTGCGTACTCTGTAAAAGCAGATGTCACAGACCTCATTAATCTGCAACTGTAAAATAAGAGTGTATTTGTCTGTAATTACTAAGCTATGAAACATCGAGACTCTCTTGTCTTCTTTGCTAGAAATTACATTTCAAAAGACACTCAGAAAGATGACAAACTAAGCAGGTTTGCAAACATATTTAGTCACAATTTTCTTCTACTTATCTCACTTGCACTTGCCCATTTGAACTACCTCAGTACCTTTGCACTTGCTCACACCATGCAGGCTCTTTGAAACAGGGATGCTTCTCATCTTTTAGCATCACCTTCTCAGCCAGAACTCACTCCATGTCCTGGCCACATTAACTCCTGTTCACCTAGACACTTTACAGAAGATCAAAACAATAACTTTTAATAGAATTTATACTTTGAAATCATTGATTTTCTGTTTACTTATTTAAAGTTTTACTTATTTAAAGTTTTTCTCTACTAGATCGCAAACTCCCTATGGGGAAGAACTCTGTTTGTCTTGTTTATGGCTGAATTTCCAAGGCCCAGCACGAGATATTCCCTCCAAACATCATGTATAGGTTGTTTCTATTATATATATGAACTGAGCTCTAAAACTGTAGAATTCATTAATAGCCTGTACTCATTAAGTGTATATTTATATAATATGATATATATGTGTATATACATAAAATGATATATGATATGTGTGTGTGCATATATATATACATATATATACTTAAAAATGTTGTAGTGATTGAACATTCCTTCACACATGTAGGGAAAGACCTTATATATTGAAAGTTACATATAAGAGGGTTATATGCTTTTGTTTGAAAAAGTGTTTATGATAACCTATTAAAAACATTCACTTGTCTTTATATTGGCTAATACAGAAGGATTAGATGCGTTTTCAACTTTTACTTGTTGAGTTACTAATGCCAGAGTTGGAGCTCTCATTCAAACACATCACTCCATCAAATATGAAATAAAGAAATCTGTGCTTTAGTCCTCAGCTCTTGAAGAGTAGAAATTTAGTCATTGAAATAAATGATATCATTAGAATGAAGAAGCAAGTCCTATCTATTTTCTTAAAAACCTTGAGCTTTTAATAGGAAAGTACAACAGCTTAACAGTACAGTGCAAATTAGTGCCTACTGATTTTCTGTCATCCGACATATCTGCCTTTGGTGTTATTTCCATTCTTTTTGTATTTGGGGTAATGATATTTGTTTACTCATTTACCCTATTTACGACCAATTCTAGGGGACTAGAACATGTCTTTTTTTTTTAACTAAGCTATTCAAGTCATGGCTTATTAAATATATCCTCAGATACTATAATGAAGTCTACTCATCACCCTGTCTCTGAAGAATTTGCCTCTAACACCTAGTAATCCAAGAAGGACTCCCTTACAGTGTTAAGGGGCTCCTAGGTGCAGAATAACAATAAAATCTGAAGATAGGAATGTATTTTTGCTGTATATCTCAGATTTCTGATGTGCCCCATCAGATTCACTTTATATTCTGTCTTCATAGTCCTATATAACACTTTATATTCAGTACTGCTCGCAATTTCCATGCCAAACTTCTCCTTAAAATTTTACTAACCTAAAGATTTAAAAAGGGAAATAAAATAGACTAGTAAAGACTGGCCTTATGGTCAATGTCCACTTCTCAGTAATAAGGTTTGACAAAGGGAATTTTATGATGTCAGAATAGAACAACAATTGTCAACTACTAAGATATACAAATATCTATAAATGAATAATAAATCTCTATATGATAACACTATTTAAATGAGCCCTGTTGGCATAGATGTAAATGTTTGTTTATGTTTATCATCTTGCTAGGTTTTATGCGACCAATGTCAAAAATTATGGGAAAACAAGGTGTCAATATTCTGCTTGTGCTGCAAACAACTCTCTAAAATCTGCCAGACATGTTTCCTACATTAGGAATCCAGGCTGCACTCCACAGATGAGTTTACTTATGACTTTGCTTAAAGCCAATCCAGTGGAAAGAATACAAGTAACTTCTTTTCGAGATAGTTGAGGCAGTAACATAGTCAGACAATTCAACTGTAGTGCTAAATTAGGAGTTTAAACTAGACCTCCAATTTCATTACAGCTCTGATAGTGCATGATCTGTGCATAATGTCCCACTTAACCCATGGTATTGTATGAAATATATTATACTATTATTAGAAGCCAAACTTATGCTATTTGAGAGTTGAATAGGTATGTCAATATGTTACTTCAGATTTATAAATACTTGGAACTCTCAGCAAACTTTTAATAAAAGTTGCAAATTACTAACGGCTTGATGTATACAGTAAATTTTTATGCTCCTTATTTTCTCCTCTTAGATAAGGACTATGTAGTGGCCACTTTTCGCTCCTGAGCTCGGTAGTGAAGGAATAATTATTCAAAACACATAATTCTTTCCTGTATTTATTATGAAGGATATGTGCAGAAGTTCAGGGAGTACACAAGAATGTGGAAACTCAAGCAAGTACAGCACTTTGCAGGTAAGGAACAAGATGTGCAGATATCAGCTAATGATTTTTAGAATAGAGACAAAGGGGAAAAAGTTCCAGGTTGTTTGCTAACTTTTTTAACAACGTCCATACACAGTGAGCTGAATTCAGTTGACCTTTGCACACAGCAAATAAGCAGCTTCGGTAGGTGTTTTCGCCTGTCCCTTCATTCACTCTGCTCACATTCTTTCCATCCATCCATCCTTTCTTCTAGGCCCAGCCTCCACAAGGACTTATGAGAGTTTTGTTGATTAGTTAGCAAACTCTAAGTCTGAGCAAATGGCCAAAAAGGAATATGGTAAGTCAGGAAGAATTTTTTTTTTTTAATACAAAGTGAACATGTTCTATTTAGAGGAATAAAGACTATTGAAGATCTTATGCTGAACATAGTTTTAAAAAGTGTCTATTTTCACTAAATAGAAAGCCTGTTGAAACAATAATGCAGCACGCCCAAAATCAAATTCTCAAGTCTATTATCCTTACGGGTA
The DNA here is from genome assembly GCA_028533085.1 of Varecia variegata. NCBI lineage: Eukaryota > Metazoa > Chordata > Mammalia > Primates > Lemuridae > Varecia > Varecia variegata. Next base: position 31,954,342 of record CM052443.1, read on the forward strand.
GCATGCGTACCAGCGCTTTTGAATAGTTATTAAGCAATCTTGGCTAAATCACTGCTAATAAAAGTTTTATGTCTTCTTGTCTGATTTTTATTGTATGTATCTATATGAAAATAGTTTGGTGCATACTAAATAGATAAAAATTTACTTAAAAGCATAGAAATTTTTTTGCTTCCAGTTAAGCTTGCTACAGAAAATTTTTAAAGTAAATAGTTTATAGTTTATATCAAATAGCATTGGTTTGCCTAAAAATTACTGACATTTACTATGGCTCTGACTCTGTGAACATCTTGTAATCAAGGAATCATGGGAGTTTTGAATTTAAGAGTTTGTCATGAGCTTCACCTCTCTTTATTCTTTTTGGGATAGGATTTGTTCATATAATTGTAGAACCTGGACATTCTGGGTACCTATTGCTGTGTAAACAACCACGCCATCATTTAGTGGCATAAAATCACAACGATTTCACTGTGCTCAGAGAGCCTGTGAATCAGGAGTTTGGGCCTGTGTGACAAAAATGGCTATCTCTGCTTTCCAGGTCTGGGGCTTAACTTGGAAATTTCAACTACCTAGAGGTAGGTGACTCAAGGGCTGGGCACTCGAATCATTTGGAGGCTCTTTCATGTGCATGTTTGGTGCCTGGGCTGGGGTGACTCAAAGCCTGGGCTCACATGGCACTGTTGACCTGAGCTCCCACCTGAGCCCTCTCCAAGTGGCTTGGGCTTCCTCAAAGTATGGTGGCCTGAGGATTGTCAAACTTCTTACATCATGTCCCAGGACTCCAAAGCAAGTGTTCCAGGGAACAAGGCAGAAGACATATGACTTTTTGACTTATCCTTGAAAATCTAAGGATCGCTTCTATCCTATTTTCTTGGTCCAAGCAATTATAAGTCCACTCAGGTACAAAAGGAGGGTACCCCACTTTGTAATAGTAGGAGCAGCAAAGAATTTCTGACCACGTTTTAAAAGTAACACCTTCTGGTATCTAAACAATTATGCTTTCAGTTAGACCCACAGTCTATTTACTGATTTTCAATAACTATTTGTATATTTATTCTGAACTGAAGTTAAGAGTATACATATTTTAAAGTTAATGGAAGGTTTTGAAGTCACAATCTGGTTCTATTACTAATTTAATACATTGATGCCACACTAGAAAAAAAATTTCCCTGGAGCCACGGTGTTTTATTAAAACAAAATGATCCTTTCTAATTTGTTATTTTTATCGTTTTCTGTGTGTGTTATATGCAACACAATCCATGATTTTAGAATGAAATTGTCAGTATTAATTTGAATAGTAAGAACATCAACAAGCAAGATTTTCACAAACCAACTGCAGGGTTGTGCTTCATGAGGCCCCGGGATCAAAACTAGCCTGAGTGTTAACTGAATCAAGCAATATGTCATGGAAAGGAGTTCATTCTCATTACTAGGTCTCATGGGTGAAATGTCCTAGAATTATGAAGAAAGTCATTTGGTATCTTGCCAGTGTCTTCTCTTCCAGAGAATTCATTGGCTGATAACATGTCTTTCATTTCCAGCCTCTCACAATTTAGTAATCCCACGAAGAGTTTTATAGACAATAAAATCTCTCAGATAAGCCAATTCATATTTTTTAATGGTAACAAAGGCAGTTAAGATCACCAAAGGTAAAAAAGTTCACTTTCAGATTGTCCCCTTGAAAACTAACATTTTTTCAAGGCCTAGGAAGGTAAGTTGAAATGTCTCAAGTCACATAACTTGCTTTTTCGTGTTGGACATGGATCATATGCATTCACCAGAAACAATGAATGGAGAAGGACAAAATGAAGAGTAAAGTAGCTCGTCAAATAACAGTAACTATTTTGAGTGGGAAGGGTGAGATGCATTGGAAGGAAAAATAAACCAACTGTATGGAAGGAATATCATGGGTGGAGGAAAGAGAATGACTTTCATAATCACAACTAGCAGAAGGTTTCTATAGTCAAAGGTGAGAGAATATTGGGCTCCAATAAGAGTGAAAAGACAATACTGAAGTAACCTGAACTAAGTGTCCTTATATATTTTGATTCTATAAAAATGAGTGTTGCGACTTGTCTTATGCTGTATCTTGGTGAAAAGAAAAAAAAAAGCTTATACTCCAGTTGCATGCTCAAAACTCTTCTAGGCTAAAAAGCAACAAGTAGTAAGGATTGGGAAAACATGAGTTAATACTGTGATTTCGGTAAAATTCTTTATTATTCAGGTCTATTATAAGAAACACCCTGACTCCTCCAATACTTTGTTAAATAAGGCTACAATGACTAAAAAAGACCTTTTCAAATGTTTGACATCCAAATGGGAATGTGAATCTGGGATGAACTGGATTTATTAATTATGATACATTTACCCCTATTTCTTAAATTTCTACCTAATCTTTAATTCTCTATGCTATATGCCCAATTTTGATATCATGACAAATATATAATTTTCTAGACAAAAGATTCTACTGATTTATGTATATTATCAAGAATGACATTTGAAATCTTTAGCAAACATGGCAATGTACTAGTCCAATTACTGGTTCAAAAAAGGATCTGATGACTAGTTACCGGGAATGACAGCTTTCAGCTATTAATCCATCCTAAGATTGCCTCAGCTGCAGAGAGCCACCTCCCTCAAAGTCATGCCCTTTCCAGGACACCTACATGTAACATCTGATGGAGTTGGAATAGAAAGTCCTAGCTATTTGGGACAACCTTTACAGGTAATTTAGCAACAGCTCAGTCAAGTGGGTTCAGCTGAGCCTGTTACTAGACCTGCATCACAGCTGGACTTGTTCCTCAGCCAAATCCTGCATCCTTTCTCTCCCTTCCACGAGACTTGACCCCAACAAAGATCACTCCATGATAAACATCTTGCATGTTAAACGCCACCAGAGTTTGCTTCTAGAAAACACAACCTGCAATAGAATCCCAGAAATTAATGTTAATAATACCTGAGTACGAACCGTTTGATTATACTTAAACTATTAAGAGATGCAAAAACACATTCAACTAGGAAAGAAGTAACTTATTCTCTGTGTGCATGAGTTTCTCCTTCAATTGATTATGTCATTCTGAATTAAAATAACTCACTTGATGATAATGGAAAGTGTCAGTGTCAATGTCAGTGCACATTTCAAAAGCATGCTTGGAATAGTATAGCAAGTAGAGGCTTCATGAACAGAGAGTGACTTGCTGGATTATGCTCCTGCCAAATAATGCAATGGCAAATAAAATTGTTAGAAATGTCATAAAATAGATGATAGTTTTCCTCTAGGCAAGGTAGAAGACAAGCTTTAACAACAACAAAAACACTCTCAAAAACTTTCTTTAATGTAAACAAATTTCATTTTTCATAATGACAGCTGGTGGATTATGGATTCTTGTCAATGATTTTAAAATGAAAAAGGACAGGCTAATCTGGGACCCATAATGGGAATAATTGACTAAAATGAACAAAAATGCAGCTGTTTCTCCTTGTGAAGTAGAAAAATATCAGTTTTATCACTTGCTTTCTTTCCCTTTTTCTTTTTAGTTTGCTATTTTATGTTAGTGAGTATGTGATTTTCAGCTATATTTTTTGTTTTTCCAGCCTTTATTTTTAGAATGACATACTACATAAATCATTCCTTTGAGTATTTCTTGGTTCTTTATTGTATTTTTCACTTTTTTCCTTCTACACTAAAATGTTAACACATTCTGGAGTACACAAAGGCTTTTATCACAAATACATAATTCTTGAAATTGGAAATGTCTATTGGAAGTCATTAAATAAAAAATGCAAACTTATTTCTCTTATTTTAGTAGGTAATTACCATGTGCACTTTGACCCATAAAATATAATTGCCACATGCTTTAAAGAGCACCCTTATTGTATTGTTAAAAATAAGTGCTATTTTATTTTAACACAATAAAACTATAAAGTTATGTGTTCCTTTATCAAAATTTAAAGTCTTATTTAAAACGTGTGTTGTTTATTATATGTTATGTATGTATATTACATGTACATACAGAATGCATTTTATGTTAATGTAATAGAAATTAAATTTACTGAAACATATCATACTCTAATAGATACAATAGAGAAGAGAAATGTCATTTAAAACATGTCAGACCCATACAGCATATGTATGCACCAGAAAAGTTTTTGGAGAAGAGGTCTACCCTAACTAGGACTCAAGCTAGAGCACTGTAGCAACCCCAACAAAAACAATTATGGTGTGAGCAACACAAGAATACAGAAGGAAATCCAAGCATATGCCTTAAAGAAAAATCTCCTATTACATTAATGGCAGACTCAACCTCACTGCACTGTTAAAAAAAATGTTATCATAAGTTAGTATTCTTTTTATCTTTCATCAGGCATTTATTGAGAAACTTGTAACTACCAGATACTTTGTTAGTTAAATAAAGCACAAATCTCTGCTTTCAAAACACTCAAAGTCTATGGGGAAAAGTTATAGACTCTTACAATTTAAAAATGGAAATATTTTAAATGTTTAGCTGATTATTGAAGTAATTCATAGTTATGATAAGTAAAAGCACACATGAAGTGTATAAGGTAAAAATTTGAAGTCACAGTTTTATCAAAATAAAACGTGTTAATATTTTTTGGTCTAGCTACTTAGACTTCTTTATGCATAATACTCTTTTTGTTTGCCAAATATATTGGTAACAACATTATGCTGCTCATTTTTGTGAATTACCTTTCCATTATTTCATGTTACAATGGCTGATGTTCCCTCTGCCATCCCAGGCATCTATCAGTGGTCTGTGGCCTGGGCTCTTGATCCAAGGAGGCCAATGGAAAGCTGTTTCTTGCAGCTTAGATACAAATTCTGAGAGAAAAATCTCCTTCTTTTGGGTTTGCTATACCAGGAATATGCATATTGGAAACTGACATTGCCCTTTAATCTGTATACATTGAAGAAGTCTATTTGCTGTAAGAGATAATGAGCTCAACACACAGAGAGAAGCAAAGCTGAAAGGTAGAGAAAGACTGACAAATTCATTGAGCCCTGTCCTGTCTACTCCTGGATTTCAAAGTTATATGAAGAAAGCATTTTGAATTTGATTAAGTCTAGTTGAGTTCAATTTCTGTAATTTAGCACCAAGAGAATCTCTACTAATTACCACACATGCATACTCTTAGGCACACATGCACTCACACAAGCACATATGGCATAGTCTACATTCCATGCATACTCTCTTATTTAATGTATTTTATTCACTAAATAACATATGATGTTATTTGGCCATGTTTCTGTTCAATACATACATATATAATTCATCCATTTAGCTGACTGCATGTGTTACATTTACTGGATATACTATCATTTAAGTTATCTCCGATAGGGATATACTTGGTTAATTTTTAACAAATTTCACCAGTCAGTCATGTTTTCATGCATTCATTCATTTATTCATTCTTTGGAATTTTCTCTGAATAAGAATTTTTGAAAAATATTCTTATTGTCTCTAGAAAGGTTAGAATTCGTGAGAAATATATATGCAACAATATTTCCATTACACATCAATATAAAATGAATGTGATATGCATTCTATAAACTAATTCCCATATAAAGCACAATGATTTGGTAAGGTTATTTTGACTCATTCATTTTAATGGAAAAATTGAAATTAACTAAAAATTAAACTTTTAACTTTTGTTATTCAGTATGAAAGACTGCTTTTGTTTATCACCAATGGTCATGGGAAATTGCCTTGTTCTAGAAGAGGGATAAACTTTCGAAAGAAAGAGGGAGCCACTTTCTTCTTCTAGATTGGTCAGAAAAAATACAAAAGAGGCATTAATTTTTGAAGAAGGGAAAGTTTTAGTAGATATTTTGATGAATAATAAAATATGTTTTGAGCAATAAATGGCTCAAGAAAGTTAATGGGGTTTTGAAATGCTATACTTTTGCTGAGAATAATCTTTTTTAAGAGTAGTGAATAGTCCAGATGAGCTGAAAAACATGGATTTGAACAGGGATAGGAGCTGGAGAGAAAGATATTTGTTATTGGTTTGTAAAAATTCTTTATATTAACTAGGATATTACACTTTAACTCTATTACATATTTAAAATATTTGGCCTCCACATGCCAATTTTGGAGACCTTGTACCTTTTATGATTTTTTGTTTGTTATTCATTTGCTTACTTATTTTTAAGAGGATTACTTTAAATGTAGTCAATGTATTTGATTTTTCTTTATAACTTTTTTCTTTTTTTGTACTTACCCCTTCCCCATCTAAAACTTATAAATATTCACATATTAATATATATTTTTCTTCCTTTTGGGGAAATTTTATATTTGTATTTACATATTAATTAATAGTGTTTGCCATATAGGTTTTTTGTTGAATGAAAGCATGGCAGCATGAATAAACTCTCTGCATGTTGTTTTGGTATATGTTTTGAGGAAATAATGTTATTTTAATTTTTTCTAAATATTTGCCAGTGATCCTAGTGCCACTTTTTAAATAATTCAGAATTTTCCCATTGGTTTGTAATGTCACTTTGATCATATGCTGGTTGAGTTTGCTATGAACTTTCTCTTCTGTTATATCAATATATTCATCTATTCTGGTACCATTGCCACGTTTTCTTCAGAGTGTTACACTAGTATGTTTGACGAGTACCTTTAAATATTAAACTTTTCATATTATTCTGGTTATACTTGCTTCTTAATTATTTGAGAAGATTGTTAGAATCATATTGTTGCTTCAAAACAACTTTTTATTCAAATGAGAAATGTTTTACAACATGGGTTTAATTTGAGAAATTGAGTTCTAATATTTTCTTCTCATACAATAACATTGATGTTATTTCATGTAGATATTTTATTTATTATAGATAAAGATTTAGGATTGATATTTATCATAGAATGATGATTGAGATTGTTAGGTTTAATAAGTTTACTGAGGTTGAAATAAAAGGGGAAGAGAGAGTAGAGCTAAGGATGGATGTTTGGTTAATGTAAAGATACTTTATATTAGAAGAGGAAGAAAACTGAGTGATGGAGAATGAATATTTGCTTAATAAGTGTTTGTGGATTGAAAGAAGTAAGGAAAGAAGGAAAATTTAAGTGTACACTGCACTAAGTTCAAGGAAAATTGAGGCAGAGCAAAAGTTACTGAACTTGTAGTTTAGTAAGCCATTGGTAACCGTTGCTTTCTCAACTTTTTATCTTGAAATTTTCAACATACAGATTATTTTAAAGATGTGTACACAGAACATTTTATATATACAACTTATTTTCAAGAAGCATTAACATTCTGCCATATTTGTTTTCTCTTTCTCATATCTATAAATATATATATACACACATATATATAGCTAAAAATAATTTACAGACACCTTGAAACTCTTTATCTGTCTAAATGCTTAAACATGAATTTTCTAAAAACAAGGTCATAGGTTTATATAATCACAACATCATTATCACTTCTAAGAAATTTAAATAGTTTTACTAACATCTAAAATTTAGCCCATATTCAAATTTCCCAAAATAACCCCAAAATGTCTTTTACATGATTATTTTTAAAATCAGAATCCAATTTAATTTCATATATTACATTTTGTTGTTCTGTCTTGAATCTCGATCTAACTAGAATGTTCATCTGAACTCTTTTTTATGACGGTTGTCTTTCTTGGTGGCTTTATCTAATTATTTCCTTTGGTAAGTTTTAATTTGTTGATTCACTTGTTATACTTCCTGTAGTCTTTAAGTTAGGATTAAAGACTTGTTAACAAACATTTTAAATAATTAGTTGTAAGAATTCTTCTTGGTTGATGTGTAATCATATTGCAGCATATCAGGAGGCTCATTATCAGACTGTCACATTTTTAGAAATCATGTGGGTAACAAAGTGACTACTTTTTAAAAATATACATAATTTTCTTTTTTAAGTTACAATTAAGAAATGGTGCCTGGACGTGATGGCTCACACCTGTAATCCTAGCACTCTGGGAGGCCGAGGCAGGAGGATCGCTCGAGATCAGGAGTTCGAGAACAGCCTGAGCAAGAGCAAGAACCCGTCTCTACTAAAAATAGAAAGAAATTATTTGGACAACTAAAAATATATATATAGAAAAAATTAGCCGGGCATGGTGGTGCATGCCTGTGGTCCCAGCTACTTGGGAGGCTGAAGCAGTAGGATCGCTTGAGCCCAGGAGTTTGAGGTTGCTGTGAGCTAGGCTGATGCCACGGCACTCACTCTAGCCCGGGCAACAGAGTGACACTCTGTCTCAAAAAAAAAAAAAAAAAAAAAAAGAAATGGCGTGATACTCTAACATCATAACAATATACTCTGCTACAAAAATTTTTCAACTAATAGCTTTAGCTACTATTAATGAGCATTTTTCTGAATCAAATATTTCATTAAGGGTTACAAAATCATGATTTTTCTAAGTCCTTCTGTCTTTCTATATTTAATCGCTGGAATTCTATAAGAGTTTCTTTCTCCTTTGGGATGTACTACATTTCCCCATCTAAAGGCATAATCAAAGCTTAACTTCTTCACTTATCAATATTAAGGGAAAGTAGTTAGTGTAATAATCTCCTCTGTTACAGTCAAGCTGACTTTTCTTTCAAGTTTATAATCAATATGCAACCAACTACAGTCATTATTATTTTTGATAATCATATTGTCCTAAATTTAAGACAGTAGAAATCACTTCAAGCTGATCCCTTTATCTTTTTGATAGGCATCTATTAATCTTTGAGTACCTCTTTGCTTCTGGCAAAAGATATCACTGTACTGGAATCAGCATTGCTGGAATCAAGGAACCCTGACTGTATTGGTTGAAAATGTGATTTAAAAATAGAGATGTGGGCCTGTGAGGTTTTGTTACTACTGATCTGTCATTGTCCTTAGAACTGTTTAATGGACAAAATTAGAAAAGGCAATTTGGAAGCAATTTATATTTTAGAAGAATTATTTATTTTACATGTGCAAAAATGATCATAGGAAAAGAGACAGAATAGGGAACTGAGTGGTAAGAAAATTTGTACAAATTTACTGCCCATGAGAATGTTAAGAAACAGATGGTTTTGAAAGATACAGAGAAAGTAGATATAGCAGTTCTTTGTGCTTCACTGGTTATAGACAGTGAAGTTATGAGACAACCAAGGATTCTTTTAGGCTTCCAGTTTGTGAAACAAGGTGAATGGTGGTGTCATACATTGAATATTTTTGGGAAAATCAAAATGAACTTAATTTAGAACATCTTGAGACCGAATGTCACTAAGTTATATTATTATTGAGTTAGTAATCCACCACTTGCCCAAACAATAAGCTTTTGAATCTAATTCCCATGATGTAAGTATTTTTGTTTGCATTACCATATTTAAGACCATGCTTATGCTTACCAACATCATTTTTCACAGATA
>CM052443.1:31964233-31982076 GCA_028533085.1 Varecia variegata
AAGTTGTGAGGGGCTTTCATATGGAAAAAAATTCCTGAGGATGAAGCCATCCAAGAGAAGTTTACAGAAAGAGACCTAATCTGGAGAATAACATTGTTGTAAACCCTCGGATCTTAGATTCCGCTATTCCTGAAACTATTAATAGAAGTAACCTGCCTAGGACATAAATTCTGTCCCCTGCCCACATTCTTTTTTTTTTCCTTTTAAGCTAGTTTGTGTTAGGTTTCTATAATGTAGAACTGAAAGATAGGAACACATCCTCAATTTGTTTATGCACTTTAAGGGGCCAAAGGCCTGATCTTTTTAACTTTACATCTCTTAGCATGGTACCTTGTAAGACAGAGGGTCCTTGAGGTGTGATGATTGATTCATTCAATCTCACTTTCATTAGTATACTCCATATGGGGTTGTTGTAAGAGTAAAATGAGATAATGCATGTAAATTTGCTTAGTATGATATCTGCTCACAGCAATTGATTAGTAACTACAACTCTTACAAATTTAGGTTTTTTAACTTAAAATATATTTACAAATGACATTTAATATTTAAAATGCTGGGCACTGGGTTGTTTTCACATCTTTGCAATTGTGAATTGGATTAATAAAATGTGGTATATGTATACCATGGAGTTCTACTCAGCCATAAAAAACAATGGTGATCTAGTGTCTCTTGTATTTTCCTGAATAGAGCTGGAACCCATTCTATTAAGTGAAGTGTCACAAAAATGGAAAAACAAGCACCACATGTACTCAGCATCAAATTGGTTTTACTGATCAACACTTAAGTGCACATATAGTAGTAACATTCATCCGGTGTTGGGAAGATGGGAGGGGGAGGAGAGGATGGGTGTGGTGCATGCTGTCTGGGGGATGGACACGCTTGAAGCTTTAACTCAGGTAGGGCAAGGGCAATACATGTAACCTAAACATTTGTACCCCCATAATATGCTGAAATAAAAAAAATTAAAAATTTTTAAAAAATCACAAAAAATAATATTTAAAATGCTATATTTTCTTTTTTCTTTTTTCTTTTTTTTTTTTTGAGACAGAGTCTCACTCTGTTGCCCAGGCGTCCTCCTATCTCACAGCAACCTCAAACTCCTGGGCTCAAGCAATCCTACTGCCTCAGCCTCCCGAGTAGCTGGGACTACAGGCATGCGCCACCATGCCCTGCTAATTGTTTTTTTTTTTTTTTTTTTTATTTTTAGTTGGCCAGATAATTTCTTTCTATTTTTGGTAGAGACGTGGTCTCGCTCTTGCTCAGGCTGGTCTCGAACTCCTGAGCTCAAACGATCTGCCGCCTCTGCCTCTCAAGTGCTAGGATTACAGGCGTGAGCCACCTCGCCCGGCCTAAAATGCTATATTTTCAAGTGTCTCAATTCTGTGGTACAGTGTGAAGGCCATTTTTTTTTTTTTCTACACAAGCCCATTTACTAGTGTAGCTAGTGGTTGAATGTTAATTTGCCCTTATAGAAGCCCACGCTTTTTGTAGACGGCACCTGTCTGTTGCATTCTTCCTGATAGCCTATCCAACAGGCATCCTCATCCCTTTCTTTGTAGGAGAACCTTGTTAGTTTAGTTTTATTTGAGATAATAATGATCAGTCCCTCTCTGGCCCCAGGAGAGTAAGCATAATTGTCTGAACCAGCCCAGATAAATCTCATTTTCCTTTTCAGTGATTGGCATAGGCATTCCCCAGCCAATGGCTGTTAGCTTGATGAGGAGAAGAGTACTGTGGATACATGGGGGGTGTCTCTCAATGTAAAAGATGTACAAGACAAGTTTTGTGACTCTCTGCCTGTGGGTTGGGTCATATGTGAGCCTTATACTTGAAGATGCAACCATGAGGAGAAGCCGAGAATGTTGGAAGAAAAGAGTATTTGACACTGTTGAGCTGGTATGTTTTCTAACCTGGAGTAACCCCAATTTCAGACTTGTCCTGTGTTATAATAAGCACTTACACTGTGTAGGCCAGTACTAGTTATGTTTTCTGTAACTTGCTTTCAAAAGCACCCCAACAAATGGAGCACCATTCCTAAAAGAAATATGCATATAACTATTTTTTTAAACCAACATTTTACCAGTATGCTCTGGTACAAAAGTAGCTACATGATGCTGCCTCGCTGTGTTGGAAACTTTATCTATGTGTTTACGAATGAGTGACACAGCTTTTCTAGGTTTTGGTTTTCTAATCCCTCAAAAACTAGTAACACCTCCCCTCAAATCCTGTCCCTGATGATGTAAAATCAAATGATGGTATTTAATTTCCATATGAAGTTTTTAATGAATTTTAATAAGATTATATTTAATAAGTATATATTTATGTATAATATTTATTAATGAAATTTTTAATAAGCTATGAAGTGTCATATGATAATAAGGAAAATGTGAGTGATTGGATATGAACACGTTAGGGAAATAATGTTTGGAAATGATTTTTTTAATACTCCAGTTATAATGGGATTTTGTCATTTTGGGTATAAGGCATCCATTCAGTTTGGAAAAAAAGTCACGTACAGGTCAAGTAGAGCCCCAACACCCTCTGCAGTAGCCCAGAAGGGTCGGCAATTCTCTCTCCCACTCATTGGCATCTTGCACACTCGTGTATGACAGGGCTTGGCCAATTGGATCCATTCATGGGGACTTTCATTCTTTACCAGTGAAGCAAAATCATAGAGGGTAGTCAGAAATGACAAGATACAGCTGTGGAGTGGGCAAGGTCTGGCAAATGTCCAGGAAGCAGTGACAGCAGTACTGTCCACAGCAGACTGGTCAGGAGCTTCCCTCTTATTTGCACCTTGCAGACTCAAATCTATGGAATATACTCCCCATGTGTTTCCATTTGCTCAAGTTAGCCACAGGCGGTTTCTGCCACTTGCAGTCAAGAAGCCTGCCAAGTACACCTACAGAAGAAAAGACTTAGAGTATAACTAATTTAACATTTAAGGCAGATTAGAAGTTTTATTTGTAAAATATTGTCCTAGACTATTCACTCTGTTACGTCTAAGTATATTGTTCATAGAAATCATTATGATTATCTGAAAAACTGACAATGTAATTCAGGAGAAAGTTTTAAATTATGCTGGTGAGCTTAGTTTTATTTAATTTTATATTCATTTCCTCTCTCATTTAAATCAACGTTTGCTAAGAAAATTGGCTACTTCAGTAACAATGATGTTAACTATTGTAGAAGCTGATTAAAAGTTGTTAGATTAAAAACCAGATCAGTGTTTTTAATCTATCAATTTGGATGAATTTCCCTAAACTTCTGTGTAAATCACAAGAAAGAAGGCAAGGGAATTGGAGTAGTTTTTCACTCAACATCCTAACTGGTGTTAAAATTTAATATTCTTTAACACCTTCAGAAAAGAAAGAGGACTAGGAGTAAATGACAAAAAGTTAAGAAGTGTTAATGCTGTTTTATAGACAGTTTATAGACAGCATGAGTGTCGCTGAATTATATAGTACTTAATGTATTATATATTAGGAGGGAATTTATTAAAAGACTCAAACACTAGATCTTAAAGTGTGGTCACAGAGCAGCACCTGAAATGCAAATTCTCAGACCTCGTCCCAGACCTACTGTGTCAAAAACTCTGATGGAGAACCCCAGTGACCTCTGAGAAAACAAATACTCAGGTTTTTTTAATATGCAGTTGTTCTGCTGCATGTTAAAGTTTGAAAACCACTAGACCAAGCAATTAGGTAAAAGAAAACCAAAGCAATGCAAATAAATCATTCTACCCTACTTTTAATGCTGCACTTCACCCTCTATTATAATTTATTTGATAACAGGCTCATCTTCCCTAATTGATTATATTTATATCAGCAGTTGTGTCTTGTTCTGAGAATCTGTGTTGCATGTTAAAATATATCCACTGATAACAGATATCAATCAAATGAAACATTGCAGATGAAGTGAAAAAACTAAAATAAACATTGACAATTGAATGCAAATTATAAATGAGTTTTACAGTGTCTATTGCCATATTTTCCTTCTCACTACTCCCATGTTAATAGAAAAATAAATTTACCTTTGATCATTTCTCTTTGGATATGCTGTGTGCAAATGCCAGCATTATGACTTTAGTACTTTATAAGACAAAACTTGGCACTATTTACCCACTCATTCATATTACATGGTAAAGATATTTCTATTTTTTAATTGACTTTGTTTTGTAAAGAAAATTATGAAAGCAAATCTCAATCTAATCTTAAATGCTAGTGAGGCACTCTAACCACAGTTATTACAAAAATCATTATCTTATTTTTCTGAAATGATTTTTAATTCATACAGGAAATGTATATCTAATAGGTAGGCATGACAGCTGTTTCTTTGTTGTTTCACTCTGTTGCTCCTCTTTTGGTCTGATTCTGAGCTTATATTGAACCAAGAGATGATTATAGCACTCTTATTGATAATAAAGTGTTTTCCCCCCCAAAATTTTATTTATTTCCTCGTGATAATTAAAGGAAAGCAGAAGAATATTGGCTGTTTTAAGGCAATAGTTTTATATATAACTTAAAAACGGTTCAAGTATACCATTTTATGTATACATTTAAATAATTGTCAATGCTCTTTGAAATCAAATTTAAGTATGGCAACTCTTCCACATTAATAGTTATGCACACAGGAAATTAGACACCTCCGCACTGAGACAAATAGCATCACATTGATCAAATAGGATTATGTCTTGTACCTTATACAGTAGTCCCCTTTTATTTGAAGTTCATGTTCCACAATTTTAGTTACCCATGGTCAACCGTGGTATGAAAACATTAAATGAAAAATTCCAGAAATAAATAGTTCACAAGTTCTAAATTGTGCACTCTTCTGAGTAGCATGATGAAATCTTGCACTGTCCTGCTTTGTCCTACCTGGTTTGTGAATCATCTCTTTGTTCAGCTTCTCCATTGCTGTCTACACTCCCTGCCCATAAGTCACTTAGCAGTCCTCTGGGTTATCAGATTAACTTTGTGTTCAAGGAACCTTTATTTTACTTAATAATGGTCGCAAAAAGCAAGGGTTGTGATGCTGGCATGTTGTTATAATTGTTCTATGTTATTAATTACTGTTGTTAATCTTTTATTGTGCCTGATTTATAAATTAAACTTTGTCATGATTATGTAGTTGTAGTATATACAGGTATATCATTCTGTCTGGAAAGTATCCAGTCATTGTTAATACAACGAGAATGGTTACTTGGCTGGATACTTTCTGGGCAGACCTCATATACTATGGTATATAAAATGTATATATACTATAGTATATATAGGGTCTGGAACTATCCCAGGTTTCAGGCACTCACTGGGCGTTTTGGAACACATTCCCTTTGGATCAGGGGACTACTGTAACTTAACACAAAACTAATATACTTTCCACATTAGTAAAAGTGTATATTTACAAATTTTATCAGTAGTAAAATGTTAGAGATAATATTTGATAATTAGCAACTTTTAGTTTGAGGGATAGACCCACAAGCACAGATTTCTATCAAGGCCAATGCCTGATTCCAGTCATAATATTCAAATTTGATTGAAGTTCAAAATAATAAATAGCTTTGGGAACCTCAGATACCATGTGACAATAAATTAATATGATTTGCTAATAGTCATTAAAAATTTATTTTTGCTCCATGTGAGTCCATATATTTTTTCAAAAAAACTTTTACTTAATTACATCAGAAATAACTATTTTGAAGTAAAACTGGAATAGTTATACACACAAATAAAAAATACAAAATAAATCTGTATCTTATGTCTTGCTATATAAACTTCTAATTTTGTCTATATGTGTGTTTATACGTGTGTTAGAAAACATTAAACAAATATAAACCTGTATCAACTATCCTTTGGAAAAAATATGGCAGTAATACCATTCCATGTATTGTAAATACACACATCTGCATCATTATTTTTAGTGGCTGTATATTATTTCATAAAACTATTATGTTATAATTTGCCTAATAATTCTAAGCTAGTAAGTAGTAAGTGGATTTTTTCTCATTTTTGCTATTTTAAATTTTGCCCCCAAGTACATTTTTGTACATGCAGTTATACAAATTTATTTCCTTATAATACATTCTTAGAAACATTTGCATTCCTTAAATAGAATTTTAAATGCTATTTTTAAATACCTCCAGAAATCGTCAGCAACTTACATTCCAGTCAGTAGTGTGTGCCAATTGCCCAGGAATTGCCAGCAGAGGATATTTTAAGTCTTTTTCATCTTTTCCCAGTATGATAGGCTGGAGAAAGACAGTGCCTGGTTAGATTTTATTTTTTCTGTTCTGGAGAGATTGAACAACTTTCAGTTCTCTCTTGCATTTGTTATTTATTTTTCTTCCTTTTTAACTTGGGAATTTGTTTCTTTTTTGTTAATGTTGTCATCTTTCTCTATTTCATTTTAAGAGCCATCAGTATTTGGCATATTAACTTTTTGTCATGTGTTGAAAATATTTTCCTAGTTTGCCATTTGTCCATTATTGCTAATTAAAACAGGTTTTAATATCAGAAAGTTTGATTTCACTTCTTATATAGTCATATGTATCAAATTTTCCCTTATGATTTTTCCCTTGGAGTCATATGTAATTTTTTAACCTCAACTCTAATGTTCCATACATATTTTCCTATATTATCCTCAAGTCATTGTATGGTTTGTCTTTTAGAATTTTCACCTTTAATCCATCTAGAATTTATTTTAGTATTATTGCAAGGTAAGAACTAATTTTATTTTCCTCCTTTTATTTTCTGGTAATGACCATAATACTACCTATAAATCTGTTCACATATGCTCATATATATTTAGATATTTATAACCACAGACATATACTCAAAGTTACAGACGTCATGGAAGACTTATAAAAGAGGAACATCTCAATAACTTGGAGCTTATATTTACTCTGAGAAGCTTTTCTTGAGTTTTAGTTACACTGAAAAATTTGATGCAAACTAAAGAAAACAGATAATCACTGGCCAAATGTAACACAAACAAAAAGAGTGCAAGTTCTAGTTAGAACCATGAGATGACTGATGAGGGAAGATAGCTTTGGCTTATTTACTATTACAAGACAGGCTTTGTATTGAGTATTTTTCATTTGCTGCCTTATCTTCAAAATAACTGAATGAAATAGGAATTATTATTCCCATTGTACACATGAGGAAGATGAGTTTTCTACAGAGACTCCCTTTGGGATTAATGGACAAAGCCCACTCCGAGGAAGCCCCAGAATTCTTCAACAAACTACAGTTGATTAAAGTCAGCTGATGTCTTTATCCTATCTATGACATGCCACACCTATGTTCAAAGCAGATGAAATATCATCTCCAATGCCTATAGCATCTTTAAGCCTCCTTATTTGGGCACTGGACAGAGGCACATTCTTTTGAAATCTCTTGTTTATTTTTGTTATGTTCTTATTCCATGGTCTCATTTTTTTCCAGGACCATAGTCTTTTTATTTTTTTAAAAAATGCTATATTTTGAACCAGGCTTGGTAATTCATACCTGTAATCTCAGCTACTTGGGAGGCTGAGAGGGGAGGATAGCTTGAGGCCAGGAAATTGAACCTAACCTGGGAACAGAGCTAGACCTCATCTTTAAAAACAATGCTATATTTTGACAAATAAATCCAATGCATCAAATGTAGATCAAAAAAAATGAATTGCAATTTGGGATGATATATACGATAATGTAGAATGTAGCTATAGATGAACAATTAGAAATTTTGAATCATGTATCAAGAGAATCTTTCTACACCATTCTTTGTTATTTGTAAATATTTATAACATAATAGGTCATAATATGGTGAGTATGATTATTTCTTTCAACTTAATTAAAGTGATTTGGAAAGCAGGGAGCTGAGTTTTCTCAGGCAGCAATCAAATTACAAATAAAGCTTAATGTTTTGGGAAACTAGTAATTATTATGATATTTCCAACGAGTAAAATAATATTTTCCAAATTGTTGTTCAGTATCACTGCAAGAGGTAAAATATTGTGATGCTTGTGTTGAGATGAAATATCTTCTACATGTGCAAAATTTTTAATACACAATTGCAAGTATTAGGTCATTAAATATGAAATGTCTGAATTTGAATCAAAAGTGTAATTTATTATATCTCAAACAAGAACCAGTACAATTAATCAAAATATGCACCTAAAACTATCAACACAGTTTTGCCATCTTAACTAACAATAGCTTGTTTATGCCAGCATTGAAGACACCTGAAAAGTTAATGTCCCTGAAATTGCAAAAGGCGTTTTCCACAACTTGCTGGGAATGGAATATTTTTCCTTGCAAGAAGTGGTCCAAAGCCTGGAAGAAGTGGCAGTCAGTTGGTGCAAGGTCTGGTGGATATGGTAAATGACAGAGAGTTTCCAAGTCCAGCTGCTGTAAACAGCATTGTTTTTAGCATTACGTGGTCAAACATTGTCTTGGAAGAGGATTGGCCTGTCTCTATTGACCAACCTTGGTAAAAACAGGGAAGTTTCAGTTTGTTTGGGAGTAAAATACTGAACATTATGATCTGGAGGGTATCCTGAGGTCAAATGCAGGAAAGCAACAATTAATGAATGGTCTAGAAGAAAAATTTACTAAACATCCAAAATGAGGAAGGTAAGTATGTGTAGACAGTCCATAGAAAGAAGCAAAATGAGTTTGCTATAGGATTCTGGTTACATTCCAGACCTGTGTGAAAACATGTGACAGCTTTTTTTTTTTCATGTATTCTATTACATATAATAATGTAGAATGTAGCTATAGCTGAACAGTTAGAAACTTATGGAGCATTTATCAAGAGAATCTTTCTACCCCATTCTTTATGTCATTTGTAAATTAACAAGTGCATTTAAAAGAGCAGGAAATAAAGCTGTGCCGTATATATTCATTTCAAAAGGTTTATTTTTGGTAGACATCTTAGGATCTCCCTATCAGCTATTTTATACTGATATATTGATAAGGTGTAACAGACAAATGACAACAAAAAAAAAAAACAGTCATGCAAACTAAAAAATTAAGAATGAACTGATGAACCTCAATTCAAAGATGGACTCTATTATTAGCTGGTTGTGTCATCTTTACTAGTGTATTGTTTTCTGTAAGATTCACTTTTATCATCTGTAAAATGAGAATGATAATAGCAACTGTATCATTAAGCTGCTACGCAGAATTAAATGAGATAATGTGTCAAAGAAGAGGCTCTGAGCAATACCAGTATTTGAAACAGGAATTCATGGAACAGAGAGAGTCCTCTTGCCATTCTTTGGAGAAGTGTGTTTGGTAGGGCATAGCTAGACGCACAGTGAGACAGGGATTTTGCAGAATGACTACAGCAGAGAAAACCCTTTCCTTTGTCATTGATTTGGCAACCCAGAGAGTGCTCATGAGGTCATTTAGTACACAATACTGCTTATGTATAAAATTCATAGAGCACTGTTTGTAATGTGATAAAGAACTTAACAAGTGATAGCTATTTTAGCTATTGTCATGTATAAGTAATTGACAGCAGCAGGTTGAGGTGAAGCAAAATATGACAAATCTCTTCTAGAGGCTCCTTTCTGGGTTTGTGGTTCATTTACAGATGGTTGAAGTAGCTACAAATCTGATCATTAACTTAATTGTAACAATTCTATTTGTTATTCAGAGAATAGAAAGTGTAGTTTATAGATTTGAATATAATCGCTAAACCCAACTGGTTTGAAAAAATATGATATTGCTTTAAGAGCTCAATGAATCTTCCAGAACTTCAAATTACTCCTATTATAGTAATTATTATTATTATTATTATTCACATACATTAGAATGTCAATATTCCCAAATAAAATTCTCAGGTAAAAATAAAAATGTGAAACCAAAGTCAATAGCACGCAATGCACCAATGCACTAACACATTCCAGATACTGGAAATATAATAAATGTTTACCTTTAACATGAATGTGTAGTATGTGTCTATGGAGGAGTATTATACCATTTCAAAATCAGTGCAATTGTGTGAATCACTGTGCAGCAGTGTAATCATTTGATATTGCTCTCTATTTGTGAAGAGTAACACCATTCTACTTTCTGTATCTTTCTTACTCTTTTGACTGAATAAAGTATGGATGAGAGAAATAAATGGAAATGATCCTAATCAATTAAGGGACACTGTGAGGAAAATGAAAGGTACTGCGAAACTATGGATGTCCTCGATGCAGAATATTATTTTTATTTATATAGTGAAGTCTTTCTCATCCTGCCTCCAATCCAACCACTTACTGTCCTCACAGGCAACTACTATAATCAAGATTCTTTCTATGTAGTTTAAGCAGCACTCCCCAACCTTTCTGACACCAAGGACTGGTTCTGTGGAAGACAGTTAGTTTGTCCACGGCGGGTGTGGCCACTCTGGTTCCACTTCAGCTCATCAGGTGTTGGATTCTCATAGGAAGTGCAACCTGGTTCCCTCACATGTGCAGTTTGCAGTGGGGTTCATGCTCCTATGAGGGTCTGATGTGGCTGCTGACCTGACAGCCTGGTGGGGGGCGGCTCAGGCAATGATGGGGAGTGGCTGTGGGTGCAGGTGGGTCTTCAACCTTGCCGCTCGCCTCCTGCTGTGTGGCCCAGTCCCTGCAGGCCATGGACCAGTGCTGGTCTGTGCCTGGGGGTTAGGAACTGCAGGTGTAAGGGCTATTCTATAAAAGTATAAGCACATTTATAAATATATTTCCATTTTACACACAAAAATAGCATAATAATATACATGATGTTTTGTGCATAATGTTTTTATTAATAATAATGAAATTTTCCCCTTAACAGTCAAAAATGTATTCTTATTCTTTTTTTTTTGTAAAGGTGAATCACTGTTAAAAATTACCTCTATTGATAATTTCCTGGAAGAGAAAACGTTGAGTCAAATGGAGCGAACATTTACAATTTTCAGAAATATTAATACAATGCAATTATGCTCCCACCAGGAATATATTATTGCCTGTTTCTCTCTATCTTTATCAATATAGTGCTTTGTCACACTTTGAATAATCTGACATTTAGTGTTTTAAATTTTATTTATTTTTTATTTTAAATGAGTTTGAGCATTGTGAGCATATTTAAGACAATCATGTATTTCCTCTTTTGCGAACTGTCAGTTCAAATAATTTGTCCACATTTTCTTATTAAGTCATTGGTCTTTTTCACATTGATTTGTAGAAGCTATTTATATTTTAAGAAAATCAGACCTTTCAGATATAGATTGCAAATATTTTTTTCTCAGTTTATCATTTGAATTTTATATTTATTTTATTGATTATTGCATTCATATCTTATTAATATATGAATGTATAAGTTACTTTATGGCTTCTGAGTTTTGTTTCTTAATTAGAAATTGTGGATATAAGAGAATTATGTCATTATTTGTTCTAATACTTATATAGTTTCTTTTTTTCTTTTTACGGGTGAGAGTGATTTTTGCTGAAGTATTACATTTTGCCAGTTGTTAAGCTATTTCTTCTTTGTTTTAAACTGTACCATTCTGTATTCTGGTTAGTAACACTCTGCCAGAGATGCTGAAAACCCTATGTTTGATTTGCTAGCTACCTGTCATCCTCCATCAACAGCCATGCTGGTGGAAGAATGGTCTAGAAGAGGAAGAAACTCATTCTTTACAGTTTGCTCCTTGTGTGTTCTATTTTGATTAGTTTCCCCAATGATTCTGCAACTGCCATTTTTTTCCTTATAGCAGCTCTTTGCAGGTTTTGCAATTTTTAAATAATCACCTGTATAAAGGCCCTCAGAGACACCAGCAGGAACTACGAGGCACTCTCTTATCTGAGAGTCTGGGTCTGGGCCAGAGCTCCACAGGTCCCTTCTACAACTGCAGAGACATCAGCAACAACCAGGCAATAAGTACCCTCTTCTCAAAGGTATGAGTTTTAGCAAAGGTGTGAGATTGCTATTCTAATCTTCTAAGATTTAAAAATTCCAATGTCTTCCTTTTTTTACTGGCCATAGAATTGGGAGTGCTTCCTGTAGTTGCTACTGATGAGATTCCTTGGTGCTCTCTTTTTGCATTTTTAAGTCTTCAAATAGTAGTTGACAGTCCATTATATTAAAATATTCCTGTTAAAACAATTGACATGGTGTTTGGCTCCTGGCTAGACCTTGACTGTTACAAACACACATAGAGAAAAGTGCAAAGATTATAAGAAGAGTGCAAAAGAAATTCCACAAAGTGATCACACCTATGTAAGATGTGCCATGAACAAATGGCAGGTATTTCTGGCAACTAAGACAAACCTCTCATCTCAGTCCAGCGTCTAAATCCTCCAACACAAAGATAACCACTATTTTGGCTTCTAATGCCATGGACTTCTTTTGTTCTTAAATTTTACATAAATGGAATCACATTTGTTTGTCTCTTTTTTACTATATTATTTTACTTGACATTACGTTTTTGAGATTCATCCATATTACTGACTACAGTTGTGGTTTATTTATCTTCCTTATTGCATAGTATTTTATTATGTGCATGTATCACAATTTATTTATGGATTGAATTTTGGGTTATTTTCATTTTCTGGAGGATTATTATAAATAATTCTGTGAAGATTCTTGGACATGTCATTTGTTGCCTATTGTGCACAAATATTTTGAGGACTTAGAAATAGAATTGTTGGGTCATAGGCATGTACATGTTCAACTTTATTATTTACTGGCAAATAATTTTTTAATGAAATATCTGCAGAAAATTTCATAAAATCCACACTGTTGCTAACTTCCCTTATATATTAATTCAATATAATTCCAATCAAATTATAAAACACTTTTCTGAGGTTGGCAAATTGAGTTAAAATAAAAAGAGTGAAGGAGTAAAATTCCCATAATTTCAAAAGCAAACATAAACGCTTGAAGACAAAAATCTACTAATTAAGGATAGCTCAAGCAGGAAACTTAAAATACAAATACCAAGACATATTATAGAGCTACAGTTATCAAACAGTCTGGTATAGGTTCAGAAAGAAATAGATTAATATACAAACGAGAGAGCCCAGGAATAGATTTCTGTGTTATAAATGCAAATTGTGAAAATAAAAGAATGTGGTACGAATCATTAGAGAAAGGGCTTTAACTGTTTAGTGAATTGTTTGACAGATACTTAGCTGTTCATCTGGGGAAAACATGTAAATGGTTCCCAGCTGTACGCCATAGTGCATAAAATTTTCAAATTAATTAAAAACCTAAAATATGGGGTAAAAAGCCATGAAACCATAAAGAAAATTCAGAAGTATTTTTATGACTTCAATGTAGACACAGATTTCTTAACTAAGAATAAAAGCATACATGACTAACAGAAAGGGACAAATTAATTCATTTGATTAAATCAAAATTAAATAGTCTGATTTATCAGGTATGTGATAAGATAGCATAATTTTAAAAGACATGCAACAAACTAATGAAAATAATTGCATCATAGATACATTTTGAAAATATATTTCAAAAAATCCTATTAATCAATAATTAAAAACACAAAATTAATAAAAATATTGCCAGAAAAAATGAAAAAGCAAATCACAAATAAATAAGTCAAATTGGCTAATAAACTTGTAAAAACATGCTCAAGTCACTAGTAAACAGAAAATAAAATTGAGAAAACAATGAAATACATTGCATATCCATTATGACCAGTATTAATAACTTTAACAAAACTAAGTGCTGAAAAAGATATGAGGTAGCAAGAAGTTTTGTGTACTTCTGCTTTAACTACTTATGAGAATATTAGGAAAAACTCTAAAATTGAAAATGTGCAACTTCATCTATATTTCTATCCATCTATCTATCTACCCACCCGTCCACCTCAGAAACATCTTTTACATAGTCACCAAAAAACTTATTCAAAGATTTCAGATACAATCATTCAAAGTGGGACAAAACTTTTAGGTAGGAAACAACCTAAAAATCTGTCAATAGGCACATAAATAAATAAGTACACTCTAGTATACTAAAATTATAGAAAACCATACAATATTTTGAAAATATTACTCCATATGTTCATATGATTGGGAAAAAACTTGGGTGGTAAAAACAAGTTGCTGAACCATGCATATACTATGATAGCATTACCCGACATAAAGCAGTACTCATATTTTCATGATATATGGCTATTTCTAGTAAAAATTGACAGACGTGGAAGGGGGTTATATGACTCTTTAGACTGGAAGGAAATAAGGTGATTAGGAAAGGTGTAAAGTGGGTTCAACAGTAGTAATGTTTCATTTTTAAAAATACTACAAAATGGTTAATTTTGTTGGGTAGCTAAATGAGGATTTATTATATTTTCTCTCTCCTTTTCTTTCCATCTTTGTTTATACAAAAAACCCATCGCATCAAGGGGTTTTAAAGAAAGGCTTGGGTCCTGCTGCCTGGGCTTTGCACAATCCAGGCATCCATTGCCCCTTTACCCTCGAAACACAATAAAACCTTATCCAAAGATGGATTCTGTGGTTTATAATTCAGAACAAGCCACAAAAAAATTAAATAATAAAAATCTCTATTCCACATCTAAAAGAATATTTCCTTCCTGTTAGGAGGGTCTGATTGGGTGATCAATTTATAAAACAATGTGTTCTCTAGTGAACAAAAATTGGATAGAAGAAGGTGCATATGTTTTCCAGTATTACTCTGCAATATTGGCTTTATCATGAATTGGCCTTTTCCACTCTGGAATATTTTATCTAAGGAACTTGGCTAGTCTTCTGCAATCAGGTCATTTGGTCTCCTAGACCTTTTAGTAGAAACACTAATGAATTCTTGTTCCATTTTTTTCCCCAAGGATTGTGACTATTTAAATTCCTTTATATTATTATTGATGAACTTTTAAGGATAGTGATTAATCATGTTGTCCTCTTTTGCCTCTCCCAACAAAACCCTCCATAACACCAAAAAAGAGATCTGAGAATCAAATATTGTATTAAATGATCAGGCTATTAGCTTAATTCCTGGTAAGGTTGAACTAAAATCTATGGGTAGGACAGAAAGTCATCATCAGGCTTCCTCAGTGTTACTCTGATCCAGACCTGTGGTTGTACATGTAAAGTATAGTGTGTGTCTATGGAATAGAGACATTGCACACTCTCATACTTGCTGAGTACTTAGAGAAAGGACCAAGAGAAAAGGGTGCCCAAACCTGGTACAAAAACGTGGCTGGCCCTGACTCAGATGACTTTTCCAAGTGGGAGCAAGAGCAGGACATAACATCCTTTCTCTTTTAGGAAAATCCTGAAATAAAGAAGATTATACTAAACCACAAGTCCAAAATTCCTTCATGCCAATCCTACCCATCAGCTATCCACTCTTCCTCTTATAAATCCTAAAAGAAGAGAAGATCAGTTTGGTGGGACAAGATAGAAATGGTAGAGAGCAAGAAAAGAGTTCATCTTCCATTATTGTTTTCATGGAAATCTCATTTATTTCATCAAAGATTGTTTACCCTTTCTAAGTTTTTTAGTACTTAACACACATTGTATGTTGAAATGACTGCTTTCTGACCACATCCATGAGGACTAAGAACTTGGCAACTTTCTTGTCATTGAAAGTTTCATTGACCATTTCCCTTGCAGACTGCACTCACTAAAGGCGAGGACTATGTATATTCTCCACTAAATTCCCTACACAAAAATAGTACCTGGGATGGAATAGCCTTCAGGAAATATTCATTGAATGAATGGTTCTAATCAGTGCACCTTCTTCCATCTATACTGTTGAGTGGGCTACTTTGAGGAAGGATTCATGTGGGTAGTTTAATTCATAATATGCCAGTTTTTTTAGCTAAAATGGGGAAAGTGAAGAGAAGCTGACTCTTACCATCTCCAAGATTTTCCTGACTATGCCTAAAGTATCCCTTATCCCAGATCAATGTACCTCAACCTCGGATGATGTTAGAATTAACTAACTGGGGAGTTTTGAGAATTACTCATGCCTGGACCCCACCCCAAATTCTGATTGAATTAGTCTGGGATAGATCCTGGACATTAATAATTTTAAAAAGCCCTCCAAGTGATTCTAATGTGAAGCCAGGGCTGAGAACTGCTGTCCTCAGTCATAGAGTCTTCCTTGCTTATAAAGGATTGTCAGCTGATCATTAGTAAATTGATGAGGAAAAATGTCAATTTATAAAAAATATAGGTGCTGTAATGGGGGAAGTTCTACAGTCATACATGTGGTTTTAGTAAATGACAGATTAATTTTGTTGTCATTTATTGAGGGATCTGAAGGTTGTTATCAAGAAAATAGTCATTTGTAGATGTTTCTAGGATTGCATCAATGCTAAGCTTTTTCTCCTTTAGGAAAAACAGAGTTAGTTTTGAATTAATTTTTTAAATCAATAACTGTTTTATTTCCCTTGGACTTAGAAGATTGAATTTATAATTTAATTTTTCTCATTAAACTTAAAATTGCAATTAGGTTATATACACTACTCAGTACATGTTTAAATATGTTTTTGGCAAATATAATAAAGCAGAAAAAGTTTTTTCATTTTATGTTTTAAAGTTAATTTTAATATCCAATTTTATGGCACTCTAAAATTTCTGGATATTGCATTCCCCACTTCTTATATACTTTTTAGTTTTATTATAATACTTATAACAATCCCTGCTCTTTATAGTATTAATATTATTAAAGAAAGAATACTTGTTTTTAACTTGATAAGATGACAATATCTAAGATATCTAGACAATATATTTAGTATATATTGAAATATTTTAGCATCCATATCCATTCATAAAATACACAGGCACAGATACATATACAGATTTTTAGAAGTTTCAACTGCAATTGTAAATGCTAAATGTTTTGCTTTTTGCTGACCTTCAGAGTCAGTTTAAAAATGGTTTTCAATATCTGATTTTGGCATCTTGGTTCAGCTGATTGGTTAGGCTATTTTTGTTGTTGTTGTAGTTGTTGTTATTTATGTCTGAAGTAGTAATTTTTTTTATGCCTAAGTCCTTTAATTGATTATTTCTCTGAATTTTGTATTGCACATTTTCACCTTTCAGCTTCTTAATAAAGACTGCAGGACAGCCTGACTTACAGAACTTGTTTCAACCCAGAACAAAGATTCTTTGGGATTTCCCTATCCTCGTCAAGAGACATTACCTAAATTCAACCCTTTCCTTAAAACATGGGGAAAGGAAGTCTGCCTCTTATACTAATTTGATGTGCTATTTAGCTTTGCTTTTTACATCCAGGCTGATCTGCGTTAGCAATGGAACGCCTGATGAATGCAATTATGAATATGGGCTCTCTACCCTCTTTCATTAATTCACCATGTAGTCATTCACGTATAGCACTTATTTAGTAAAAGCACATGACTAGTCAGTAGGAAAACAATAGTCTCTATTTTCCCTGGGCTTAATAGAACCTAAGTTAGTAATGGCTACTAACAACCATTTCTCTAAATGAATGGAAATTAAGAAGTATCTGCAGGATTGATCTGGTTGGGAGCAGTGAACAGTGAGAAAATTGTAGAAATTTAGTAACTCCTTCAAAGCCCTATATGAGAAAAAATGATTAAAGTTTTTCAGGGAGACATAAAGTGATAAATATTATTTTATGATATTTTAAGAATGACATAAAATAATGAACTATATTCATAGATATGAAGGTTCAACATTGTAAAGTTGTTAATTGCCCCCAAAGTAATACATATATTTAAAGCACTTAAAATCAAAACCCTAAATGTTCTTATTCGGAATAGGGAAAAAAAAATGTCCATTTGACAGTGTAAATTTATGAAAGTAACCAAAAATTTCTTTTTTTTTTTTTTTTATTTCAGCTTATTATGGGGGTACAAAAGTTCTGCATAGATATATT
>CM052443.1:31982576-32027729 GCA_028533085.1 Varecia variegata
AGAATCAACATTGTTAAAATGTCTATACTTCCCAAGGTGATCTACAGATTCAATGCAATCCCTATTAAGTTACCAACATCATTTTTCACAGATATAGAAAAAATAATCTTACGCTTTGTATGGAATCTTACGCTTTGTATGGAACCAAAAATTTCTGAATAGAAAGATCAGAGCCTAGATGACCAGTCATCAATATATACTTGTAAATAATAGCAATTAAAACAGAAAAGTGCTCTTTTAAAAAATGCCAAACATACTAATAAAACAGAATGTAACATTCAATAATAGAACTATATACATGGCATATGAAATAAACGGAAGAAGCTTTACTCAATAAATAATGCTATTACTGCTGTCAAAACATCTGGAAAAATAAATAAATTACTAAGTGGAGGAATTTTCAACTGTGTGATAAAATGTCAATTTACACCTTCTCGAAAAAACATCTATGGAAAATCAAATTAAAAATAGAATATTTGAAGAAGAGTTTAAATATTATAAAGACTATATACAAAATAATCTTAACCCAACTATCAGTTCAATGTAATTCAAACTAGTGTATATATATCGTATCAATAAAATTATATGTAAAATAAATATTATATATATACACACACATTTTTACTTATGACAAAAGGACATTTTCATACTACTATCCGTAAGAATCTTGCCTTTAACTGGGGGAATATTTAGTCAATATTTAAGTATGTGTGTAAAGGGTAGTAACATGGGAAACATTGTCCTTATAAATCATCTTTTTTTTCTGTTTTTGCATAATTAGGGAATGTCAACTGTGATCCTCATACTTCTCTGGTCACTGAAATAAAACATAAATTAGTCAAATAAAATAAAGCTCACACTCTTAGTAAGATAACATTCACTTTATATTATTTATTCATTCACCAAATGTTTGGTAAGCACCAGGAACTCCCTGCCCTCATAGGTTTTCCAGTTCTCAGGAGAGATAGGTGACAAAGGAAGAAAACTAGGTATATGGAAGGTCATTGAAATAAGGTAGTCAGAGAAAGCTTCATTAAGAAACAGACAATTGGACAAAGATAACCAGTGAGTAGTTAGCCACATTAATGTCCAGGATAAGAGTGTTCTAGCTG
This sequence comes from Varecia variegata, assembly GCA_028533085.1. Taxonomy (NCBI): domain Eukaryota; kingdom Metazoa; phylum Chordata; class Mammalia; order Primates; family Lemuridae; genus Varecia; species Varecia variegata. The sequence goes on from CM052443.1 coordinate 31,983,689, forward strand.
GGAAAGAGAGCAGTTCTGGTTTGCATGTCTGGCACAGAGGAAGGCAGGAAGGAGCAGAAAGAATTATGTCAGAGATCATTTTATAGCCTTCTTGGCCATTGCAAGAACATTCCCTCTTAGCAGTGTGAAATGAGAACCATTGGAGAATTTTAAGGGAGAGTTACATAATCTACCAACATTTAAAAGGATCACTTTGCTTTATTGAGAATATACTATAGTGGTGAAAAAGTAGAAGCGGGAATCCAGTTAGGAGGCAATTACAATAAATTAGCTAAGTAATTATGGCATTTTGGAGTAAAGACGTCAGCAGCAAAGGGTGTGAGAAATAAGATTGGGAATAAATGTGAAGATAGACCTAGTAGGATTTGGTGATGCATTCAGTGTAAACTGTAAGGAAAAAAAAAAGGTAAATGATGATTCAGAAACAAAATCACTTATAATAAGATACATGCAAATTAAAACTATACTGATATACCATTTCTCACTTGCCATATAGAGAATACAGTGTATTGGCAAGACTGGACATTTACTAGGTCTGAAGTTATTTTTTTCATATTACAAATACAAAGTGGTAACATTATAATTGACAAACCTGGAAGACACCATCCTTACAATTAAGCAAAGTTAACATCACTAATATTGGGCACAAATTGACATGATGTGCCTTATAATGTAACAGCACCATTAATGTAGCGTTCCTGACAAAACGCATAACCTGCCTGTAATCAGGAAAAACACCAGACACCCCAGTCTATGAAATAACAAGACTATATCTTTAAAATACAGAAATGTCATAAAAGACAAAGACTGTTTCCAGATTAAAGGAGACCAAAGAGATATGATGGTTAAATGCAATGTGTGATTTGGATTTGGATTCTGGCTTGGACAAAGAAATTACATAGAGGAAACTATTGGACAATAGGCAAAATTTTAATATAGGCTTTCTATTAGGTAACAAAATGTACACATTTTAAATTTCATGAATCCGATAATCATACAGACATAAGCGATTGTCCTTATTTTTAAGAGACACACGCTCCCATTACTTTCAAATAGTTCAGCCAAAACAATAGCATTAATAATAATTTATAGATAGAGAAAAAGCAAATGTGGCAAAATGCTAAGCATTGGTGAATATAAATAAATAAAAGGTATTGGCAGTTCTTTGCACGATGCTTGCAACCGTTCTGAAAGTTTGAAATTACTTCAAAATAAACAAAATTAAAATAGTGCTCCACTGTAAGACCTAAGGACTTTGTAAGCTAGCTGACAGATCTTTAAAAACTTCTTGTAATTATATCAAATCCTTCAGCAATGTTTACCCGTTGCTACTTTGGCTGTTTGTGCTTCAACTTACTAAATTATTGGTTAAATATTACCATATATTGGGTTGTTATTGATGTATGACATCCTATCTGGGTCACTTCAACATTTATGTTGCTATCTTCAGTATTAATGATGTTTTGTGTTATAATTTGGGTAATTGTGTAGGAAAATTTTCCCCAGATGGACCCAAGGGTGATAATCAAAAAATATGTTTTAATGCTATATTATCTTCCTTTGAGTAATTTAACATCTAGTGGGAGAATGCTAACAAAGCAATGGATATACTTAACACAAATATGAAAACTTAAGAAGAATTTATGTAGTGTATACTCTGATGACACCAAAGAGAAATGTCTAACTTAATTGAATAAAGTTTGAAAGAGGCAGGCTAGGACAGGGAAGGTTTCCAGGAGGAGACGGCCCTGGAGCTGAATCTGAAGGAGGTACACGAATTAAGTAGGTGAAAGTGTGGGTCCCCCCACGTGTATAAGTTAATACTAAAAGTACCAATATGCTGTGGTTGAACACTACAAGCAAAAGTACAAACTAAGGAAGGCGGGCAGTTGAGGGCTAGTGATAGGAGTTTAGGGTGATGATGAAGGAGCATCCATTTCAATGATCAAATGTTTTGATGGCCTTTATGCACAGGGAGGATATATTAGACTGAATTTTTTCATTAAGATTCAAAAAGAAGAATGCTACTTGAATCTCTGTCTATATACTCTATGGCAATTTTTCTACCCAAGAGAATTGTTATGAATCCTTTAAGGTCTACTATCCCACTAGATTGATTGTAAGCTCAGTGAAGAAGGGGCCAGAACTCACACAGTAAATGCTGTGTAGATTTGACCCCAAGTTTAAAATTCTTATGCACTGTTCCTACTTGCATGTCATTTCTTCCTTATGCCCTCAATACCCTTATTTCTTAGGTGCATTCTTCAATAGTCTTCACAGATTTGTTAGTGATAAACTCTATGAGTTACTGTGGGTCCATAACAGTAAATTTATTCTAGCTCCATTCTTTGTGAGAAGTTTATTTGATTGCCATTTTCTATTTTTTGTCATATTCTATTTTTATGTTTTTTTTTAATTTAAAACTATTTTCTCTCAGCATCTTAAAAATATTATTCCATTGCCACTCAGCTCTTATTGTCATGGGTGAGAAATCTGCTGATAGATATTATTTTCCCCAATAAACAGATGAGACAACTGAGGCTCAGGAAGGTTATGTATCACAGAGGTAATAACCAAATGCTCCTTGTAAAGGTAGGATTGGTTTCAGTATTTTTACATAGCCTCTCTTCTTGCATATTCTGCCTCTTCTCCTCCTTATGTGACATGTCAGAGAAATATAAAGTTTAGGCCAGTGAATGCATATAGTGGCTCTCCCAAAGTCCTAATGACTGTTTCCAGTTCTCCCTGCTCCCATTGGTAATAACACACATAGTACCTCGAAGTGGTTGAAGTGGCTCTGAAGTCATTCAATTGTGCTTGTCTTTCAGTTGCAACTCAACACATTTTACGCTTTGCAAAATGTCTCTGTGATTCATTTTCTTTCTCTACCAAATGGGGGTAAATGATGTTATCTACCTCACAGACATATGAAGATTAAATAAATTGTGAATAAAAATTATTAGTGCAGAGTCTGGCACATAAAGTATTAAATATTAGAAATTATTATTTTGAATATAACTTTTAATTTTCCTATTCCTATTAGAACTGGCTGAATACTGGATTAACTAAAGCAAACATTCCCCACATTTTGATAAACTCTTAGGAGTCTATTTATGTATGGTCTTAAAACAAAACTCTGTAAAAATATATATATATATATATATATATATATATATAAATGGGCACAAATTAATTCAATGTGTTAAATATAAAATAAGAAACATTTTGGTATTTCTAGATGAATGTGCTGCATAATTTATAATTTCTATATTACTAACAGAGATAAATTGAATCTAATTTTCTTGTATTACATTTGCCTCAATAAATTCAAAGAATTAATCCCTGAGTTAAACATATCCAAGAAATAATTATGTAGCAAGGACTATGGGATCATGAATGCCCATATACTATTTTTGTTAAATAAATGGAAATATCAGAGATAGCCACAGTTCACAAATTTTCCCAAAAATTCACTGTGAAGCTTTATGAAAGTGGGGCTAATTCTGTAGGTCAAAATATGTGCATCCCAAGGACAATTATCTACCACATCCATCATTTTTGTTATTCTCCAAATATAGGCTTGTAAAGTATAACTAATGTCCCTAGTGTCAGGTCTTAATCACTACCTTTTAAATTTTAAAAGTATTTGTTTTGTGATTATTTTATTTGATGTACACTAAGAAGAATAAAGCAGAAATACATGCAAAATAGAAAATCTATAATTGCCTTGATAAATTTTGCCTTCCGAAATATTCAGCCTAGATGTTTTTATTTACTAATGATATCATATCTCAGTGGCAAATTCAAATGACTTCTGAAAATATGAAGTGAACCTAAAGATGTTTATTTTAGACTCCATATACATTTTTGAACTTTGAAAAAACAGACCAATACTTGAAAAATTGTATAATTACCTTCACTTTCACATGTTGTTTATTTCTGAGTTCAATAAGACCTGCCAAATGGTAATATATTAATGCTCTTGCAAATCAGATCTGTTTCTTTTAAGACACAACTTAAACAGAGGAAACAAATGAAGGATTATATTGTTTTGTTTTTACTTAGTGTTTTTCCTGTCATCATAAGCAAATTTAATGTGCATTATTAGTAACTGTCAACAGCATACTTTGAGCATAAGGCAAATACGGCAGGTGGTTTAAAAAATGGCTGAAAGCAAAAATGCAAAACAAATGATTGCTAGGAAATGCTAATCTAGTTTTGCATAAATTTAAGAAAAATTAAAATGCATGTAAAGCTCCCACTGAAGGTTAACACTGGAGAGAAAAGGAAATAAATTAACCAATTTTTGTTATTAGACCATTTGTCTAAAAGTTAAATTATTAAATATTTTACTATATACTAATTGTTTAGATTCAAGAAATATGGTTTAGTTACATTTAAAGAATATGAGAAAATAAAATGTAAAGTTTAAGTAACATTTCTTTACAACAAATTCAAAAGATGTGTTTGTTGCAGCATATTCTTTTTATGATGTTTTTGATTATTTTTAAATTAACACCAATTTTAACTAAAAGGAAATTATAGCAAGTACAAATAGAAAATATGTATTGAGATTATTTTTTATTCTTATATAATTCTATATTCAGCCAATTTAAGGTTGTTTCTCTGCTTTAGAGGGAGGGGAAGTAAAACGTATTATAAAATCCTGACATAATTATACTGGGAGGTAAATGGCAATTTAAAAGAGAAATAACTTTATGATTCTCCACCCACTGTTTTATTTTTTTTTTTCTTCATAGGTTGGGGGAACTCCAGGGAATATCTCCTGTACTTTCTATAGATATCACAGAAACCATAATTTGGAATCATGCTGCCAGATATCTAACAGGTGCACAGATGATCAGTAAAAGAGAATGTTACTCTAGAGAAGCATTTACACACCTGCTAACCTAGATACAGAACTCTCCAAGGGGCTCTTGTTATTTTAATCTTCTGAAAAATTAAAAGGTATGATAAAACAATTGAAAACAGGGACTTCGAAATGGTTAACTTTAATGTCTTTTAGTGTGGGCTGAGGAAAGAAAATGAAAATACAAATGAAATGAATATCATCATCAATTAAAGTTTAAATACCCACAGAATATAATTCCAAGTATTGAGAAGTCCTTGAGAGAGAAGAGATGGTTATGCAACACAAATAGAATTTCTACATTTGCAAGAAGTTTTAAGTCAAATGTATATTTATTAGTTTTCATATGAAATATATAAATTCTTTTCCCAAAAGTCTCAACCAAAGTGTAAGAACAATGATATTAACCAAGTTAATTCCTTTCAAAAAATTCTATGCAAGTTATTTTTTTTCCAAATGTGATGTAACTTAAAATTAGAACTAATTTGATTTAATGGCTATCAGTGCTGATTCTAACATACAGCAGACCTACAGTGGTCTCTCAGCAATTATTGGTGCAAATGATGGAAGATACATTAAAATGTACTTCAGGATGTCCTATACACCTTTATCTCTACCTGCTCAACCTACCCTCTATATAAATAACATTTTCTTCCCCAAAATCTCTCTGTTCCCAAACATAACTGTTCTCTGTTTCTTTGCACTCTATGTGTGCACATACACCCACACACATACATGTGGTGACAGAGAGATAACAATGGTTGATAACAATGATTATAAAAACAATTATTGTTATCCATTGTTGACACCAGATAACAAAAGTTATAACAGGACAATACAGGTTAACCAGTGTCAGCAATGCTGCAAGCCAATAGTAATTGCAATAAAGTTTTTTGCTTGCACAACCATTGCTAGGGTATAAAAGTTTTTTTATTTGTTTGTTTGTTTCTTTTGAACTGAGGTCCAACACACTTTTGGTGGTTCTGAGTAACAAGAAGCTAAGTGTTTTCCCTTCGGTTTAGAAATACAGCACTTTTTAAAGTTGACACAATACAAAATAGCTTGTGGTTAGGGACTATGCTAGAAAAAATATCAACAAATAAAGGAAATTTTGAATCTTAGCCTTGCGCTCAATATCAACCAAATTCATATAAGATAAATTTACATATAACGTGACTTTAAAGAAAGATCTAGCGAGTCAGGCCGGAGTACTTTGATGGCAGAAAGAAAGCAAGATACAGAACATGGGTGTATTCCAATCCACATTGAATGTATAGGTTATATTGAATGCTGAAGATTGGTTGCCTGTGTTTTGGGGGTGTTATTGAAGAAATCTTTGCCCAGACCAATGTCCTGAGCATTTCCCCAAAATTCTGTGTTAGTAGTTTCAGAGTTTCAGGTCTTAGATTTAAGTTCTTAATCCATTTTGATTTGATTTTTGTACATGGTGAGAGATAAGAGTCTAGTTTCATCCTTCTGTATACAGATATCCAGTTTTCCCAGCACCATTTATTGAAGACACTGTTCATTTCCCACTATATGTTCTTGGTACCTTTGTTGAAGATAAGTTCACTATAAATGTATGGATTTGTTCCTGGATTCTCTATTCTGTTCCATTGGTCTTTTTGTCTGCTTTTGTGCCAGTACCATGGTGTTTTGTCTACATGGAAAATCTGTTGTTTAGTGTAGCCACCTTCATCAATGATCTTAGCTAGATCTTCTGGATAACTTGCTGCAGCTTCTCCATCAGCACTTGCTGCTTCACCTTGCACTTTTAAGTTATGGAGACAGCTTCTTTCCTTAAATATCATGAACCAACCTCCGCTATCTTCAAACCTTTTTTCTGAAGCTCTCTCAGCTCTCTCAAACTTCATAGAATCGAAGAGAGTTAGGGTCTTGCCCTGAATTAGTCTTTGGCTTAAGGAAATTTTGTGGCTGATTTGCTCTTTTATCCAGATCACTAAAACTTTTTTTTATAATAGCAATAAGGCTGTTTCCCTTTCTTATTGGTGTGTTTGATAAAGAATTTTTATTTTTTTCAAGAACATTCTTTTGCATTTATAGCTTGACTAATGGGCACAAGAGGGCTGGCTTTCAAGCTATCTTTGATATCAACATGCCTTCCTCAGTAAGCTTAATCATTTCTAGCTTTTGATTTAAAGTGAGAGACTCTTCCTTTCACTTGAACACTTAGAGGTCATTGTGGCGTCATTAACTGGCCAACTCTCAATATTGTTTTGTCTGGGATATAAAGAGGCCTGAAGAGAGAGGGAGAGAGACAAAGGAATGGATAGTTGAAGGCACAGTCAGAACACACATAACAAGTATTGAGTTTGCCATCTTACCTGGGTGCAGTTTGTGGCATTCAAAAGCAATCACAATGGCATTAATAACATCAAAGATCACTGATCATCATAACAGATATAATAATGGAAAAGTTAGAAATATTGCATGAATTAACAAAATGTCACAACGTGAATGCATGCTGTTGGAAAAATGGCACCTATGGACTTTCTAGATGCAAGGTTGTCACAAACCTTTAATGTGTAAAAATCATTATATCTACAAAGCACAGTAAAGCAAAGCACAATACAATGAGGTATGCCTGTAAACTTTGGGGGTTCTACACATTCCATCTCAAAAGTAGAATGAACAGCATGGAGATGCTGGGAATCTCAATCATTTGGAAGTAGCTAATATAACTTGTGAGGATAGTGGAAGAATAATGATGGGAAAACAGCAGAATCATAAAATATTCAATTGCTACCAGTTTGGGGGATTTCTCACCTACACAAGATAGACATATACTGGTCTCTGCTGCTCCTGTTCTTGTTTTTTTGCTTTATCATTGCTTATTAGATTTGTCAGTCTCCCTCCCTCCAATTTTGTGGCCATTTTTATAGATCCAGGTCTTAAGCTTATTACTATTGAAATTTCACTTTTACTTTTCTTATATAATAAATGTTTATATCATTTATATTTATATATGTGAGAAGAAATTTTGGTTGAAAACCTCATTTTTAAGATTTGTTTTTCATGCAGAAAAGAAAATCTTTTTTTTTTCTCTTTTGAAAAACTAGCTTATCAGATCAAAATGGCCATAAATGTACATTATTGAAAAATCCAAATAACTTTTCTGAGGGAAATGATTATTACAGGTCTATGTGTGTATTTGTAATTTAGCAGTGACAAATAATATCTAAATGATAAAAAAACTTTATTTGAGGAATGAAAATCACTAATAGACATGCCACTTTTGTTCTAATTTAAGCCTCTCATATCCTACTTTAAAGAGTTTTAATTATGATGGTTATGCACTGCAACTTTCATATCATATGATTTTCCTAATAATTTAGCTTGAAGTTACTCTTTCACCATTTTTCTATAAAATAAACTATTTATTAATATACTTAAAAAAATTGTAGGAAAGAGAACCCATTGTAGGTGTTTGTAATGACAATCATAACTCCGTAATTTATTTGGGTTACCTGGCATTGAGATAGCTGGGCATAGCACCCTCACTCCCAGCTGAAGGGGTTGCAGCTTCTTGTTCTGAGAGCACTTGTTCCCATTGCAGGGCTTGTTCCCTGGGTCTGAGGATGAAGAAAATGTCCATTTCTAGGTAGTTAGTGTCTCCAAGCAGTCTAAGTAAAGGAGGCACCTAAGGTCTGAATGCCTGATTTTCCTAAACCCAAAATGTTAATTTATGAGGTTGCTCTTTCTTTTTTTTCCATAAGAAGCAATAACAACAGATAGGCAGAGCTTCTCTCATGAATTCTAGTTCATAGAAGTGTTCATCTGTACCTTGGCCCAAGCATACCTGTCTGCAGGATGCCACAATAGGTGATGCATTCTCCTACTGACCCTTTTGATGTTAAGTTCTGATGTGTTCTGACCCAGTGACTTTACCTATGTTTATTTCAATCAGTTTATTTCAATATAGAGTTTCATGTGAGAAATAAGGGATGACAAAAAGTTGGATGTACCGGAGGGGTGAAAAGCAGGGTTCCAAATCGCTATTGAATTTAATGTTAAAGCACCATCTCTGTGATCCTGAGTTCAAAAAGCTGCCACTTCTGTGGCTGCCGCTGGTACCATCATGACAACTTCCTCACCCCCAGAAGACTGGTGACTCATCATTAGAACAGGAGACGTGGTCACTGAAAATGCTCCCATCTGTTAGCACTTGTCTCACTGTGCCACGGGCAAAGGAGGATCACTTCCTCCTTCCTTCCTCCTTCCTAATCATATATGAGGGAGATTCTCTAGCATGAGCTACTTTGCATTCAGAATTACGGATACAAGGAAATCTGGGAAATGCAGTTTCTAAGCTTGTGGATACTGAGATATGGGAGGGAACACAGAAAAGGGTGGACATAGAATGTAGATTGTTACATATTAAAGGAATTGCCAGTTTCTTGAAGTAGCCATTTTCAGTAGCATGGATTTGAGTGTGGTAACTTAAATACTCTAAATAATTTTGATATATGTTTACAAAGTGTTTCAATATTAAACCAAGAAATACGGAAAGGGAAAGGAAATGGCTGCATGGTTTGACAATTTCTTTGTTCTCACAGTGATTCTTGATTGCTCAATTGTATCTGTATCCCTTTTTTTTGCTTTGTTTCAAATCACAGATATAGAGTGTTATTGAAAGAAACCTACATGTTACAGGTTTATAAGGACAAAATATTTTCTGCTATCTTTAATAATTTTAACTTCTAAGGAAAAGAAAAATTTCTTAAGGGATACCATAGAATAAGAACAGGATGAAAATTTACAAGTGTCAGAAAGTCTGTCTTATCCTTGAATTGATTTTTGCTATGAGATATTGGCATAAGAATATATTCTCTGAGGTATGAGTGTTTAGTCCTTATTCAAGAAAGCAATCCTGGAAAGAACATAGATTCCACTGAAAATCAGAAATTAAATGGTACTACACAATTTGGATGGGTGTCCTATAAGGTTTTCTCAAAGTTTGTGGTTTGGAATTAAGAAAAATACATTTTCCTGTGGGGTTTCATGTGTGAGTTATTTAAAAAAAAAAAACATTTGGCACAAAGTAGTTCCACATGCTGCCATTTATGGGAAGCATTTATGGGAAGGAGAGGGATCTGGCTAGGGAGATGGGCATTAGGCATATCCCGGAGGCTGACTCTTTATATTCTCAGTGGAAATCAATGAAGTGATATTTAGAAGACTGGATCCAATGATGCTTGTCACCTTACAGTGTGCAACAGATTCTTGCACAATGAATTCTTGTCCCACATACTTCACAACTTTCCATGGCCCCTTTCTTCTATATTCACGTTTATAATTACACGTGCCTACTATCAACTCCATTTGTCATAAAACAAACAAAAAATTGAAAAGTTTTTACTATATATAGAATTTTGCAGTTTTGCAACTCCCATACCAAATGAAAGAAGATTGTACTGTCTTCTGTTCAAATTTTTATCAAGAATCGCCCACTGTGTTGCAGCATCCCATCAGTGCCAGGAAAGTTGCTCATGACACATTAATTACCAGTATTCATCATGGTTCTATGGATAAATATGTTTGATGATTTTAATGTGTTTTCTGGAACAGTCATTCTCAAATATTTAAATACTAAAATATGTGCAATTTTATTTAAATTATTTTATTTTATTTCTCATTTATATCTTAGGGACATTATATGTTTTTAAAAATTATTGGAATGTGTATATATGTTTTTGATGAATTTTCTTGTGTGTTAATGAATAGCTTTTTACATGATACTTGTTATGTAAAGGAACTACTGGATTGTATAGGGCTGAGAGCCACCATCACAGGCTATTTTAGTATTTAAATTATAAAAATTCCATGTTCATATTTGCATATTTGAAATGTTTCTCTGCCAGCATTGAAAATAGACAGTTAAAGAGTATAGGGACAACATTTAAAACCATATAGCAATTGTGGATGAGAGGTGACAAAGTTCTAAAATGAATAATGATGGTGGGAGAGGATAAGATAGAAGAGTTTCAAGAGATATTAAGAATATAGCATAGAATTGGCTTAGAGACTTGAGGTTGATTCTCAAGTTTTTACAGAGGTAACAAGGAGGACAAATGAAGACAAAATTCAGATAAATAATAGAGAATCAGAATAGATTTAGCGAAAATAAGCTTAGGGTTTTTTTTTTTAATAGTTGGTTTTTCATACTTGGAAACATTCAGGTAGAGTTTAAAGACCTTGTTTAGGCAACATTGAGTATATACTGGCAAGTGTGATTGAAAGCAGTTAGTGTGTGAAGAGTGAAAATTTATTAAAACAGAGAACCAGGAATGGAATGCTGAGGAAAAACAGTATGTAGAAGGCATTTGGAGGAAGAAATACCTATGAGGGATACTGAGATAGCCTGAGATGTAAGAGAATGGGAAGAGAAGAGTGGAGTAAAAGTAGATACAAAAACATTTCAAAGATATAATGATCAAGAGCAGTAAAAGCTACAAACAAATCCAAAAGAAATACAGACTTTAAAATGCCCATTAATTTGAAAATCAAAGAGAGTTTTATAGTGGAGAGATAGTAAGGAAGCAACTGACTACATAATATTCAGATTCCAAGTCAACTGAAAATGTGAGGTCTCTTGTTTAAAAAGAATTAAGAATTTCAGGCCAACAGAGCAATAACCCAAGTACAAGTAAGGCCCTTCTGAGCTTTCAGCCTAGTGTGACTGCACAAGTGACATGCCCATGAAGTTGGTCCAGGCTGGAAGAATAAACAGGGTTTGAAAAACAGATGCATGATTAAGACTTGTGCTTTACAACTTTTCTTAAGAGAGAGATAAAGCTGTATATAGAAGAGATAGGGCTGTGAGGAAGGGATTTTGTTTACTTGGTAGAAACAAAAAATGTTCTTATGTATAAGAAAAGTCATTGGACAGAGTATAAATTGACAAGTGAGAAGGATAATTGATAAAATGAAATGTAAAGGAAGTCCAATTCCCACATGGTCGTGCTTCGCAAAATGTGGTCCACATAACACCTGTATTGAAATCACCTGGGGATTATTTTTTAAAATTCAATTTCAATTGCCTTACATTACCTGTCAGATAAAGACTTTCTGGAGGTAGAGTTGAAAATAGGCAGTTTAAGAAGTCCCTCACATTATTTTTATGAACGATTGCTTTATGATGGCAGAGCTTAGTCTTTGCTGTAAATTGGAATTACCTGGAGAGCTTTAAAAATCTTACTGATATCTATGTCCATGCCAAGAGATTTTCAACTGGTCTGGGGTGCAACATGGGTGTTGAGAATTTTTAAAGTTCTTTATGGTTTTAACACTAGTACATAAGAGGCCCTGATCAGAATTCAATGGAATAACCTCCTACAGGACCATCAACACTTCTAAAACAAGAAGGACAGGTGAGGGAATGAAGGAAGCGGATGAGAGGAGATGAAATTGAGAAGGAAATTTATAGATTATTATAAGTGTATGTCAGTGATTCATCATAATGTATCCTCAGATCAGGAGTAATTCTGCAACCATTTCCCTTAGCAGTTCCATCACTTTCCACTTTGGATGGGTGAAGGAGGGAGGGTTAACTTCTTGCAAAAATCACTCAAATTTAATAACAAGACTTGAGCTGTCAGATTATTTAAAAATTCTGAAAATTTATTTGTATGGTTTTTATTTGACTGAACTTTTTATTTTAATTAAAATAATCTATTAAGTGAAATCAACCAAATCCTAAATCAACTTGAGTTATGACAATCAAATTGATACCACACCTAGGAAAGTGTCATGAAAATATCACAATAATCAGATTGATAACTTACTTTAATAAAATGTCATAGACATATTTTTTCTTCAGCACATAATTTTAAATCAAACAGATTTATGTTAGCTGTAGCAACACAGATTTGCCAATTTGCCATTGTAAAAGCTACATAGTCCCAAAAATTCAAAAAAACTATTAAAAATCAACACTATCAAAAAGGAAAAGTTGACCTTTTTTAAACTAATTTTCTTGTTACTATAGCTCTAATAGTACAGAGTTAAACATGGGGTGAACCATGGTGTTGGGGATGGGTCATTTTAACATTCAAATCACATTAAGTTTCAGAGGCACTTAACAAATAAACCTGACCTGTGGGTTTAGCCTTTTATGGAAGTAAATTTTGCTTGGCCTCATCTTCTCATGTCATTTATCTCATTTTGTCCATTAGTTTGTGACTTTTGATATTCACAGAATTCAGTGCATAAATGAACTCTATTTTATTGCAAAAATACATTATTCTTGTATTGCTCATAATTCTTTTTTATTTATTTGAGTATTTGTTGGTACAATCTATGGAAAGTAAACTTTGCTGTCCATAGTTCACTTACCATTATAAGGCGCTGGAGAGTTAGGCATTCCCATTTTGTATCACTAGGAGTAAAGCTTTCAAATAACTAATTTAGAGCATGGACTGGCCACATAGTGCAGATTTTAAGAAGCTAGGTAAGAGGACAAAAGTGAAGATGAATATATAGTCCCTTGTCTGAGGATCCAAGAACATATCTGTGAAATGGACAAGAAAGTAGCAAGTATGACTCAGTCCTATCACCTTGTTATTATTCTACTAGACCAAGATTTCTGGATTTAAAAGTACCTCCCTCATTCTCACATTCTCTATAGAACACATATGGTCATATTAAACACACAATATCACACACAATACATTTTTGAGAAATATTGAATAGAAATAGATCATTGTAAGGGGAGTGAGAGTGGAGACCCACAAGTTTGGACTACTTTTCCCATTGCTATCTGTTTTCCAGTGAGCATAATTGTATTGATTATAAAGATTCTAAAATAGATGTACCCATAGAGTGTAGATTCAAGTTAAGTGATAGGTGGTATAGCTTAAAAAATGTGAAAAAGATACAGTCAAGAAACAGGAGATTGTTTTCTTTTTCAAATATTAATCGAGTTGAATGTATAAGGCAGCGCTATTCAATGAATTGTTTATTTCTTCTAGCAGAATTCTTCATCTGCTGGGCCAAATTTACTATTCAATGCAACAAGAATTAAAGTTCTTCATGAACCTGTTCATACATGAAACAGTTTCATATAAGAGTTATCTGAATGGTTTAATTTATAAGCATAAAACATATAATAAAAAATTAGCCAATGTAAATTGTGGGTCTGTTCTTTCAAAAAAATTTTTGAGTTTCAGTTTAACAATAGAGATTTAACTTCAGGATCAGGCCAGAGAATGATATTGTATAACAAAAAATTGTTTGGATAGAGATAATGGCAGTTGAGGCAGTTTTTAATCATTGCATGTTGGGAGATCTCTCTATGAAATTTCTCTAATAATATCAGAGTACAATCATGGATCAGCCTCTAAAACCTAGTTGTGACTATACAGATCTCCTGTTTTCAAAGAACTTTTGTGTGTCCACTGCTTTCAATATTCCAGAAGCTATGCCACAGCTTGAGGAAATGTAATCTACTTTACAACAAACATGCTTCTCCAGTAGACACACAGGCTAACCCTTAAAACACGTAGATGTTAAGGAGTTGTGAAATCTGAAATGTTAACAGTTGGAGCACTACCCATGTCTCAGGAAGGTAACACCTTAGTTTTTGATTAAACATATAATTTAATAAAATAAACATTTAGCTAACATTATATTGGCTTCTACTTCTGATAATGAAGAAAAGGAAGTGTAGACCAATCCTGCTCCTGAGGTCTTATCGAAAATCTGAACAATATATTAAGAAAAACAAATCTGCTTGAAGGAGCCAGGAAGCCAAAAGATAATAAATACAAAATAAAAATCCCAAAGAAGAGAGAAATCCACAGAAGTGAGCCCTCCCTCTGAGATATATTTCCCCTATGGGCATTTGCTAGTTGTGAAAGGATCAGCCGAGAGGCAAAAAGGCATAATGATGACTTTGAAAATTTAATAGTTAGGAGGACAAACTGTAAAAAAGTTCAAGGATCACCAAATAGATCCCCTTGTAAACTCCCTGGGCCTAGAAGTGGTGTGTTCAAATGTCAGAGTTTTAGGAATGATAGTGAAATGTAAATTTAAACATTTTAATTACTGAAATTAAAATAAGGTAGTCTCAGCTAGGGGAAACAGATACTTGATAAAAGCAAAATAAAATCACTCTAAGACAAGTTATTTCTGCAAACAATTTTTCAAACACAGTGTTCATTACAGAGTAAAAAATAATCAGGCACAATCTAAATATAAGAGTTAATCAAAAAATTCCTTAAAAAAAGGGATAAATTTTCATTACCTTGGATTTGGCAGTGAATTCTCACATAGGACACAAAAGCATTAGCAACTAAAAGAGAGAGAAAAAGATAAATTGGGCTCATTGAAATTAAAAACTTGAGTACATCAAAGGGCATTGTTATGAAAGTGAAAAGACAATCTATAGAATCAGATAAAATATTTGCAAATCACATATTTGATAAAGTTCCAGTATCCAGAATATATATTAAAAAAACTTATGACTCAGTGACAAAAATACAAAGAACCAAATTAAGAAATGGGCAATAGACTTTTCTCCAAAGGGATATACAAATGGCCAACAAATACATAAAATGAGGGGCAGCATTATTAGTCATAGAGAAAATGAAAATCAAAACCACAATGACATAGCACTTTGCAGCCACTAGGATGGCTACAATCATCATCATCAGAGAAAATAACAAACATTGGTGAGAGTGTGGAGAAACTGGAACCCTAGATGTTGCTGGTGGGAATGGACAATGGCGCAGCCACCACGGAAAATAGTATGCCATTTCCTTCAAACGTTAATCATAGAATTACTATATTATCCAGAAATTTCAATCCTAGAAAAATATCCAAAATAACTGAAAACAGGGCTCAAACTGATTCTTATATGCCAATGTTTATTGCAGCATTATTCATGCTAGTCACAATGTACAAACAGCCAAAATGACCATCAATGAATAAAAGGATGAAGAAGTTGTGGTAAGTGAATAAGACAGAGTATTGTTCAGCCACCACAAAAAAGAATGAAGTATGGATAGGTGTTACAATGTGGATAAACCTCCAAAACATTATATTAAGTGAAAGAAACCAGGCACAAAAAGGTCATGTATTGTATGATTAATTTTTGTGAAATATCCAGAATAGATTAAGTACATAAAGACAAAATGCGGATTGGTGATTGCTAGGAAAAGAATAAGTTGAAACTGATTAATAAGTAAGAGATTTTACTTAAAGCTATGGCAATATTTTAGAATTAAGTAGAGGTAGCCATTGCAAATCATTGTGAATATACTAAATGTCACTATATTGTTTACTTTTTAATAGTTAATTTTATGTTTTGTGAATTTCATCTCAGTATTTTTTTTTAAAAATGTACATAATGAGATGATACAACACGAATGAGAATAAGCAGAAACAATAAAACAGACTCCACTGGTTGCAGATATTGCGATACTTAGGGCCACATTAAAATAACAATGCTTGCACATTATGTCCCTGGTGATAAAAGTAATGATTATGAATTGCAGTAGAGAGCAAAGACTAATCAATGAGGGGATGACATACAGGTTGAGCATTTCTAATTCTAAAATTTGAAATCCAAAATGCTCCAAAATTCAAAATTTTTTGAGCACTGACATGACCCATAAGAACTTAACTGTTGTGGCTCAAAAACTGATAACCCAATATATGGCACTTTGACATGCTCAAGGTCTCTCTGACCATCCCCCAACCCCCCACCCCCATCTCTCTATGCTGTGTCTCTTCCAACCCACACAAACCACAGGATAAAGTTGTTCTCTGAAGTTCGCTTTTCTGCCTCAAGTCTGGACCTGCCAAAGCAGAAAGCAATTACCTCCGGTCCCTCCCCTGAGTTTTCATTCACTGAAATTATATTGTAGAAAGAATGAAGAAAGTCTATCAACACAACTGGACAGAATTTTGTCACAAACCATTGTCTGCTCTGCCGGCACAACAAACTTTGTCCCAGGCCATTACGTGTTCTCCAAGCCCATTGAATTCCCCTAAAAATCATTTGCTACCCTCTCCCCAAAATCATCCACACTTCCCCCGTCTCCCTTTCCCCTAAGGAGAAGAGTGTGTAACCATCTATACATCGTTGCGTGGTGAAGCAATCACTCTGTGATCTTCCCCTGTGCACACTAGCATATTTGTATGCCATTTTTACTATTAATCTGCCTTCTGTGTGTTTATTTTTCAGTGAAACTTTCAGAGGGCAAAGGGGAAGTTTTCCGTTGGTCCCTAAAGCACACACATTATTTAAACTATTATGTAAAATTACCTTTAGGTCTTATGTATAAGGTGCATATGAAACATAAATAAATTGCATGTTTAGACTTGAGTCTTATCTGCAAGATATCTCATTATGTATATACAAATGTTCCAAAATCTGAAACACTTCCGGTCCTGAGTTGGCACCAACTGTCTCACATTTTAGTAAGGAAGAATTTGAGATGACTGTATTCCAAGAAATATTGAATGTTGTCAAGAAGTGGGGGTGATTTTTTGGTTGGGATCTGAATTATCCTTGTCTGGAAGGCAGGAAGAGTAGAGTGAGACTAATGCTTTGGATTGGCAAAGAAGGAGAGCCACTCATGTTAGCCAGAATAAGGGAATTGTGTACTTGGCACAGTGACTTCATTTTTGTTAAGATTGTGAAGGGGACTTATTTTCACCTGACATCATCATGATCAGAGAGTAACCTTTTCAGATGGGGATGTTATGTGGGATTGTTTATGTTCAACAGGAGGATACCAAGGCCTAACTGATTGCCAGAGCACCTTCTGGCAGCACCAAGCCCTACTTGATAATGACAGGTTGATTCTGGTTGTCAGACCTTGGGTTTCTCTTTTTTACTTGCTATCTTAACTCACGAGGCCTAAACATATCTTATGATAATTTGAAAATGTTTTGATTAAAAATTAATTTTCCAAACTGAAAAACTACTTTAATAAATTTCTATAAACATATCACTGGGTTCTTGAAATTGCCTGTGAGCCTGTCCAGGAAGTCCCATAATCACATTGTTTAGACACGTTGTGTTTATCATTATCATTTTCTCTATCTTCCTAAACATTATTACCAATTTTAATTTATTTTGGATGTTTATTTTATTTTGTAAATATTATTTGCTTTTGTTATTACATTACTACACTGGGCAAAAACTGAAAAAAACTCATGAGACTCCATGGGGTATACTCATGTAATGCTGGAAGAAAGTTAGATGATACAGACAGCAGGAGAATGAAACAGCAGGCAAACTTTAGAGTGCTCTGAAATTTTCAAGCATGGCCACCAAGTTGCATTCTTGAAAGAAGGGTTCTTTCACCTTCAGATCATTAAGCACTAATTAAGATACATGCAAAATAGCTTGATCTCTGGGTATGAGTTTACTGAGGGTTCTTTTTACTGTATTTATCCCTTAGCTAAAACCAGATTGCGTAAAGAGGTAAATCGGGTACAACCGTCAATCTATACATCCTCAATAAAAAATAAAGACCAGCAGATAGAGGGTGCCTGTTGTGAAATTTCTGACTTTAAACAAAAGCTTACGGTCGATAGCAGCATGTGTTTTACCCTTAATTTGGCCAATGGTCAGTATGCCAGTTCTAAACTACCACAGACCAGCTTTAAATTAACCCTTTGCTTAGGTAATTGCATTTCATTGAGATAGATACCATCTCATTAGTTATTTATGTATTCCTTTAGTGTAGAAGACAAATGAAAATTTTTATCTAATATTGTACAAAATCATTGGGTAATGCACCCCACACTTTAAGAGATTATTATATATTGAATCATTATGAGATTGATGTTTTAAATACTTTGTGTTGTGGAGAAATCCTTGATGTATTGTTCTGTAAATTTTAACTGTAATATGTCAAACCAAATCCTCCAATCAACTTTTGGAATGCAACTTAAACACAGTAAAATACTTATGCAAATATAACAACTGTTGTACCAAGATATCACATACTTAAAACATGTCTTTTCAATCCATAGTCAATTAAGCAGATGCTAGCAGTTATTAATATTTTATAAGCAGCATTATGGCTTCTAGATGTTTCAGCAACATAGATGTTTCTTTGTTGACATTAAGCACAGTTCAAAATAACTACACAGAATTCTGCGAGTCTATGAGTTATACTTAGAATCTAATCAAGACTTTCCCCACACATCATATTGTTAAAAACATATTGAGTGTTTTTAAATACATGTGTGAAATTTTCTCAATAAACATAAAAATTTCCTAGGTAAATATTTACTGGTGAAAAAAAATTCTATCGAGAGATACCTTCTTCTGTGTGTCTGTAATTTATTTTAGACTTATAGTTTTAAGTTGAAAAATATAATTTAAATAAGTATTTTAAAGTACCAAAATATTCCAGAGAAATTAGGCATATCATTAGATAAATTTAGCATAGTATCTACAAAGATCTCAATATTGTACGTTGACAATATGCACATGTTTACAAATATTAAATATTTGTCATGTTAAGAAACTAAAATCTTACAAATGAATTAAACATTAATATACATAGTTTAAATTTTCAGAGATAATTTAACTAAGATGCCAATGTAACCAATTGTTCAAATTTTGATCCACTTGTAGTGTATGGACACAATATAACCCACTTCTTCAAATACAGCCTTGAAAGCTTTATGAGATATATAAATGAAAAAATAATATTTCTGATTTGAACTTAAAATATTAAAGTAAAATAAGGTTATTAATGAAATTTTGACTTTAATATATTAATTAGTAAATAAAAATCACATCAACTAAAATAGTTGTTTCTGGGCACAAAAGTTTCTCTCTTGGACAACAAAAAGTTCCTATTGGCTTGTCTCATTTTTCCTTCATGCCAGAGCAATACCTATTAGAAAAAATCATTGGATCCTACACATAGGGAACAAAATGATAGCTTCTACGTTGGACTAGGCAATCCATCCTAGCTGCTCTTCTCCCAATCAGCATAACTTACATATTTCTAAATCCAGGGTTGACCACGAGTTTGCTACTTACTTCCTGGGTGAATCATTTTTTGGTTCATGGAGCATTCTTATTTCATTCAATAAATATATGGAGTGCATTCTATATGTGTACCAAGTCCAGCATCCAGCAGCGGCCAAAACGGTAAGATAAAGCTTATATTCTCCTTAAAGAACCAGGCACTCTACAAACAAATATAATATAATGTCAGGTAGAAATAAGGGCTGGAAGAGTAATAAAGCAGGATAAGTGAAAAGATAATAATAAGATATGTGCTATTTTCAACACAGGCACCGAGAAAAGCATCTCTAAGAAATAGATATTTGAGCAGAAACCTGAATAAAGAGTCCATTGAATCCTGTCAGTTTTATTTAGCAGAAATTCTGTTTTTGGATATGTGAGCAATTCTTATCCTTAGTTTCTTCAGCCAAGTATATATACATATTACATATATTTTAGTATGGACATTTTAATTAAATGCTGATTGAATTAAGTATGAAAACTTGAACTTAAACCATTATTTTAATTTAGAATGTCTTGTTTATTAATACTTGCAATTAATTGTTAAAGATTTAAAATGATTCACCTTTTAAAGTGGCCCTCTGATATTTATCTCATTAATATTAATTATATATAAAATCAAAAATATTCAGAGCAGAAATACATTAATGCTACAAAAAACCCAAAGACATCTTTTACTTCCTTTACTGTCTTCATAAGTTATTATTTAAATGATGCCATTGATTTTTCAGGTTGTCTGTATTTGTAATATAGTCATTTATTTCTGAATTAATTATGCAAAAATAATTTGAAAATGAAAGAACTCTTCATGAATCACTCACTATTCATCTTCCTTGGGAGAATCGGTTAGGATATGAAACTGCTGAATACAAAATCTACCACATTTTGCATGTGATAAATCCTTTATACTTTAAATTTTGAAAAGCCCACTCCTACTCTGATGTGGATATTAAAACCTTTTTAATTTAGATTTTAAAAAATATGAAAACGTTTAGGCCTCACACCAAAGTGTTCTTGCCCATTAAATTCATGATTTTCCTCTCTGCTCCCAAATCATTTATGTGTGTTTATCATAAAAATTTTTAAATTTAAGTTAGTGTAACCCATATCCAATTGTATTTTAAGAAATATTTAATCTAAAACAATATTTTAGATTACCAGCTTGAAATTAAACATTGCTCAACATACTTTCATTCCTTAATATTTTATGTAAATGAAAATGTGAATATTTAAACTCATTAAAATAGTCCACAGACAATCCTTTTGCTATTTCTAACAGTTCCCATATTATGCATGCACCTATAGCAGACTAAAGAAAGAAAGAAAAGAAGACTTTTTATAATGAAGATTGAGACGTGGTAAGAACAGTTTTTTGTTCTTGTTGATTCAGTTTGGATAAAATAGCTTATGGTAAAATGTAGCTTTAAAGTAGCAAGAACTTTTATACTCATCACTGAATATGATAAATGCTTTTCTGAAAGAAACATTCAACCATATTCCTTTATTAAATGTTAAATCTCTGCTAAATTGGAGAGAAAAAATAACTTTGTTGATAGAATAATGAAGCTTAAGTGAGGTGAAGAACATTGACCAAGGTTTTACAGCTAGAAAGTTGCAGAGCTTGGGACTGAAGTCTTCTGTCTACCAGCCTAGGGCTTCTGCACTAAACATACCACCTTGCATAAGTCAAGAACAGTATCAAAGAGAGGAGCTTGACATAGCACTTACAGTTCATCTCACTTGCTAATTTTAGTCATTACTTTGATACGGTTGAATATATGCACTTTCCTGGCTTTTATCTAACTGTAATCAAGTCCTCTTCAGATTTTCTTTAGGAGCTTATTAGAATAATAGATCAACAAAAGAATTTATGCTCTTGGACTTTATATAAGGTAACCTTTCATGATTCTCTAATAAAAATTAAAGTAGCTGTGTTATTTAATTATGAAATATGTGACCTCATTTTAGCTTTCTGCATCAGGCAAGTATTGAAGCTGACACTTCAATTGAGTTTACCCAAGGGTTCACGAGCTTGGAGAGTTAAACACAAGCAGCTATCAAAGCACAGGCATCATCGCACACTCCCCATACCTAATTACTACAAGTGAGAAGTTTCCTCCTGAGAGAGGCCACTTTCATTCCCGATCTGACAGGTAGAAATTAGTTGCCTAATGGAATGGAATAGTTCTGCAAATTGAAAGAATTAAGTGTGCTTTTTAAATTTAAGCTCCCTCTAAATTAGGCTTTAATTTGGATCCAAATGTGAAGCGGTTGATGGCATGAAGCAGCTTAGGTTGGCCCAGAGCCAATTATTTTATATTGCCCTTCTCCAGATACAGCGTCTCCTCTGTAGTCACCAGCTATTAAGGGGCAGAAAAACTGTTATGCCTTAATCAAGGGAAGTTTACTTGAGAGCAGTGTGTCAATTGGGAACATTGCTAAGTGATTTACTTCTCTCCCTAAGTCATTTTGCTGTCACAGGGACATAAAAATTTAAAGAAAAAAATGTGTTTGTGTGTGTATGTGCATGTCTGTTTTTAATAAATATTGTTAAAAAGAAAAGTAGTGAAGAAAGTATTACCACATCAGAAGTGGAAAACAATAGAGATCATTTATACAGCCCTGGTTCAATTATAGAGTGATCCTTCTCCCGTGCAATAAAACAGCACCACCAAGGAGATCAATAAGGAGATTATTTATTATGATAGGTGCTATATTAGTAGATCAAAACAACTGGCAGAAGACTCAGATGCGTATCTACTGCATTCAATTCACATAAATAGACTACAAGTTTGGCTAATGATGCTCAAAAGGCATCTGTGGATGTTAGGATATATATGAGTTGAGAAATTCAGCTTTTTTACTTCAAATGAATGTATGTTAATTATATTTGAAGATATGTCACATTAAACTCCAGTAGGAACATGCTTTTCTAACTTTTTTTAAACTTGCAGTTAAAAAATTCAGATAGTCATGAAACCACCCAAGAAGTCTTTAAATGCTCTTAAATATTCATCTAATGGTAATGGCAGTGATGGTATATACTAATATTGGTATATGGAGTCCAATTGATGAAATAGTAATAGGAAGAGGATGCTTGTGTTAGGGTATGGGAGAACAGGTAAAGTTATTGCACAGGTAATGACCACAAAATAAATGTCTCTGGGCAATAAGAAAATATCATTTTTCACTTAAACTGGAAATATTCTTCATTTCTCACTAAAAACCAACTCAGCCTAATGGTTCTATTTTTTTAATGGTCAAGAATTATTTTATTCCTTGGTCAGAGATTATATTCAGAATACTCTTTAGAAGGAAAAGAGCCTTTTTAATACCCAGCATTAACGCTGGCTTGCTAGAGGAGGTGGGTACTGGGGACAGGCACAAGAGAAACATGGGACTTCAACAAAAGGGATCTGCTTAAGTAAGAGTTTCAGTAAAAATCAGCCAGATGAGTCATAGCTCTAGCATTTCTTTGGTTAGGTAGTATTTCCTGACATAAAGTAAAAATACTATTTTATAAACATAATTGCAATTGGCAAGAGCTTGGAAAAGGTTAGCTAAAATGACTCACATTTATGTATTCTCTTGCTTATTTATTCATTTCAATTATAAAATTTATTTTATAAATGTCTGCTAAATTTTCTCTGTGTAGCCAAATGAAATATAAAAATAAGTGACAGAATTATGTTTTGAATAATTGCAGGTTGAGTTATTTAGACTAACCCTTTCCCTGACAACAATTAAAAATGCTGAGAAAAAATATTTTTTTTAATATCAAACTAATCATATTTGAAGAGCTGACAAGACTAAAGGGAACTTTCTGGCCCAGTGTTGGCAAAAATCTAAATCTAGGGAAGTAAATGCAATGCTAGATACCTACACCACTTTTGTTCTGAGGACCTCGACTGGAAAAGGGAAATGTTTGTGTGTGTATGTGTGTATTTCACAGAGTAAGAAGAAAAGAAATGAAGGCCAAATGCTAACACAAGGAGAGAGTTTAACAGAAATCTTTGCCATATTAATGTAGGATCCCAAAGGGCTACAGACTAAGGATAAGTATGAACCTGATACACATCTGGTACCATGGACTTTGACTTCAACAGTCTATAGCAAGGGCTTCCAATCATTTATATTCCTTGTTTCCTTGTGATATTTTGTGTCATTTTTGTTTGTTTTTGTTTTTTGGCATTAAATGGACCAGAGGTATAACAGTAAAGGTAAAGTAACAGTCACTGGGACATTGTAGCCACAGCTCAGCTGCCAGCCCTCCAGTGAATATCCATAGCCTGGATAAGCCAGACTTGATTTGAGGTTGCTTTCAATTGATTTATGCACAATTGCATGGAAGAATCCAGCATAAATCCTCCCTGGATGAAGGTTCTTTGTCGTAGGCCAGTAGAATTCCCACAAATAAGCTTTATGGGCAGTGACCAACACTAGCACTTTGTCAAAAATCTCCCTAGTGAGATAGAGCAGAAGCATAGTAGGTTCAACCTAGTCTACCATCATTTCTGGAAGGAGAAATTCACTAATGCAATTTTAAAACAGAGTTTCATCAGGAGGGGAGAGAAGGAATGGCACAAAGAAAACATTTGAAAGATAAAGACTAACTCCAAAACAGATGAAAGATGCTATGTAAAGAATGGCTTAAGTAAGAATGGCTTACTAGAATAAATAAAAATAAATCTTAGATAGATCTTTTTTAATGTAGTGACATTAAAAACAGCCAAAGACAAAAATAGTAATAAAAAAGAGAGAGAGAGAAAGAAAGAGAGAGAGAGAGAGAGAAAGTTGAAGGGCTAAATCTAGAACACGTGAAGAATTCCTAAAACCTGGATGACAAAATAGACTAATGGAAATGGTCAAAAGACTTGCCCAGACACATTCATGAGATACCACCAAATAGACGGAATTTAACATTTTACATGAACTATTATTGGCAAGGAACAGTACAACTGGAACTCTCAGATGTAAGTCAACACAAAATCTTTATAAAATAGTTTGGCATTAGTGATTAAAATTGGCTATTCAGGTACCTTAGGCTCATCTATTTCAATCCTAATATACAGTCACACATCCCTTGATGATGGGGATATATTCTGAGAAATGTGTCATTAGGTGATTCATTATTGTGGGAACATCACAGAGTGCCCTTAGACAAACCTACATGGTATAGCCTATTGCTCCTAGGCTACAAACCTGTACAGCATATTACTATATTGAGTAGTGTAGGCAACTCTAACACAATGGTAACTGTTTGTATTTCTAAACATAAAAAAAGGTACAGTAAAAATATGCTATAAAAGATTTAAAAAGGTCTACCTGTACAGGACACTTACCATGTATGGAACTTACAGGACTAGAAATTGCTCTGGGTGAGTCAGTGAGTGAGTGGTGAGTGAATGTGAAGGCCTAGGACATTACTGTATCCTACTGTAGACTTTACAAAGCAATGCACACTTAGCCTACACTAAATTTATAATTTTTTTCTTTAATAATAAATTATCCTTAGCTTACTGTCATTTTTTAACATTACAAACTTTTTAATTTTTTTAAACTTTTTGACCCTTTAAATAACTCTTAGCTTAAAAGACAAACACATTGTAGAGCTGTGTAAAAATAGTTTCTTTATGTCATTATTCTATAAGCTTTTTTCCTATTTTTTTTTTTTTACCTTTTTAAGACTTTTTGTTACACACCAAGACAAAAACACACACATTATCCTAGGCCTACACAGGGTCAGGCTCATCAATATCACTGTCTTCCACCTCCACATCTTGTCCCACTGAAGGTCTTCAGGGGCAATAACACTCTTGGAGCTGTCATTTCCTATGATAGATAACAAAGCCTTCTAATACTTCCTGAAGAATCTGCCTGAGGCTGTTTTACAGCAACTTTTTTGTTTTATAAGTAGAAGGAATACACTCTAAAATAACAATAAAAAGTATAGTATAGTAAATAAACCAGTAAAACAGTTGAGGAATATGTGCATAAGAACACCAGGATTGATACAAAAAATGTTCATTAGCAGCATTGTTCTCAGTGTCCCAAACCATAAACCATCCGAGTGTCCGTCAACTACAGAAGGGATAAATAGATTGTAGTATATTCACAGAACAGAAAATTAGGAATAGTATGAAAATGCATTATAGCTAAACAAAAAAAGCATAAGTGATTTTACAAACACAATGTTGAGTGAAGAAAAGAATAAAGAAAAACAAAGAAATTGTTATTATGAATATCAGGATAATGATTCCTTCTTGTACCTTCTATATTCACAGCCAGTCTCTTCTCTCATTTTGTACCCTCTGTAAAAAATAACCAGGACTTCAAGTTTTCTTTAATTATGTAATTCCTTGCCACAAGTGAGTGTACACCACTTTTCCTGTGCTACATTGCTCAAAAATTGGTTTATCAGGGTAAGTAAGGAATAGTTATTGGGAAAGGAAATAATTTTTATACTTTAAGATATGATGATTGATTTCATGTGTCAACATGACTGGATCACAGGATATCTAGATATTTGGTCAAACATTATTCTGTGTGTTTCTGCTACAGTGTTTTCGGATGAGATTAACATTTGGTAGATTTTAACATCAGATTAAATTGACATTTTAATCAGTAGCATAAAGCAGGTTGCCTTTCACAATGTGGTCGGGACTCATCCTATCAATTGAAGGCCTCTGTATACAAAAAGACCAACCCTCCTCTGGTAAGGGGGAATTCTCCTGCTGACTTCCTTCAGTCTTCCCTTGCAACACTGGCCTTTTATGCCTGATGGCCTTCAAACGGGGACATTGGCTCTCCCTGGGTCTCCCATTCCACTGCTCTGTCCTGTAGGTCTTGGATTTACCAGTCTCCATAATCACATGAGCCAATTCCTTATACCAAACCTCTCTCCTCTCTATCACACATAAATATATATGTATGCATGTCTTAATGTGTGTATGGAATAATGATTCTGTTTCTCTAGAGAACACTGACTAATACAGACTATGGTATCAAGAGTGGCTCTAGAGGAACAGAATTATAAAGATGAATTTCATTACTTGGTTCTAGGTTTTCTGGATTATATTTAAAACCAATACTGACTCTTATTTTCAGTAGTAAAGAGAAGATTGATAGTCCATGATATGATCTGACAATAGAGATATGCAAAATATCACCATGGAATACTACTAATGAAACGCAGGAGCAAAGATCTGGGTTACCATGTATATGATATTTTCCAGCATTTTTGTCAAACTAATAAGTATAATGAGATTGGCTTGTTGCTCCTAATGTGTCTGGGCAAAGTGGGGGGAAAAAGAATAAGCTCAGGGATTCAAATTTCCAAGTCAAACACCATATAAATGACTTGAAAGCTTTAATGTGTTCCCTAAAAAAGAACCCTTATCCCCTGTAGCCACAGGGCTATCACTGAAAATAAAATTTAGAATCTTATCCAGAAATTGACTGCATTGCAATGAAAATTGAATCCCCTGCCTTGTAAGATGTCTACCATTAAAGTGAGGGCATTGATCGGAAAGGAATTGAGTCCTGAAAGTCAAAATGGGAACATGTGGGAAGATCCCATTGGAGCTGGGGGCATTGAGCCCCTAAATTCTAATAAGTCTCCTTTTCCAGTAGAAGAAGTCTTTCTACCCAGTAGAAGACACCTCCCTAGCCCTAGCAAATTGGCCTCTCCACCCTTGTCTGAGGGGAGTAACCCTACATTGCCGGAGGAAATGGCAATGACTTCCATTTCTGCAGTTCCATTCCAAGACAATGCTGAATTTCCTCGGAACTGACCCACACCACCCTTCTTTGTTTCTAAACCTATAGCTAGACTCAATTCCCAGCAGATCCTGACAGATGAGGTACAAAGTATTACCCATGAGAAGGTACATTACACCCCAAAAGATCTACTTGAGTTTGCCATTTTATACACACAGAAAGCCAGACAATCTGTATGTGAAAGGACATTAAGGATGTGGGGTTATGGTGGAAGGAATATAAAGTTGGATCAGGCTGAATGAATTGACATGGGCTCACTCAGCAGGGATTCTGCATTTAATGTTGCAGCCTAGGGAGTTAGGAAGGGCCCTAACAGTTTGTTTGTTTGGTTCGCTGAAACATGGACCAAAAGATCATCCACAGTGAGTGCGTTAGAAATGCCATACCTGCCTTAGCTTATTGCAGAGGAAGGGATTCAAAGTTCCCTTAGGGGGACTTAGGCTTTGTCATTTAAGGTCTGCTCATCCACTCAAGGAAGGTCTAGAAGACACACATTCCACACAAGGAGGTAAATTTGTGAGGGAAGCCCCAGCATCCTTGAGGAGCTATGTTATCACTCTTTTACAGAGGGCAGACCTTACTTACAGAGGTACCGTGGCCACTGGATTGGAAAACCTAAATGCCAAGGGAGTAATTGGATCCCAGGGTGGGAAGGACCAGCGGCAGCATCCAACAACCAAAGGCAAGGCAGGCATGGACAACACCATGGACAGCAGAGTGAAAGCAGCAATCGGAATATTCTGAGTTACACAGACCTATGATGTTGGCTAGTTGATCCCAGTGTTTCTATAACTAAAATATATAGTGAAAGGTGGTCTTACTAATAACCTAACAGAGGAAAATAAACTATCAAACACAAAGTAAGAGGAAGAAACTTACAACACAACTACCGTTTGTTTAATTAAAACACATGTGGCCTACCTTGTTCTCCCTGAGTTCTTTCTCAGCCTTGAAAAAGTTCCTGAGCAGACAGGAGTGTGAACTTCCTGCTTCCTCAAGAAGAGACAGTGTCAGATGCCTCCCGCCATTAAGAAGAAAGAAGAAACTAATTTCTGCTATCAATCTGCTATGTGAGAAACAGAAAAAGCCAACACAGCAGCTTCACAGCGGCTTTTGTTATCAGTCCCCTGAAGCCAAAAAAAAAAAAAAAAAAAAAAGCCATTTCTTCCCTTTAAAAACACTAAGCAACTTTGCTTGGTGCCTGATATTTCTATCTCTTTCCTCCCTCTGTATGTCGTGGCCATTCTCTTTCTGTCTCTCTTTCTCTGTCTCTCTTTCTTTCTTTATTTCTAAGGAAAATAAATAAACTTTTACTTCTATATACCCTAATCACTATCTGAGAATTCTTTCTTCCCCTTCACCCACCCCGTATGGACTTCACACCATAACAGATGAGAAGCTTAATACATTTTTACTTGATCTGTATAAGCAAAAAAGTTTTAGGTCAAATTAATAAAAGGTTAATCTGAATCATAAAAGAGAGTCACAGCTCCTCAATCAATTCCCAGACTTAAGTTAATTTACAGACTCGGAATGTCCTGAATGAAAGGAAAGCTTGGTCTCATTGAGGAAGGACTCTGTTATACTCCCCAAAATTTACATCGTTAATCTTTTTGCCAACCTTCCTCAAAGGGACCAAAAGCCTCTTACTGGGCTGATGGTGCATTGGAGATAAAGAAATGACTGGACCTTTTGGGTACTGCTGGACGCTGCCTCTGTACTGATGCCAATTCCAAGAGACTCAAAATATCACTGTGATCTATCAGTCAGAGTAGGGACTTATGGAGCTCAGATGATCAGTGGGGTTTTAGTTCAAGTCCATCTCACAGTGGTCCCAATGGGTTCCAGAACCCATCCTGTGTTTATTTCCCCAGTTCCAAAATGCACAATTGCAATAGATATACTCAGCACCTGGCAGAATCCTCATGTGAATTCTGTGGTCTGGGGAGTAAGGCTATTATTGTGAGAAAGGTCAAGTATAAGTCACTAGAACTGCCTCTAGCTAGAAAAATAGTAAGCCAAAAGCAGTGTCATGTCCTGGAAGAACTGCAGAGATTAGTGCCACCATCATCAAGGACTTTAAAGATGCAGAGGTGGTGATTCCTTCTACATTCCCATTCAATTCTCCTATTTCACTTATACAGAAGACAGATGAATTTTGGAGCATGTCTGTGGATTATTGTAAGTTTAGGTGGGACTGCAATTGCAGTTGCTCTACCAGATATGTTTTTATTGCTTCAGCAAACTAACACATCCTCTGGTACCCGGTATGCAGCTATTAATCTGGCAAAGGTAACAGCAATAGAAGAATGGCTGTTTTCCAAGGCTTCTCTGTGATTGGAAGAAAGGTTGAAAACAGACATTGGTATCTCATTTATTTGTAGCTCCCTAGAGACAAACGGGACACTGATTATGATGGTTGCACTGATGCCCGCGATTAAACTGTTAAACAGCACTCCCTTGGAAATGGTAGTCGAGGTCTAATGGCTTACTTTGGGGAGGAGAGTAAACATGCTGCCACCATATTTCTAATAATGGACCCAAAAGAGCATCCTAATCACAATTGACAGGCACACAAATCCTTCCTAAGCACCACCTCCACTGCCAATCTTTTCACCTCTTCCCTATAATAAAGAGGTACCTTCTGAAATGACTAAAATTAGATATTCAGTTATGTAGGCAATTAAGGTCTAACCCAGATTTAATTTAATTTAAGGAAAAAGAAAAGGATCTTAATCATCCATTCATCCAAATGAAATGAAATTATTTATCCTTATTACACAAAACAAAGAGGAAGATAAGCCATATATATTTAACTTTTAAATCATTCAAATAATGAAAATGTTGGTATTTTCTTAAGTCAGAAAAAGGAAATTGCTAATGTGAATTATATTTAAGGCTAATAAAAATCCTATTTACATATGAAACCATTCATATTACCTACAAATAACATAGTCAGTGAAATGGATAACATAAATGAGGAAAATATAGTCTCCTTATTAGTAAAACAAGCATAGCCAGGCTGGTTACTCATAGCCAAATGGTGAAGTTTTTACTTATACTGTGAATACTTAACAGAGCTTTTTAAGCAGATATCTAGAGGCTTCTCACTCTGATTCTAGATGGTTTGAGAAATTTTGAAGCTTCCTTAAAACTTGCTCCACTTCTAGAATGCCCTTCTTCTGAATGCCCTTCTTAAATGTTCCTTTCTCTTCCAGGCAAACCATTATTCAACATTAAGACCTCAAGCCAAATATCACTGAAAATGTTTCTTACTATAACGTGCTTTCTAGAACTCCTTCTGTAATATTTATTAATATGTGTCATGACCTGAATGCAGCAACTTACTTGATCTGTATAAGCAAAAAAGTTTTAGGTCAAATTAATAAAAGGTTAATCTGAATCATAAAAGAGAGTCACAGCTCCTCAATCAATTCCCAGACTTAAGTTCTTGTTTTGTTTAATGCATGTGTGTAATCGGCTATTTGTTTACTCACACATCTTTCTTAGTGGTTTGTTTTCTTTCTTGGTTTATAAGAGATTTTTTAAATAATAAAGATAGTGCTTTATGAATGTAATATTTGATAGAACTTTTTCCAGCTTTTCTTATTTGAATTTTATTTGTTTTTATTTACATAAGGACTTTCTCATTTTTTATGTGCTCAATTTTATTTTCCTTTATATTTTTATCTGCTATGTTTATTGTAGCTTTATTACACTTTCCTACTATAAAAGTAATAGATGCTCTTTGGAAAGACCTGAGGAAAAAAACCATAAAAGTATAATAAATAAAAATAAGTTTATTCAATCTTAATACAAAGAGAATAAGACTACTAACAGTTTAGTGTGTATAGCTATTTTTCCTGCTTTCCATATAAGCTAATTCCAAGTTTCCCTGGTCATAAGAAATAATTAATTAATTTATTTAAAGTTCACATTCCCAGGCCCTTTCTAAGAATTTCTCATTAAATAGTCTTGCATGAAACCCCTTCATCTGTATTTTAAAAGCCCAGATATTCAGGGGATTCTTCTGAGACTATACCAGAGAAGGAGAAATCTAAAAGTACGTAAATTGGTCAATCTGATGGATGCAAGGTGTATTTTTGTTGTAATGCTGATTTTTTTTGATTATCATAACCTGGTAAATCTTTGAAATAGGTATTGTTTAGATTATTTCTTGGTGAATTGCTTCGTCATCCCTTGCCTATTTTAATTTTGGAAGGTTTGTTATTGAGTCATAAGAATTAATTAAATGATAAATGAATGTAAGTATATTCTGATATATAGATACATTTGTAAGCATAAGAAAATATTTCCTATTTAATATATGTGCTTTAAACTTATATGTGATGATGTTTTGCAATATTACAAATTTTATATATTCAAAACTATCCATCTTTTCATTTAAAATTCTAATCTTTAATAATATTGTTAGAAATACTTTTTCCTAACCTTTTTCTGCTCCCACTTTAGGTTAGATGGACATTAAACTTTGGGGATTTTTAATTTTTTTAATTTTTAATTATTATAAGTACATAGTAATTGTATATCTTTATAGGGCATATGTGATGTTTTGATATAGGCATACAGTGTGAATTAATCAAATCAAGGTAATTGAGGTATCCATCACCTTAGATATTTAACATTTCTTTGTGTTAGGAATATTTTATTTTATTTTAAAGTATATCCTAACTTATTAATGAGTATGATCACTTTTTTGTGCTATCAAATGTTTTTCATTCTATCTATCTTATGTTTTCACCTATTAACCATCTCCACTTTACCCCATTCCCCACTACCCTTTCCAGCCCCTAGTAACTATCATTCTATTCTCTGTCTTTTAATTTTGTTTGTATCTTTAGAGTATTTCTAGAATTTATGTTTTTGATGAACTGCAGGTATTTATTAATAGTACAAAAATATCCCCTAGGCATTGAATTTTCTCAACATAATTTTATTATGTAGTCTATACTTTGCCCAGTTATATTACATAATACACTTACACACACACACACACACACACACACACACACACACAGAGTGCAAGTATAGTTGAGCTTCCTATTATCACCTCATCATTTGTCTGATCTCAGTGCCACATTTCTTCAATTAGTCTCAGTACCACATTTATCAACATTAATATGGCACTAATATTGATATGGTAAAATATATTACTGCTAACTTGGCATCCCATTCCTCTTTTTCTTGATTTTAATTTCATTTTTTCCTGACAATTTTCCAAAATTGCATTTAATGTACATGATTTCTTAGGATTTCTTAGAAGAAACTGTTATCTACAATATTGAGTTTCCCTTCCAGGACCATGGTATCTGCCTTTGTCACATGAACTTTGGATAAATTTTAAGACTGTCACACTTGGAAATAAGTCTCAATTGCTCAATTTCCTAGGCTATGTTGCTATCATATATCCATTGCTTAGCTGCTAGTGCAGATCTCTGTTGTGTATTCTAAACAGCATTTGTCCTTTTGGTAATCTGTTCATCAGCATGAACTTGGACGAAACCCAAAAGTATCTTCAAGAAAGCAAAAACTAAGATCTTTTTAGACAAGATTGTTTAAAAAAGCAAATCCAGGACTGGAGATATTCCAGCATCTCCGATAACACGCCTTTAAGAACTAAAGAGTTGAGTCAGTATTGACTTTGTAACTCTGAGGGCATTCTTTCAAACAGAAATATAAAACTGCAAAGAAATTGTAACTTTGATGACTTTGGAACTCACAAAAAAAAAGAAAAAAATCAAAATTCTTCACCACAGTTCTCTAAATGAAAGACAACATCTAATGTGAATCAATAAGACAAAAAACAAAAATCAAATTTAATAATTAACTCACATCACGAGGTCAAGACATATGGAATTGCCCTAGGATATATGTTTAAAAGGCATGTAAAAAGTAAATGATGAAAGAAAAAAGTAAGATTAAAGGAAAAGAAGCAACATCCAAAGAATGGTGATTTAAAAAATCCTTAAACTTGCTGAAAAGAAATGTTGATTGACTACTCTTACAAAAATAATTCTAAAATTACTTACAAGGACAACTATGCCCAGCCATGTGGAATTTTGAGGCATGGTCGTGGTGAGGGACATTGGGAGGGGATGCTACAATTGATGTAGTCAATGGCCTGTCAACCTTGGTGCACGGGCAGACTCCGCTTATGGGTTGACCTCCTGCATTGCAAAACATCCAACTCTTCCCAGCTTTTTTCAGTTGGGAAACCTATGCCCCTGTCCTTCAATCTCTGCAAGTTCCCTCTCAAAGGGCACACTCCTGTTTTTTATGGCTTCCTTATTTGTCCCTTTGAAGGCATCAAGGCTGAGAGACATAGAATATCTCAACACTCAAAACATGAGTAGAGAAAAATAACTCTGTACTCACTTCTGACGAACCTTTGTATAACAAAGCATATGTGAAGATTAAATGAATTAACAAGTAATGAGTGTGTAGATTTGTACTTGACAGTCAATAATAGCTGTTTATATCCTAGTGTAGTTTTTAATGTTTTTAGGTGAATATGGAAAGAAAAAAAGGGGAATAAAACAAAATAAACTTTATAAATGTGAATTGCTTAAATTTTTTGAAAGCCCTCAGTATTGGCATTTCATATTCTACTCCTTCAAGCCTTTGTAGTAAAGCATAATGATATCTATTATAGATTAAGCTGTGTTTTCATTTATATCTCAGTAACAACCAAGAATGAATTGTATGAAATTATTTTATTAAATATACAGTATGCTTACAGAAATCAATATCATATCTATAAATGCCTTTTGATTTATTTTTCCTATTTTTGTAACAAACACAATTAATGAATATGTTTCCAAGAGGCCAGGAGTTCAAAGGTTATTTTATATACAAAACTTATGAATTAGTTTTTTAAAAATAGCTTAATATGATAGAAATCCAAGAAAAACAAAACATCCAAACAAAATAAATAGCATTTAGCCACACACGATACCTGACTCCTAATATACTTATTTTATCTTTCAGTTATTTTATACAGTTCATTTTCACAGAATTTATTTGCAAATGTTTAAAATAATTAATACACAAACAAAAATTCTGAATTTAGGTTTGAATCTCATGTAACTTTTTTAATGATTATCAACAAGAAGTTGTTTCTCTTCTTTCTGCTTTTTCTATTAAATAAAATATATGAAAATATGTTTCTATATTACTGATATATAAATATAGATATAATAAGATAGAGACTATTGAGTTCACTGAATATTAAAGATATTACTAGATTGTTTCAAAAACCATAGCCTGATAAAGGAGTTGAGGTGGAAAGTGAGATCTCAGAGCAGAAGCCAATAATGAAACGACTGTGATACAATTTCTTTTTTCCTGCACTATGCCTTAAAGTTTTCAAATGGTTGTAAATATTTAAAGTTACTATTTTTTTTCTGCAGATATTGATAAGGTTTGCTCTCTTAATTCCTTCAGTTTCAAAATCAAAAAAAGGCTTTTTCTATCCCACCATCAAAAATAACACCTCCCATCAGTAACTCATTCTCTACACATTATCCTACTTTATTTTTCTTGTTTGCACTTACGATTACCTGAAACCATATACTTCATTCATTTGTTTACTATGTACTTCACCCACTAGTATGTAGTTGCTATTGTTTTTCTTGTTCATTCTGAATCCTCTGTGCATGAAATAGTGATCAAGAACAGAGTTTAGAGTCAAATAGCCTAGGTCTGAAACCAGCTCCACTATGTAAGAGCCATGCAAATACACTCAGTGCCCTAGTTTCCTAATTTTTAAAATAAAGGTTATAATTA
Source organism: Varecia variegata (assembly GCA_028533085.1). Taxonomy (NCBI): domain Eukaryota; kingdom Metazoa; phylum Chordata; class Mammalia; order Primates; family Lemuridae; genus Varecia; species Varecia variegata. The sequence continues at coordinate 32,019,166 of CM052443.1, forward strand.
ATGCTCTCTATCTCATAGGCTTATATAGATGATTATAGGGTATATAGTGGTTGGCACCTATTTAGCACTATATAAATGGTTTTCAATTATTTTCTTCCATCCTTCTTTCTCTCCCTTCTAACTTCCTTTCTCCTGACTTCCTCCATTTTTCTCTTCCTCTATTTCTTCTCCTTTCCTTCCTTTCATAAAGTCGGTTTATACAAGACATTCTGCTTTCGTTTTCCCATTAGGCCCATGTTTCCTATGGCCAAAGGTTTCTAAGCCTTTATTACCTTTTCCTTATGAAGTAAAAGTCAGTGATTATTAAATTTATCCCACATACCCCTTAAATTTTCGAAAAGTTCACTCTCTCAGACTTTTTAAATTTTTCTGTAAGTTATTTAAAGAGTTGCAAGTAATGTTATTTATAAAATATTATAAAATCTTGAAATTTTAACATGGATTTTTTTAGCACACTCTTAAATATGTCCACTGGCATCTAAAAATTATAGCATTTTGTCACATATACTCATCAAGAATATTGGCCTGTAATTTTCTTTTCTTGTAGTGTTTTTGTCTGGATTTGGTATCAGGGCAAAGGCTGGCTTCAGAAAATGAGTTTGGAATTATTCCTTGCATTTCAATTTTGGAAGAGTTTGAAAAGGATTGATACTAGTTTTTCTTGATACCCAATATTATCCATTTAGGAAAAACAAGTTAGAATTTTTACATTATTTTTTCTTTAAACTCATATTTTCATTTAAATTCTCCGTACAATTTTATTTTAGTGTAATATATTTTATGCTTGAAATTATTTTATTTTTTACTTTACCAGTCTTCTTTATAATATTATGTTTCTACATTGGAAGCATTTCATGTATTAAAAGCTATTCTATATTGAGTTTTCATTACAATATTTATGAGTGTACAATTGATCAAACAATGGAATATATTACAAGGTTTGATAAGTGATTACTGAACGTAAAAAATTTCCAAAATTGAACTTCCTAATAAGATGTAATAAGCATAATTTTCTCCTAATTAGTTGAATTGTTTGAGGATGAACATTTTTAAATGCATGGATGAGAAATGGTTTAGCATCAATTCTGTTCCCACTTTTTCCTTTTAAATATGTAAGCTCTGAGAGAATTTGTTCACATTAACAAATAGATGGGATTGGAAGCAATTTTATTATAGAAGTGTAACTTAATTATTTGAACTCCATCCAAGTTATGTGCCAAAAATCATAATGATCTATCATCAAAAATTACTTTTAATGATTCATCAGCTGACAACCAGATTAGATTTTTCTTTAATTTCTTTGTTTCCAGAGAATTCTTAATTGCTTGTTGAAGCATTTTTATATTGACTACTTTAAAATCCTTTTTAAATAATTCTAAAGTCTTATTCATATGGGTGTTAGCCTTTGTTAATTATCTTTTCTCACTTATGCTGTGATGTTCCTGATTTTTGGTATGAAAAGTGATTTTTCCACTGTATTCTGGACATTTTGGATATTATATTATGAGATTGGATTCTATTCAATTTTCTTTTTTTAGCTTGTGGTTCCTTCTTTGGAGTATAGCATGAGAGTTGGGCGGGTGCATATGTTCAGATCACTGACTCCTGGTGCTTTATTGCAGAAAGGTAGCCTGGAAATTCAGCTCCTTTCTCTTTCCCAGAGAAAGGAGGAAAAGAATTGCACCACCTCATTACTTGTGAGGGTGGGTACAAGATCAGGTCCCCATTGGCAATAAGCAAAGGTAAGCAAAGGCAAAGCTCATCATTTGTCTTATTTGTTGCAGCAGGGTGGGGAGGAAGCTCAGCTCCCTGTTGGGGTCTGCTGACACCAAGGGGAGGGCAGAGGAGAAACGATATGCCCATCAGTATAGGTTAAGCTGCCATTTATATACAGGCCAGTCTTTGAGCTCTGTATTCTCCTTCATTTTTTTTTTTAATTTGCCATTACCTCCAATTGTTTTTCTAGTAACAAACCACTCTTTCTATTATTATGGATTTAAACCTCTTAAGTAGGGAAAGCTGACTCCCTTTTTTATTATCTCTTATTTTAAAAGTTAAATTGTCTACTCTTAGATTATATTCTTCCATCTATGTTTTATATTGAGTGCATCAGGTTCCTAAAACAAAATCCAACTGAAATTTAATTTGAATTAAATTAAATTATAGGTTTGCTTGTATAACAAATATATCTTTATAATATCCAATTATGTGCCATTCAAAAGCCTGTACATTTTTATATGCTCAGCTAAATTTTTTTAGTAGTCTTTATAACAGTTTTTAAACTTCCTTCATAATAATGCCATTATTTAACAAAACAAAACTAAACAAAAAGCTCTCTCTTTACAAAATACCGTGTATTATGGGATACTGGAAGCTCTAACCAGTTGCGTATTTTACATATGAAGAAAATTATAACATTATACAAGGTATCCATGTAACAAAAACATTTGTACTTTCTTAATATTTTGAAATTTAAAAAAAAATTAAAAAAAGAATGTGATGAGAAAACAAGATCTGTTTATTGAATCTCTATTTTTACTACCTTTCTACAACAACAAATTACTTCAATCATGTATTACAAGATTTGGTTTGCAGATACGTTAAGGTTGAGTTCTCTGTTTGGCACTCAGTGCAGATATTCCTTGTTGATTTAGGACATATCTATATTCTTTTGAGATCACCTGAGTAGGTGGAGAGATTTACAGTTTTGAATAAATGGGGAATCTAATTAATAATGGCATATAGTAAAATTGATTTTGTGAGGGGCTGTATCTGAGATAATGTTTATCACAGCAATTTATAACCCCCCCTCCCCAAAGCACTATAGAAATTACAATTTACTGAGCTGGAGAGCCTTGGCAAGAGAAATGATGAGCCAGAATTGGAAGTAGATTCTACAAAGTTGAATTGTCAGGTTGTTATGTGTCTGAGCACTGTTTTGTTTTGTCTTTACTTTTGTTTTACTTTTTCCCCAACTCTTTCTGCTTTTCTGTCATATGCAATGATCACAGTTGATTGGGACAAATGTTTCTGTGTTTCTTGTCTCTAGTCGCACGGTTAGTTGACAATAAATAAATAAATAAGTGGGGAATCCCTCCACCATCCCTGACCAAAATCATTTTATATCCTCTGCTAATAATGAAACAGATCACAATATGAATTTTATTTAAATTTATTTCATTTTCAAATATTGACTTTATCCAACCTCGTTCTTCTGTCTAATGTTGGAAGTTTTCGAATATTTTGACAATCTGACCCCTGAGATGCTGTGAATGATTACAAGTGAAAGAGAATGAAAGTGGCAGAGGGTGTTGCCCACACCATGCAACACAATTTCTGTACGTACATTTTCAGATTCACTTTACTACCCTGGGGCCCCTCTCACATCCCATCACAACTCTCCTTCTTTCATTTGGAACATTAGAAAACGAGATTTTTCTTAATTTAGGAAATTAATGTAATACATTCATGACTCATTAATTAATTATTAATGGAGCAATAATCATTCTCAAAGAGTGAATTATGGCATAGAATCTTTAGGCACAACATAGTCATACCAAACAGAGAACTTAAAAAAAGTTATCTTAGCAGTTGTATGTCTTCTACACTGATGATAGAAAAAGGATTTCTTAACAAAGGGCACATAGGTCTTTGCATAATTAGTCTAAGAATAATCTCAGTCTATTAACCCCATCTACTCTCCATAAGAAAGAAAAAAAAACGTAGCCTAGAAGTACCAGTGAGTTGTTGCAGCTCAGAAAACAGTGCCCCAAAATGAAAGCCTCAGAAGCAGCCTCAGAAGCAAACATTTTTCTCTGATCTTCTGCCCACCTGTCTCTCATCCCATTCTACCCTGAGGCTAACCATAGAAACTAGAAACTTCCCCAATGCAAGTCATAGAAAAACAGAATCACTTTTCCCCAAAGCCAGCAATAAAACTTAAAAACATTACTTTAACTTTTCCTCCACCTTTCTATGTAGAAACTGGCAATAAAGAAATTATCTGATCTGCCCTGTTTGACTGTAGGTCATAAGACTCGCATTCCAGAGAGGGTCCTGTCTCATACCCAGAAGGAAGGAACGCTGCTCAGAGAGGCCAAGAAGAATCTAGAAAGAAAGGCCTTGCTGGGTTTCCCCATTCAGTCTATTAGCATCAGGCCATACCCTTTTTGTCCAATATTTCTACATGGATGTCCATAATTTGTTGAACATAAGCATAAAACTGTATCTTTGAGTTTTCATTCTGAAGGCTTCTGGGTACACACATTAAATAAATTTGTGTGCCTGTTCACTAATCAATCTTTCTTTTGTGATTTGATTTTTCAAGGAGCCTTCAGAAGGCCAAAGGGAACTCTCCCCTTCACGCCAACAAAGTTTTCATGTACCATTCAAGAAAATTTACCTGTAGTCATAGAAAATTGGTGAATCTTGGATATTTGTAAAACAACTGAATTTTATTATTAAAAAATCAAACCTTTCATTGGGTCATATTTTAATGTTCTGTTTTATTCCTCATGATTATGCTTAAGGAATTGTAATAATATCTTGGCAGATGTAATAATAAATATCTCTTTGTCTTGTAGAAAACTTAAATTACACCATTATAAATTCACAGGATGCTTTGCAATGTGCTATTAATATCATGGGTTGGTTGTGTGGAATGTAGAGAGACTGTATATTTACTAAGGAGGACAAAAGTATAGAGAAGAAATATATGAGACTTATTTGTTACATTTTTTGATTAAAAACACTGTCATGTCAGTCAGTGGCATAAAAAGCTGGAATATTTAAATTATAATTTTATCAGATCTTCTCTTTATTTACATGCTAGTGCCTAAATCCAACAGCCTTCTTTCAATAGAATAAAGCCTAGTTTTATTACCCTTTTTTATTTTATATTATATCTTTTTTTTGGAGGTGGTGCTAAAACCTATAAACTAGGAGTTGATGATATAATTTTACCTTTGGGAAATGACTAAGCCTGATATCAAATCATAACACAAAAATTCTAAGTATATCCTCTGATGAATCTTGGCAAAGTAAATTGAGAAACTTCTGAAAATAATTCACTATTCTAGGTACCATTAAGAACATCATGATTCATGGAAGGTAAAAATATTAACACTAACAGGAGTTTAGAAGTTGATTCCAACCCTCATAGATGATTTTGAGGGATTCAAGCCTTCAGTGGAAGAAGGAGATTCAAATGTGGTGGAAATAGCAAGAGAACTGGAATTAGAGGTGTAGCCTGAAGATGCCACTTCATTGTTGCATCTCATGATAAAACTAGAACAGACGAGGAGTTGCTTCTTATGGATGATCTAAGAAAATGGTTCTTTGAGATGGAATCTAGTCCTGATGAAGGTGCTGTGAATATTACTGAAATGACAACAAAGGATGTAGAATATTACATAAACAATTAAGCAGTGGCACGGTTTCAGAGAATTAACTCCAGTTTTGAAAGAAGTTCTACTGTCGGTAAAATGCGATGAAACAACGTATCATACTACAGAGAAATCTTTCATGAAAGAGTCAGCCAATGTAGAAAATTTTATTATTGTCTTATTTTAAGAAACTGTGACAGCCACGCCAACCTTCAGCAACCACCACCCTAATCAGTCAGCAGCCCTCAACATGGAGGCAAGATCCTCCACCAGCAAAACAATTATGATTACTGAAGGCTCAGATGATTGCTAGTATCTTTTTAACAATAAGGTTTCTTTTAGTTAAAAAATTCTATGTATAGTCTTTTCAAAAATATTTTTATATTATATAAAGTGTGGGGTATACCTAGTAAAGATGAGAAGTTATGAGTTATGTTGGATTTACTGTACCTGTTTAAGGTATTAGATATCTAATTCTAAAAGGTAATATTTTATAATAGACAATTATAACTTTATTATCATTTTGAATATTGTTTAATATTTTATTGCATATTATTGAGAAAAATTAAATAATTTTAACATACAGCTATTCAACATAAATGTGTAAGTGAAATGAAAAATATGCAGTTTTACTTATGAAGTCTTAGTTATAATTTTGTGTTCTTCAAATTTTATTGCTTTCCCATGATTATCATTGCAACTGAGATGATTATTTAAAATGCAACTATAAGAAAAGCTTATAAAAATTCATAAAAATACAGGTTATATTAAACTCAGCAATATTTCAATATAAACTCTCTTGGAAAACTTGCTCTTTTTCAAAATGTCAAATATAATTAGTGGCAACTTTGTATTTTTTCTAAACAGACAGGCAAAATGTTAAATGAGACCTTATTTCTGCAGAATTCTAATTTGTTATTGTAAAAAAACATAAATATCAGTGATAAAATGTTATCACCTTAAGTTTTCAGATTTAATGAGTAGGTATTCGTATGGTACCAGGAACCAGTGCGTTCACTTTGCTTATAGAGGTCTCTTAGATTTAATTAAGATGAGTTTTAAAAGAGCATAAAGTACTGAGGTTAAATGCAAACAGATGGAGTTTTATTCTATTCTGTTTAATAACAGAAAAATAATAACTTGTAAATGAAATTGCCATCAGTGCATTCACTCAGGAAGGGAAAGAAGCATTATTAAATGACATGTTGGGAATTTCAAGGGATGAGTATGATGACTCACTGGAATCTTCCTGAGTGTACCAGCCATGTCAGTAAGAAGGAGACAGGAAACACAGTAACAAACAGTTCTTTTAAAACATGTAGAATAGACAAATATACTTTTTTTTCCATATAGCAAAAGCATGATCAAATTCCAATATACCCAATTAAGGATTCAAAATTTTCCAATACTTATGCTGTAGGAAGCAAAGATAGACATAAAGTGATTGGGGAGCAGGGGGGTTAAGCTGTGCAAAATTCACTATTCAGAAAAAAGAGCACGGACTTATATTCCTAAAATATGATTATGACCAGGGTCCATGTGCTAGAAATCAATGTTTTCTTGGCTTCTGTAATTCTCTGGAGCAAATCATTCTCTCCAGGCCTCACTGCTAATAAGAGGTTGGATCAGTGTTACATCCTCTCCTGAGCACAAAGACAGCAAGAAATTAGGAAGGATTTGACAGTCAAAATAGAGAGGGAATGCAATTCCTACAGTCGAATGACTTGAGAGGCAGGAAGAGAAAACATAGCTGTGGCTGTAAAACTGAAAGAAGTATTGTGTTGGCCAATGCCCACAGGAAAGATAAAACTGAGAGTTTGCAGCTTTCTGCAACCTTCCAAGTACAATCTAGTCAAATTAGGGTAAATCCACATAGAGCCTTACACATAAAATTGCTGCAAAGTGGTTATAGAGCAGGGAATTATAAGAGTAATCGGATTTAACATAGTGAAAAACACAAAAAATGAATACAAAAATAAATAAATATAAATCCACTTCAAAGCAGGATTAAGTTACGTTGGGCTCTGTTTCTTGTGATTGTTTTAGATAGAAAATGGGAGCAGAAATATATGTTCTTTTTATTACTTACATTTTATCTATTTCATTTAAATAATAGTGATGGATAGCATTTATTATACCTTTACTATCAGCCAGGCAAAATGTTACACACTTTATTTGCATTGTTTTTTTGAAACTTACAACAACTCTGTGACATAGATATTGGTATTCCCATTTCATATATGAGCAAACTCAGTCTTAGATAAGTCACTTGCCCATGGTCACCCAGCTCATAGATCTGTAATATGCAAGTTCTTGATTGTCCATGCTGATTGATACTGATGTTGATGTTGACTACAATTTATTGGCACTTAGCTTTTCAATCCACCCTCTTTTTCCTCCACAGATTTTCTTTGACCACAGATTTTCACTGATTCTCTTTGACTACTGCCTTATTATTTAATATATCCCATCAAATGACAAGGAGAGGTCTCCTTGTCATTTGAATCTCAGCTGAAATGTCACCTCCTCAAAAAGACTTTCTTTGACCATCTGATCTACATTATCTCTCCAGGTCTCCACTACATTATATCATATCTTATCTTCTTTACTGAACTTATTAGAATATGAAATTCTTTTGTTTGTATCTGTTTAGTTATGAGAATGTAAGATCAATGAGATTATTTTAACCCAAAAAAGAATAGTTTATGATGCATAGTAGTACATTAATAAATATTTTGGGATAAACACATGGGTTGTCATGGTTCAAATATTGAGCTCATGAGTGACATAAGTTAAATAACACTCTTTTCTAATGAATGAAATGGATAAATGAGTATGTAAACTAATAAATCCTCTTTAGGCTACTTTAGGATCTTGGTCCATTTCTTTGTGGGTACTTATTTATATCTGTATCCTTTGAAGATGGTATTTGAATCAGTTTTCTTTTTGTTATAAGTGTAAGAACTTCTGACTCTCAGGAGAAAATATTTGGAAGTTCTTCAAAGCAGTAACTATACCATTTGGGAAAAATAACTGAAGTTAAGCAGAATATGAAGTGGAAACTTTGTAAGTTTCCCTTCAGTTCATTTCACTGGAATTCAATTCTTAATAGCCCCAGAGCCATTATATGTTTTAGAATTGTAGACAAAGCATGCCTTTCTTTGAACACCCTTTTGAATG
>CM052443.1:32028229-32055709 GCA_028533085.1 Varecia variegata
TTTTTTTTATTTCAGCTTATTATGGGGGTACAAAAGTTCTGCATAGATATATTGCCCATGTCCCTCCCAATCCCCCGAGTCCGAGCCTCAAGCGTGTCCATTCCCCAGACAGTGCACATCGCACTCCTCCTGTAGGTATACACCCATCCCCGCCCCCACCCCCGTCCCCCCCAAGTCAGAACTTCAAGGGTGCCCATTCCCCAGACAGTGCACATTGCACTCATCATATAGGTATACACCCATCCCCCTCCTCCCACCCCCCCCCCGCCTCTGTCAAATACACAATTGGTGTTATTCCCAAATATGCACTTAGGTGATGATCAGGGAAACCAATTTTCTGGTGAGTACATGTGGTGCTTATTTTTCCATTCTTGGGATGTTAGTATAGGAAAGCTTTTTTCTTGGCCAGTACCAATAGTCATGTGTAGGAGAAGTCTAATTTTTTTTTCAACAACCCCCATAAGTTCCTAGTTGGAAAGAACCTCTGTAATGAAAGACAGATTAACAAGAGAAAAAGAAACAGAGGTTTGTTAACCTTTTACATATACACTAGGGACACGCAGGCAATGAGTAGTTCTCAAAGAGGTGGCTTCAAGTTCCAGTTTGTATAGCATCTTCAACCAAGAACAGTACATTTTTAGAGAAGTGACAAGGGAAAAGGACTTTTAGCCCCTAGGGGCTATGACTTGTGGGAAGGCAAATAAATGCCAGATAAAGGCCAGTTAGTAAAGCTTGTTAATGTACATTCCTCGGGTACTATCTCCAGAAGGTAATGTTCTAAAGTTGTCTTCAGTATTTAATCGTTGTTTTTCCTGGTAATAGCTCTGGGGAGGGACAGGCAGGATACCCTCTGTCTTTGTAAATCTATGTTCTGCTTTTAGGCAAATAGAGGGAGGGCAGAGAGCTTTCCTATATCTGCTGCTTCTTAATTGCCTTCAACTCAACAATTCTTCATTGTTTGAGGTGGCATATTCTGGTCTCCCATGCAGATAAATCTTTTGACTTCAGATGTTTCGTATGTAAAATTAAGAAAGCTAAATTAGATGAAATACAATGTCCTTTTAACTTTAAAATTACATGAGACTATAAATACAATTCTATATTAGTAGGAATTAAAGAAAGACAAGAGGGAAATATCAAACAACTTTATTTGCTTTTACTTTCTAACATGCCAAATCCATTCCAATTTTGCATAAGGATAGTCCTCTAAATTGTCTTATGTAGTCACATTTTAAATGAACCAAATTTGTTTCAATAGATCAGGCAAAAGTAGACCTATTTTCCCTTCCATGTCATAAATACAAAATGTCCCTCAAAGTAAATTATCACTGATTTGGGAACTGATTAAAAAAAAATCTCTTCTATGAACCTCCTTTATCTTTAGTCTCAGTCTGTGTATAAGAAAGGACATATTTGCATAAAAATCTGGAGTAAATCTTAATATTAACAGTTAATTGAATACTCACGATTAAAATTTTATTCCTAGAAAGTAATTAAATTTTCTTCTGAAATGATTTTTGATTGATTCTTTCTGCAGCCACACTGAGAAAATGCTTAGAAAGTATTAAAGCTTTAAAAAAATAAGTGCATCTTCAAGAAGGCTTGTCATTATCTTACTTATTGGTTATGCATAGCCTAAGGGATATATTGCCTTAATAATTTGTTTTGTTTCCACGTAACTGTAAAACATTAAAAATGTCTCCCAAACTACCTGGAAAAAAAGAGCTAGTATGATGTTTAATTTTATATGTCAAGTGTGCTGGGCCATCAGTGCCCAGGTATTTGGTGAAACATTATTCTGGTTATATCTGTGAGAGTGTTTTGGATGAGATTAACATTTCAGTGGATGGACAGAGTAAAGCTGATTGTTGTCCCTGAAGTGAGAGGCCCTTAGCCAGTCAGTTGAAGCCTTAATAAAACAAAAAGGCTGACCTTCCCTTGATAAAGAGGGAACTCCTCCTGCCTAACTTTCTGGCCTTGGGACACTGATCTTTTTCTGCCTTTGGACTCGAGCTGAAATATTGGCTTTCTTGGATCTCGAGCCTGTCAACTTTCAATTAGAACTTCACCATTGGCTCTCCTGAGTTTCCAGCTTGCCACCTGCAGATCTTGAGATACCTCAGCCTCCATAAAACCATGTGAGCCAATACCTTAAAGTAAATCTAGATCGATAGAGACATTTTCTATCGCTTCTGATTCTCTGGAGAATCCTGACTAGTACAGATGGTTGGCTACCTCTTCTTGTGTTTATAAATCATGCTTCTTATATTTTCTATGATATAAGAAATGTTTCTTCTATGAAGAAAACAAAAGAAGGCCTAGTAAAACAACTAAAATCTTTAAGTAAGAGAGCTGATCATCACATTAAAAAAATCTGAAGAGTAAATGGAAATTCAAAAAGCATAGTGTTATTGAAGGAGCAAAGGATTTGGCCTTAGAAAATCAGGGTTGCAATCCCAGTTCTGAGATCTTGGCCAAAGCTATAACCTATCAGAATATCTTTGTACTCAAAGAAAAATGATAATATCGTCTACCCTATATACATCATTAATACATTTAATTGCTTATTTCACAAAGAATGCAAATGTTCCTTTTAAACTGAAATGACCATGGAAAAATAATGTCTGTATTGACAGAACTAGAAATGACAATGCAAAATAATAATAATAATAATTAAGGAAAAAGAAATGAAGGGAACATGAAAATCCATCTCTCTTTTCTATAAGTTTTATGGAATCGGTACCCATACAATGTAAAGGGAAGAGTGCTGATAACAGAGGTTATTTAAAAAGAGCTAACACTCTGTATCTTCAGAAAGGGCATGTGTGAGATTTGCTTACTCTGAAATTTAAATATCAACAGAGACCTTGCAATTTCATAAATATTTAAGTTGTGGCTAATTGTAAATCAATTATGAATTGTTTTGTTTCAGCATTTTGAAATTTAAAATAGCATGTTTAATATCTGCTTGTGACTAATTAATTACAATAAATGGACTCTGCCAAGGTCTACATCTTTCTTCTTATTCTAAATATATGTTGTCTCTTGTGTCCTTATCACAACATACATCTAAAGAAACTGGAAATAAAATACTTTCCTTAATGAACTAGTCCAGTAATTCTAGGAGACATTAAAATCATAAAGAAACTAACCTGTATCCAAAGCCAAATAGTAAAATAAATTTTTCACAAATAGAAATCATGCCATGTTATCAAATAGTGATCAAAGAAATGGCAACATCAGTAAGAAATAATATAAGAACTTTTTTAATAAAAAAAACTTTCCAGAAGTAAAATCAGATTGGGAAGAAAATATAATTCTAATATGTTAAACATAAGAGGAGAATATAGAAAATATTTATTATTTTATGTAGAAAAGATAATAGAATGCATTTAAAAATGCGTTGCTCATTTTTTCTCTATTTTTTAAATGTCACATCTATCATGTCAAGGAGTACAAAATAAAACTCTATGATTAGGAGAAAATGAGAAAAATAATATTTATTGAGCATTTTTTCTATAACAAGTGTTGACATAGTTTACTCTTTTTAATCCTCCTGGCCATCTCATAAGATATTCATATTTTATGGCCAAGCAAAGTTAGGCTACCTAATTTTGTCTAGTCACAGTGCTTTAAAAAACAAAGGTAGCTGGATTAAAATCCAGGTATTCCTTTACTCTAAATGTTTGTCTTTACCATGATATCTGTAAAAGCAAAATTGAGTATTGTTTCTTTGAAAAAAAATAACTACAAACTTTCAGTTTGCCAGGCCCAATAAATACAATATCCTTGAATTAATTATTCTCATTGATAACAAGGCCAAAAATATTATTTAATAAAAATGTTTAGAGAGCAAAAAAGAAAAAAGAAAAACTCCTAAAAAGATTGATAAATGTATTCTTCCAGTAAAGACATGTAAACAGTGGCATGCACTCAGGAAGTAGTCAATATAATTAATGATTGGAGAAAGTCAGTGTGAAATCATCAGGTTTTCAAAATTTATGAAGTAAGGTTAGTGATGTAGTTGAGGAGATGCATTTAGCTATAAGTGGAATAGAGCAGTAAGATCCATGACTTGTAGCAATTTGAAATTTGCTAAAGCACCTATTTGAATTAGCCATACTGATGTGTTGAAAGAGTCACTTACCCTTATAAATTATTTTAGTAAAGCATTTATAAAATCATTAAGAATCCAAAGAGGTCACTTAAGGGCTTCATGTTTTACTGGATTTTATGAGAGATATTACATTCTATAATATTTATCAGGGGTTTTAAAGATTCATGAAATTACCAGCACAGGTCCCTGGAGGAGAATGTCAGTGATCTAGTGTAAATGAAATGCCACTTCTTAGGACTGAGACTCTGAACCCTCACTCGACAGCAAGGGAATCAGGCTAGATTGCTTTCTCAAGACAGTGGCTCAATATCATGCTTTTGCAAAAAAAAAGACCGTCTAACTAACTGATGAACAATACCTGGAAAAACTAGCAGGAAGAAATGGAACACATTATGTTAGCCTTACAGATTATTGGTGTGTTTGCATTTAACACTGGTTGCAATTTTGAATATTACTTCTCACTAGAGAAACAGAGGAATTGCTGGTATGTATCAGGAACTTTATTTACATTATAATCATTTAGCATAATAAGATAATATAGGCAATCTCATTATTTACATTAATGTAAGTAATTACATTACATTAATCTTCATGGCAATCCTATGAGGTAGGTATTAATTTTATTGATTGACTGATTGATTAAACCATTTTAAAGGGAAAAAACCCAAGACTCAGAGAGATGAAGTAATTTACTAAAAATTCCCTTTGTTATGTAGTCAGCCTGTGTTATAACAGACCATATTTTTAAAAAAGTGGAGTGAGGGTCTCAGAAAACAAGTCTTAAATAGCAACGTGATAAATCTTCAAAGTTGTGGATAAAATAAATATAAAATGACTAAAAGCTATTGCTACTGATAGAGTTATATTTATAACAAAAATAAGGGTTTTTTTTAATATTAAAACTGTCGAGATGAACCATAGCTCCCGATGTGCTATCTATACTATATCTCTTTAGAGATATAGTTGGACAAAATTGTGAATAATAGTTATTTATAGGTTATGCCTCCCGAATTTTTGAAAGTGACAAATAGGAAGGAACATGTGTATTTTATTTGAGGACAATTTTTTGTTATCATTCAGAGATAGAATGTCATATGCATGTGAAGGATTGTCAAACACTATCATGGTAATCAGGAAATTTGATGACTCTAGTAATTGTGGTATAAAAAGACCCACTTTCCATTACAAAGTCTGTAAAAGTTCATTTGTTTTACTGAGAAACCATTTATTAGATTTCCTACTAAATGCTAGGGACTGTGTTAGGTGTTGGAGCAAAAAACTTGAAGAAGACATAGTACCTTCCTCCAGTTTCTTAGTGTCTATTGGGTAGTTAGGTAAGTCACAACATGCTTTTAGTACGCAGACCACACTCACAAAATGTAAGATGGACACAGAACCCAATCTTCGTTGGGTAATAACAATAATAATATCTTCACAAAGAAGTTGATAGCTAAGTTTATAACTTCATGCATTAAACAAATATTGGTTGAGAACCTAGTGTTTGCCATAGGCAATTCTAAGAACCAAAGATAAAACAGTAAACAAGTTACTTTTCTGTTCTTTATTATTGCAGAATTCATAAAGAAGAGTAAAAAAATTAATAACTCTAAAAATAAAAATTAGTAGGATGGAGGAAAACCAGCGATGAAAGGTATAATAAACCAATAGCTGGTTCTACGAGAAGACTGATTAGTTCAAAAAAACACTGGCAAGACTGACCAAGGAGGAAAAAGAGAGATGGTAGAAATATACAGAAGGAATGAAAAAGGACAAATATCTATATGTACAATATTACAAAAAATATATAAAATATTAATAAAATATATAAATGCCAAAAAATATGAAAACCTAGATAAATACAAAAAATTCTACAGGGAATACTATAGTGGATCCTTACTAATTTTGGCTATATAGCAGCTGAACATCCTTCATTAAGTTCAAGGTAGTTTCCACTTTATTGCTCTAGAGGCCAAACTGCACGGAGAGACATTCTAGTTATAAGGAATAGCATGTGCAAAGGTCCAGAGGCAAGAAAGAATGAGCAGGAATGTACAAAGTGCACAAATAGCATGCCACGGGAATTGAATGAAGATGCAGAAGTGTCAAATTATGAAGAGTATTGCAAGCTATTTTAAAGATTTTAGATTTTTTTTTTTTTTTTTCTGACAGCAATAGAGAGTCATTGAGGATTTTCAGGGAAATTGGATCAGCATGTTGATGATGATCTTGATAGCTTCTAATTTTTTCTCAGTCATTTTCACGTGCCAGAAATTGAGCACTAAGTGCTTTATAGGAACTATTTCAGTTAACACTCTCAGGAACTCAGTAAGATTGATACAACTGTTACATGAATTTTAAAGGTAAGAAAACAGGTTAACAAACTTGCTAAATTCATGCATCTAGACAATTTCAGAAAAATATGCCTTGTATTCTAGAAAGATAACTTAAGGTTCACTGCGAGGAATAATTTAGAATGGGACCAGATTAATGACAGACAAATAAGTAATGAGGTTTTCACAATATTATAAGCAGGGGATAAAAGTGGTCTTGAATAAGGTAACCACAGCATAGAAGGTAATAAGGAAGTGGACTTCAAAAGTATTTATGATGTAGATGTGACAATGTTAGGTAGATAGAATCTCCAGCTGTTCTTGGAACATCTGCTTTGGTGTTATCTGGAGCAATTGCTCCACCTGGGAAGAAGGATAAGGGTGGGCACTCTATTTTGGTGGTGCTCCACCCTTAATCCTATGTGGAGCAACTGCTACACTTGGGGAAGGACGAAATACTTTAACAGTCTGGGAATTCCCCAGCCAAGGCATGATAGGATTTAGAAAGTGACCTAGAGTAACGTAAGGGTAATTATTATGCCATTAGCTTGAATCTGCATTGTGGTTCACCCCCTCCCCACAGGTGGACTTTTGGAGAGGGAGCTCCTATATGCAGCCATCTTTTGAGGATTTTGAGGACACCTGTTGATCATTTGATAACATACCACACTTCCTGAGAGCCTGCCCCCTAACTGGCCTAATAAAAAGAAACAATCCATGAATTCAGAGAGAGAATGAGTTGGTCAAGTGAGTCAGTTGGTCTGTCTTTCTCCACTCGCAGAGGCAGACCTATTTTGTTTTACAATAAAGAGCTGCTCCTGTGAAATTGTTTCCCGCCTGGGGTTACTCCGTCTCCTCATATTGGCCCTGCTGGTGATTTTTCCAAGACAATAGTCTGGACTTAACACTTTGATGTGTCTGGTCATTCTTCGGCCAAGAGCACACCAAGAACCAGGGGCAGACTGCCACCCTGACAACAGGACTAAAAATTAAATTGGATAAGTGTAAGGCAGAGGAAGAAATTAAGAACAATTTCCAGGTATTGTCTTGCACATGATGATGGTGATTCTGGGATGAAGAATGCTAGGGAGGAACAGACTTAAGGTACATACAAAATTTGAGATACTACTATAACATTTATTATATATATTCAGTAATGTCTGGACTATGCTCAGTTTAGGATATATTGCATTTTAATTAAAATGCTTGTTACAAAGTTAAAAGTAACAAATCTGGGCTTCAAGGGGAAGAATCGGAGCTAGATCTTGGGTGAGATATTTGAGAGTCATCACTATTTCTAAAAGTAATTGATATGAGAATAGCTGACAATATTAAAGCAGAATGCATAGACCGACAAAACAGAGTTTACACTTGCCTGTTATGTGGAAGATACAATCAACAACACAAAGAAGGAAAGCCAGAAGGGAGGGATGGTATCATGGAAACCAAGGAAAAATAATTTTGGAGAGAAGGGCATTATCAGTAGATGCTATTGAGATTTGTAGGATGAAGAATTAAAAAAAAAAGTATCCATTGGATTTGACAAAAAGGTGATCTTTTTGTCACCTTTAGAAAATTTTGTCACCAAATTTTCTTTAGAGTAATTGCTGTAGAAAATGTAATGATGGAAGCTAAATTGTTACAGTTGAAAACTGAACGAGTAATGTGAATTTGGACAGATCATGTGGGGATAATTCTTTCGAGAGGATTAGATGTAAAAAAGAGAAATGAGATGAGACAATAGGAAAAGAAGTGTTTTTGTTTAAAGATGTATTATCTTACAGGAAAGACTTTGTGATGAAATGCTGTTTGAAATGAACCAGTAGAAAGGGGATATTTGAAGATAGGAGATCATGGGGCAATCTGGTTGTGGCTCTCCCAAAATTGGAAATCAATGAAGTCCCAAGAAAAATTTAAAGGTATTTATTTTTGACAGAATGAAAGATACCTCTTTTATTGTGAGGCAAGATTGTGCATGACTACATGTAGAGGCAGGATGGTAGGTTAAGAGGGAGGGTACATTTGATGGCTTATCTCTCTGAGCTGTAAAGGAGCCTAGATTATTGCATGGGAAAAGGTAGGGTAGGTTTAAGAAATGTTAAAAATGTCTAAAATGGCTTCCTTAGGTAATAGTAATGCTGACTAGGAAGAGAGAGAATTATAATAGGATACCAGCTTACAGGTAAATCAACTTCTGACGTGCCAGAGAGTGTCTAGGAAAACAGGTGGTAAAAATCTGCTAGAAGCCTATTTTTAATAGGGGATGTAATCTTCTGAGACAAAAGTTATCCTATGGAGGGAAAAAGGTTAATCATGATTATCTCACCTGAGTAAAAGTAATTCAATACATTCCAGGAGAAAAAAAAAAAAAAAAACAATAAATCTGGGTAGAGTTTGGTTTATAATATTATTCTTTTTTGTTTTCTTGTTCAGCTTCTATGGAACATATAGTTAGACCTTATGCAAAGAAAAAATATATAAGAAAAAACTGAAACACCAGTTTCTTTTAAAATACTTGAAAAATATTTGAGCACAAATATCACAGAATTGATATCTCCCAAAGAATATATAACAAATACAAAAAAAGAGGAAGTCCTTCATCCATTGCCTACTACTATAAGAACATTGTGTACCCCAAGACTACTAATGCTCAGTCCTGGTGGTATCCGGCAGATACTCACTGAGTAGTACACAGTAGGGTTGGATTTATTAATGAGTATATGTAAGACGAGCTTGCAAGATCCATAAGATACGTGGGGAAGGATCACTTCAGGAGATTTTTTGTGTGAAGGTGAGGGAAAAACTCATGACATTGGAATTATTGCTTTTTTTGTAACATTGTATTCACAGAAAAACTTGGCACATATATATTTCATATAAAATATCAAACATCATAGAAGAATTAGCTGAGATTGTGGACCGTGAATTTTTAGTGATACCGGTCTGCACTCTTTCTGTTTTGTGATTCTCAACAGCAGAATAGATTAATTCCAATGTAGGTTTTATATTTGGGTGAGTGTTCAAGAAAATGAGATAACCTATATAAACTAGTCGGTTTTCTTTATAGATTGTGTTAAAGATCAAATTATAAATAAGAAGTTTCCAGCAAATTATAGATAGTGCAAATCTTTACCCCTGACAGAAAAAAAAAAAAATGTAGTACCAACTCTACAGATGATGGATTAGTATGAAATTAATAAATAAGATAGAGCGTATTAAAGTTATACATGAACATTTCTCATTTGCACTTCACATATCTTAAAATCCTTTGACATTATTTTTCTGAATTAGAATTTTTGGTAAGAGAAAAAGTATCTTATATCTGAGAATTTCTTTTATTTATCCCTTCATCATCTGCAAACCTATTATATTAATCAATATATGATTTAAATTGTATTAAAATGCTCTGAAGAAAGAAATTATGAATTTGGACTAAAAACATTTATTAATGACACTACAATCTGTAAAGCAAATGATCGATCACTTTCAGGACACTACTGAATTTCTTTATACAGTACTTTGGGACTTTGAGGTAGATGAAAGGAACTATGTGACTCACAAAATGCCTCATGAAATGCCAAATACATCAATAGATGCCAATATTTCCTATGAAGTTAATAAACATATGAACACATTGTTACAGTCTGAATGTAATACTTTGTTTTATAAGCTGTTTTATGTGTTTCTTCTGAGTTTTCAAACTTCAAATGCACCTTTAAAATAAAAGTTATTTTATAACCAACTCATCCTTTGGTAGTCACTATCATAATAACTGATTACTTTTCAAGTAATATTTCTTTTCAGTTATCATGAAATTGTTACATGGAAACCATATTTACATGTTAACAACATTTATATGCAAAATGTTTTATGTCAAATAAAAATATTTATTTGAAAATTCATATATTCAGTTTGTTGCATTACCCAAGAAGAACATATTGAATGTTTACTCTATTAGGGAATAATGTACAAGACACAATCATAAGACTAAATGATCAAATTTTGTTTTTAAAAATGAGCTAAGTCATATAAAACTGCTTTTATCTGTCTTCTTCAAATTCTGTATAAAGCACAGAGGGATCATTTAGGTAAACAATACTAAATTACATAAACATTCAAATCATTTAAAAATAGCTGTTAGAGTCTTTAAAATTCTAGAAAAGCTGTTATCTGAGGTTCCAAGATATGTGGTTCAATGCTTCTTATCAACCTGTGTGAATATTAAAAAAAAAAAGATCCTGTATGTATTACAAATAGTGAAAGGAGAATTAATGAAACCAACTTCCCTTACTCTTTGTCTACATACAAGTCTTTACAAAGAGGATATATGTTTTTTTCTCACATTTGTTAATTTTTATGAATATATTCAAACTATAATGTACTTCAATACTCTGGGCATTTTAAAAATGCATACGTATTTCCCACATTACCTCTCAGAAGTAGGATCATTACTGATTTTTTTCAGACCCCATATGTATGACATGTATTTGTAGGCTAGACAGTGCATTTTGTTTCATAGGCTGAAAGTTTTATTACTAAAAAAATCTATATTAAAAAAATCCAAAATTGAGAGATAAAGTGGACAGGGCAATCAGGCTATATCCATTTACTGATGTACCTGAGCTACGCTTGGTTTACATTATCTTTTTTAACCGAGAACATTAACTGAGAACATTTATCCTATAATTGCTAACTCTTCTTGGAGCTTCCTTCAGTCCTTACTTCCTCTAATATTTTTTCAAAATTTAAATCATTTATTGAATCACAGAGTAATAGAATTTGAGACATAGACCCTTTGAAGCCATCTGTACTGGCCTCAACAGTAGCTCCCCAAATGCTATGTTTATAGTCTAAACCCTAGAGCCTGTAAATATTATCTTACATAGCAAAAGATATGCTTAAGTTAAGGCTCTCAAGAAGAGGATCTTATTTTAGCTTGTCTGGATGGACCCTAAATACAATCATATGTATCTTTACAAGAATTTTTGAGGCAGACACACAGAGGAGATGATGTGAAAATGGAAGCTAGGATTGGAATGATGCCACTACAAGTCAAGGAAGGCCAGGAATTGCCAATAGCCACCAAAATCTAAGAGAAAAACGTGGAATGGAGCCTCCCCAGAGCCACTAGCGGGAGTGCAGCATAGCTGACACCTTGATTTCAGACTTCTAGTCTCCAGAATGCTGAGAGAATAAATTTATGCTATTTTAAGCTACCCCTTTTGTGGCAATTTGTATGGCATCCACATTAAATTAATACAGCATCTATTACAATCTCATTATCTTCAGAAAAGAGGGTTATTTGACAAATGGATGTCCAGCTTTCCCTTGACCTGCTCAAGTGTAAGATGCCTTCCAGGTAACTGAAGAACATTTTCCAGTATTATCTGACTTTAATCAATAGCATCTTCTTTATATCAAGCTGAAATCTGTCTCTCGACAGTCTCTTAACCTAGATCTACAACATGTAAAAGGTGATACCTTAGTTTCCTGGTATAACATAGATCAAGTCTCTTCTTTTATGAAATTCCTTTGAATATTTAGAGACAAGGTTACCCCCTCCCTCAGTCCTCCTTGTATAACCTGAAATGTTACATGTCACTCATGACCTAGCTAAAAGCTGCCTTATGAAGTTCTTCTAATTGTCTTTTCTGCAACCTGCCTGAGACTGATGACGTACTTGATTGTCAACCTATATGTTCACAGCTTGCATAGCTTGGAACATGAAGACAAATGTACACATGAAAGACAACGTGCTGAAGAATCTGTAGACTTCAACGGGTGAAACAAGAGGAAAAGTAATTTTAGGAATAATAAGCAACAGAGACACAGAAATAGAGATAGGTAGAGAGAGAAAGAGAGGGAGATATGAGAGAAAGAAAGAGAATACAGATAGTAGGCATATGGATATCTCAGTAGCACAGAATTATTGGACCATAATGAGTAGAAATAAGGAAAAATGAAAAGTGGGCATGGGAAAAATTTGCCAAGAAAAGACTGTTAAAGAATTTTATTATTTGTTTGTTTAGAGACAAGGTCTTGCTCTGTTGCCTGGATTAGAGTGCAGTGCCATCGTCATGGCTCACTGAAACTTAAAACTCTTGGGCTCAATTGATCCTCCTGCCTCAGCCTCCTGAGTAGCTGGGACTACAGGCTAGCACCACCACACCTGGCTAATTTTTCTAGTTTTCGTAGAGATGAGGTCTGGCTATGTTGCCCACGCTGGCCTCATACTCCTGGCCTCAAGTGATCCTCCTGCCTTGGTCTCCCAAAGTGCTGGGATTACAGGCATGAGCCACCCTGCCCAGCTGTTAAAGAATTTTAAATAATAATTCTCCTCATCATTAAGAGTTTGTCAAGTACATACCGAGCACTGTGCATAGTACTATAAATATCATAGCTCCACTTTATTATAATAAATTAAAGATAAAATTTGGTTTTATTATACCAAATTAAAGATTTAAAAAATCATTTGGTATTATTATTCCAAATTAAGCATGAAAAAGAACTTAAGTCATATTTCCAGTAAATTGTGGATTTGGGATCTGAACCCAAAACTCTGTTTACTAAGATGGCATATTAAACATTCTGATATGTGGCCTTCTTTGATCCAAATAACCGCGCTATTATCTTGCACTGTCTTTATTACTATTTTTTCCCCTTGTCTTCTCTTTTTGTCATCCCTTCTCCTTCCTGTCTGACTGCAAAACTTAAAAGCTAAAGAGAAGTCCTTGAAATGTGATGATCAGAGGACTGGAGCTGTCAGACCAAAGCCAATATTTAGCATAATATATGAAAAGCTATATATAACTCATTTATGTGTAACTGTATCATATGTCAGACATATCTCTAGACAACACTACAGCACAATCTTTGAGGCATAATTGTGTGAGTGATATGTATCTCAAAATAGATGCTTTATTAATACTGTGGTTTTCCTTATCTTACCTAAAAGTCACATTCACTATTTTCTTTTTAACCTCTTTCATTTAAATAAGATACAGAATCTATTTTCTATATCTTTGTTCAGAGGCTATGGTTATTATTACCCTTAATTACTTCCCTGTGTGGCTTTAAATTGAAATTGCCTCTATAATTACTTTCCCCTGAAATTTCTATGGTAAAGTTCAGTAACTAAATGTGAATGGCTTCTAAAGGAAGACGTTTGGTCAGTGCTAAGTTGGTTTATTTATATCTAATCACTGAAAAGGTAAAAAAGATTTTAGTTTTGAAAAGTTTAAACACTTCAAATAGCCTTGTCATCTGTTTTTATTCATTTATTTTTGATTCAAGAAATTGATGATAACAAAGTCATTTGGGAATGTTTGATTCTGTGGGGTATGTTGTTACCATAGCAATGCTGTTGGTTTTTTAATAATTGATATAAAGTTTTAAATGAAGTGTTTAATTGTGTTTGCAGGTAGTTTCCTGAGGCATAAATAGCTAACACTCAAAATCCTCTTTCATTATAATGGACCCTAGGTAATCAACTTGTACATTTTCACCAAAATGAAGCACAGGAAGTATAGTGCCGCCAAGGTCATAACAACTCAGAAAAACACATGAGACCATTTCAGGTCAACACAATTCACAGAAGGCAACAATTCACGGAGAGCAAGTAGAAATTTTGCATACTGTCTTACCACGACCATTGTATCCAATAATTATTTCCTTAGGATCCGTTTCAATTCAAAAGACTAAGCTGATCTCTGCATACAAGTGTAATTATTCTTGCCATTCATAAATGTAGGCTACTCTTGCTGTTTCTATTGTTACTTTCAGATCTTGGACATGAAAATAAGTAATTAAGTAACTCCAATGCCATTTGTCAAATAGTATCTAGAATAACCAGTATTTCTTAGAGCAAATGAATACTTTACTTACAAAGTTCACTGTACTCATTTTATTTAACCAAGAAAGTTATTTGCCATGTATGAATAACCTGAGGTTTATAAAATATGTAATTCTTTAATTTAATCTTTATTGCATGAGTCACAGTTTTTACAGAAATCTGCCTATGGTTTTGGCAGAATGGCAAAGCTATGTACTTATAAATAACCGAGTTTTCATATTTAGGCTTCTAATATTTTTAGTAAAAGATGAATGTGCTACTCATCAAAATAGATAGTGGGGCATGAGGAAGTAGTGCATTACCAGTCAATTTTAGAGACAATGTCTGATTATTCAACTTCATAATTCAAAAGGAGGGAGAGTTAAAACAATATGTTTTAGTAGGGAGCATCGGGTGATAAAATGGGGCGGCTGGTGAAATCAGGACTGTTTCCTCTTGAATTGTCAATATTAAAAAATGTAAATCTTTAAAACTCTCATGAGTTTATATTGAAGGCAAAGCCTGTGTTTCTAAACGAATGCAAAACATTTACAGAAAATGATTATCCCTCATTTTATGCAAACCATCTTTTGGAAAATGGAGTAAACTTATAATAAGATGTTTTACTATCTAAGGACAAACTCTGGACTATGAATGCTCTAGAATGTCTGACTCTGGGGCCATTGGACCAATATGAATTCTCATTTGTCCAGAATATGTATTCGGATTACTTACCAAGTACTATAGGTGTTAATGCTTCAAAGTGTGTAAATATAATAAAGCAACTTAATTCCATAGAGATTATTTCCTAGAAATATAGCTAGTGCTACCATAAATTCTAATCCTTTAAAAATTATGTGTGTGTAATAAATAGTAAGTTCTTTTTATCAGATATTAGAGATGATGATGAATGTTTATATAATATACCATAAGGGCTTTTCAACAGACACACCCTTAATAACACCAATGATGGTCATAGAAGGTGGATTTCAGTATGCAATGATAAAAAACAAATCCTAGATTTCTCAAGTTACCAAATCTGCTATCTGATCTGTATTGAAATGGTATTTCTACATGGAGACCAACATGAATTCCTAACATAATGAAACAAATTTTAAAAAGCATAATAGAAAATAATAATAAGCTAATCCCATATTTATTAAAATGTACTACTTAATTCTTTATAATGCTGTAATAAGTAAAACTAAACTATGAATGTGTCAGGAGATTAGATGATTTATCAACTTAGGAAATGATCTTAATTTCAATGTTTAATTTTAAAAGATATGATTTGTACAAATTTGCCCAATTTATTTAAAAGGATTAGAAATATTGAGCATGTGTGGTTACATTACTAAATTAAGGTGAATAATAGACATTATTTTGAGTAAAACAATCCTTACACAGACAAACATCTCTATGAAGTTTGTAAGTCATCTGACTTTGGGAGTCACAATGAAACTCAATTATTTGTAATTCATTAATGAGTTATAATTATAAATGATTATAATCCATAAATGGAAGTGCACTATAGGAATATGTTTTTCTCATGGACTGTGGAAAAGGTCATAATTTTCTGCTTTAATCTACCTGTATTGTAAGTTATTAGTGAATAGCTTGAAAATTATCTTATTAGCATCTGATATATAATATTTTGTAACAATTCTTATTCTTCCTTTCCATATGAATTATAGGCTACCATAATATACTATGAAAATCACTGTTCTCTTTGGGAAATGCTTTAACATTTGCATGGTTTTCGAGGGCTTGACTACTTCTAAGAAAACAGGAAATAGGTGATTCATCAATCAGAACATAAGTTGCAGCTATTGAAGTATCCCATCATAACTTTTCTTCTTTGAAATTTATGTCTAGTAACTCAAATAATATTTACTGAGCAAAAGTGATGTTCAGGGAATTGAGAGTCTAATGAATCACAACAAATGACCATTGACCATTTTTTCATATAGTCCTTAATAATGGGAGTGGAGACTTTTGCCTCTGAGAAGACTGGGGCAGGGTTAATTCAGCCATAAAATTGCCTTAACACTAGAGTCAGGCTCAGTTAAACCAGATAATCCCACCTTTTCATCCAGAAAGAAGAATGTCAAACCTATTGACTTCCTGACTTAGACCATATCAGCATTGTGGAGGTGAACATCATCTTGCATGTGTTTTCATTGCAATATACTAATATTAAATAAAATAGCCATAAAATGAAATTGAATAATGAATCTTAATTTTTTGGCAACAAAAATTTTTCCTCACTAGCTAAACCTTATTAGAATACTGAAGAGAAAATAACAAGCAATATTGCCATCCAATGGTGAAACTGTTAACATTTAAAGCATATTAAATATAAAGATGGAGATATATGACAATATTTCAAAATCAATAGAAATATCTTTCTTTTGACTTCTTGCATTTTCTGGAAATATAAAGGAAATATTTGGATGTATGAATATAGTGAATACTAATCTAAGGAAGAAAAAATTCACAAAGGGTGAGTTTTCACCTCTTTGAAGCACAAAACAAGAGAAGCTTTAATTTATATTATTTAATTATTAAAGCATAGGATAAAGAAGTTTTCAAAACTTATTAATATTATTATTTTAATTCTTCATTTTACACTATGCTTGGCAGATATTTTTCTTTCATCATCAATTAAGGATCTCCCTGTATCTTATCTCCTTTTAAAAGACTTCAGAACTAATTTTTCTCTCTCCCAAGCCCCCAAACATTTTATACTTATATTGTTCTTTATCATGGTTTGATTTACCTTAGAGTCATTGACATATACAATGGTACACCTTTCTAATTGGGGAAAGAGGTACTATGTTTTATTTATTTGTACATCTATGACTATTAGCACTTATCAGACGAACAGTAAATAATTGTTGAATATGGTTGAATTGTCTTAAACTCAGAATGTCTATGGTTGTAGTAATCTGTGTATTCATATTTAAATGATTGTACCTCACTGGTGAGATAGACTTATCTCATTTGTGAAATTCAAGTAATCACCTTAAAACTCTTAATATGTGGGCATCATTTTATATTTAAGACCAAGAAGACTTGAAATAGCTAAGAATCAGAATGCTGCACTTGTCAATTAATAAAATGTTCATAAAACATCTATTAAAATACCTATTGTATACAATGTAACCAATAAATAGTAGTTGACAAACTTCTGCTGCTGTCCATGTGACGATTATTCATGTTGCTATTGTGGAACTTCTATTAACCTGACACAAGACTCATACATTTAGGATAAGAAATATTATATTTTTGATATCCCAGAATTTAATTAATGCAGTAATCAATTTCTATATCTATTATTTATTGATGTATTATTCATTCAACTATTCAAGAAATATATAAAAGCATCTATTTTGTATCTTCTCACTCTGCTAGGTACTGGGAATGCAGGAGTAAACAATATAGATGTGTTCTCTGCCTCAATGAAATTAGCCCAGTGAATAAATGGATATTGAACATATGTAATTACAATTATGAGAAGTTCTATAAACATTGTAGTTGAATGACAATAAGGAGAAAGCTTATCCTAGAATAAGAAACTCATGAACTGCCATCCTGAAGAAGCTAATGCCCAAGGATGAGTAGTAGTTAACTAGGTGACAAAGTTAGGGGGGTGAGGGAAAATTTCAGAGAGAAGAAACAATGAAGAAGATAGTTTGAAGGAGAAAAAGAGAGGCTGGAACTATTGAGAGACTGAACAACTCATTTGTTTAAGAGAGAGAATACAAAATGAAATTGGAAAGCTTGGCTGAACCTTTTAAATGACAATCAAGGGTTTTAGATTTACCTTAAACATTAGACATCCTAGGCAGAATGGTAAAGCAAGAAAAATAAGTAAACATACTGATTTGAGTAGAAGAAATAATGTTTTTAACCACAGACAAAAATATCTATGTAGAAAATCACAAAAAAAGTCTACAAAAATATCCTAGAATTAACTCATGAGTTAAGCTAGGTAGGAGGATCCAAGGTCAATTTATAAAAGTTGACCATATTCATATGTACAGAATTTATATGGAAAGGCAAAGGAACCAAATAGCCAAAATAATTCTGAATAAGGAAAATGGTGGAGAATTCACATGACCCCATTTCAAGGCTTACTATAAAGATACGATAATTCTGGTAAAACAAGACTCCAAGTTTTACTTGAAATACAACCCCATGCATACTCTGCCATGGGGTTTAAGTCTCTTAAACTTGTTTTTATTCCAGAAACAAGGCCTTATAATTGCATGTAAATCAATACCCCCTGTTTTTAGTATGGTTCCTCAGAAGCTAACCCTGAACAAGATTTTGTATGTAAGTTATTTATTATGGAGGATGATCATGGGGGACTGTTATAGAGTGGTGAAAGCAGGACACCAAGAGCAAGATTAGGCGAAGTCCTGAATGGTGGCTTCAGCTATTCCCTGCTTTAAGGTCACAAAATTGTCCCTACTGAGCCAAGCTGGCTGTGCTTTCATACCCCCATCCCCAGTTGCAGCAGCGCAGTGAGTGTTGCTCTACTGGAAGGGAAAGCATCAGAAAGTCTTTCCCATTGCAGTTTGCCTCAGTGAGAATTTTGCTGGGCATCTGACACAGCCTTTTGCTCTTTCTTTAGTGATTGAAACTTAGGAGATACCAACTTGCTTCAAACATCTATCTATGACCGTAAGTGGAGATATTTAGAAATCAAGTCAATAGAACTTGGGAGAGCCAAGAGATAGAAGGTAGTCCTGTGACCTTATTTTAACCCTGAATACAGCTGTGCCTAAAGCTGGATTCTTCCCTAACGCTTCAGGTATTCAAAGTTATATGAACCAATATATTCTTCCACTTTCTATAGTCTTTGTTTAAGGCGTTTTAATTGAGTTTTTGGTCATTTCACAAAATAGTGAAAACCAATAAAGAGACTCAAAGAATTCTTCTACAAAGAAGTGATTCCAGAGAAGCATTTTGATGGAGATACAGGAGTTATTTGAATAAGTAGTTTGCTGTGACTTCTGCTTGTTCCTGAGGTTGTGTTGAGGCATTGCAGAGAGTGAAGGAATTTAACAGTACTAGCCACATCGATGAAGTAGTGTATGCATTTTTTATTTTATTTTGATAAGTTGAAAACAGAGAAATTGAGAATAGCTTGTATACATCCATTTTCCCATCTGCCAGAATTACTAGATGTTAACTGTTCATCAATATAATTCACCAAAATTAAAATACTCTTTATTACCTCCTTGTTTGGAATTAAAATACTCTTTATTACCTCCTTGTTGTCCTATTCCCAAGCCTCCCTCCTCAGAGACAAGCACTACCATAAATTTGATACATATCTTCCCCATTCATGTTTTCATTGTTATTACATATTCACAAAGTAAGTATGTGTATCTATAAACAAAAATACATTATATGAAATAATATTGTCTGGCACTATATTTCAAACAATATTATATTTTAATATTTATAAGTTAACTTCAAATGTAAAATTAATATAGAATTTTATCATGTATACCCTCCAATTTATATTTAAAAATTGTATCTTTTTAAATTCCTTTATTTTGAAACTTTCTATGTCATGTAACTAAGTATATAATTTATAATCAGTGTAAAACTGAAGTTTTAAAAATCTAACCTTGAAGTTTTTTTCTACTAATTAGAGTGGTAAATGCTATTTTAACAATTACTTGTAGTTCCTGACATAATAGGAGTTATTATGACATTTTATTTTGGACTTTATATTTACTACACTTTACCTCTTTTTTCTTCTTTCCTAACTTGTTTTTTTGAATGATTATTTTTTCTCTATTTCTTTATTTTCTCCTACGAAGTAACTTCCTATTTCTATTTCTACTAGTCTAGTAAATTACACCTAAGGTTTAACATTTATATGTCTTTGATCATCACTGAAAAATAAGTACTCTAGAACTGCAATCACCAAACCCGGGTCATGGACCACACTAGGGACCGGGCTGCAGAACTCTGCCACCCTCTCCAACCCTCCCTACTCCCACCCCCTGTCTGTGAAAAAATTGTCTTCCATGAAACCGGTCCCAAAAAGGTTGGCGACCTCTGCTCTAGAACACAAACTATAATATGCATCACAGAAGTATTTCTTATTCTCATAGAGTTAGGGGCATTTTAAATATCCCTACCTATCAGAGCAGCAGAGTGAGTGTACGTATATTTGGACAGTAATGCATCAGAAAGTCATCTCTCTTCTTTATATTGACTTTTACATATGGAACAGAGCATCTAAATAGAAAAACTGATAGAAAAACTAATATCAAGTAGGAGCATGCCTGTGTGTATGTGTGTGTGCGTGTGTGTGTGTGTGCGTGTGTGTCGGGTATGTGGATTTAGAATAGACTCCCAGTTATGGGGCTTCAGGTGCAAACATTTTAAAGGTGATAAAATTTATTTTATTTTATTTTTTATTTTTAATTATTATGGGTACGTAATAGTTGTATATCTGTAGGGTACCTGTGATATTTTGATATAGGCATACAATGTGAATTAGTCACATCAGGGTAATTGGGGTATCAATCACCTCAGGCATTTAACATTTCTTTGTGTTAAGAACATTCCAATTCCACTTTTTTAGTTATTTTAATGTACACCCTAACTTATTATCTATTATAGTCATTTTGTTGTGCTATCAAATATTGTTAATTCTATCTAACTATATTTTTGCACCCATTAAGCATCCCTACTTTATCCCCCTTCCCCGCTACCCTTCCCAGCCTCTGGTAACCATCACTCTACTCTCTGTCTCCATGAGATCAGTTGTTGTTAATATTCAGCTCCCACATATGAGTGAAACATGTGAGATTTGCTTTTCTGTTCTTGGCTTATTTTACTTAACATAATGTTCTCCAGTTCCATCCATGTTGTTGCAAATGACAGGATTTAATTTTTTGTGACTATACCATATTCCATTGTGTATATGTACCACAATTTCTTTATCCATTCTTTGTCCATGTTCATGGACATTTAGGTTGAGTCCATATTTTGGCTACTGTGAATAGTGCTGCCACAAACATGGAGTGCCGATATCTTTTTGATATACTCAATTCCCATCACTACCCAGCAGTGGGATTGCTGGATCATATGGTAGTTCTATTTTAGTTTTTTGAGGAACGTTCACACTTTTTTCCATAGTAGTTGCACTAATTTACATTCCCACCAACAGGGTATGAGGCTTCCTCTTTCTCGACATCCTTGCTAGCATTCGTTATTACCTGTCTTTCGATAAAATCCATTTCAACTGGGATAAGATGATATCTCATTGTAGTTTTTATTTGCATTTCTCTGATGATTAATGATATTGAGCATTTTTTCATATACTTGTTGGCCATTTGTATTGTCTCTTTTTGAGAAATGTCTATTTAAATCCTTTGCCATCTTTAATTGGATTATTTGATTTTTTCCTATCAAGTTGTTGGAGCTCCTTATATATTCTAGTTGTTAGTCCCTTGTCAGATGGGTAGTTTGCAAATATTTTCTCCCATTCTGTGGGTTGTCTCTTCACTTTTTTGATTGTTTTCTTTGCTGTGCAGAAGTTTTTTAGCTTGATGTGATCCCATTTGCCCAGGTTTGCTTTGTTAGCCTGTGCTTTGTGGGTTATTGCTCGAGAAGTCCTTGCCAAGACCAATGTCCTGAAGCATTTCCCCAATATTTTCTTTTGTAGTTTCAGTGTTTCAGGTCTTAGATTTAAGTCTTTAATCCATTTTGATTTGGTCTTTGTATATGGTGAGAGGTAAAGGTTTAGTTTCATTCTTCTGAATATGGATATCCAGTTTTCCCAGCACCATTTATTGAAGAGACTGTCCTTTACCCACTTGGCACCTTGGTATGTTCTTGGCACCTTTGTCAATGATAATTTCACTATAGATGTGTGGTAAAAGTGATATAGTTTCTTGAAGACCATTTATTCCTGAAATAGTAGACGCATCAGAAATACTCTGTAATATCAACTCAGATCATTCTTCTAGCTACTGTTATATCTATCCTGTGAAGCTCCATATGAGGAAAATCTGTGATCTGCTTCCTCATTTTCTACTTATAGTTTCTTCTAATATGAACAGAAAAGATTGGATCTATAAATGAAGTATAGGGACTGTGTGGGAAACCATGATAAAGGAAAAACAACCACAGACATTCAAAATAGATCTATGTTCAAAGAGGTTCATCTCTTCCTCTCTCTCTCTACCTCTGGAAAATGAAAAATTCTTACCTATTGTTTTGGTCCAAAAGTACACACTAAGGTGTAAGTGCATGTATCACAATTATACTGTAAAATACAAATGTAAAATATAAAGCTTCTCTTTAGCAGTGCAGCAGCTATGAGTCTCTAATATTACTTGCAGGCTTTTTTGAACTTGTTTGCCACTGAATGTTTGCAAGTAGAACAGTCAAATACTCAAGTATTAAGCAGGTGCCTGTATAATAGGCATCTTCAATCAACTTGATATCAATTAAAGTGCACTTTCATCAAGAAGCTTGGGGTTTCCATCTCAGCCCCTTCTGCAACTCATGTTTCCAGCTTAGGGTATAACTGAGCCTCAGAAATATATAATTTCCTTGACTTCTCAAAGAGAAAATAGAGGAGAGAGCCAGGAGGACACGAACATGCACCCTGAGATCCGATTTTCTTTGTGTATCCATTTGTTTGTTTGTTTGTCATTTTATCAAATACAGAGAAAAGAATATGATAGGGGTTATACTTTGTCCAGGAGAGAGAGAGAGAAGGCCATAATTCTGTGAAAAAACAAAAACATTGAAAAGCCCAGTTTGGGCTGAAGTGCTGAACCAAGGAGACGGGAATTGACGTGAAATTGAGGCCAGAAAGACAAGAACAAAGATTTGTCAATGGGGTTGATTAAAGCTCACCTTTCAGTGAGTGCTCTTGGAAGACTGAGTAACTAAGAGAAGCAGGAGTGTAGGCCATCCTGAAAGTCTGTAGAAAGATCACACTACTCACTGCTTTCTTCTGGATGGTGTGCGAGAGCGAGGAGGAGGCCAGAATACTTAGTTTTCCAAAATACCTCCATTTGAATCATAAGATTTCTAAATCTTCATTTGAACCCTTTGTGGGGCTTTCTTTTAAAAGCATAATTTTTGTTATAATTCATTCAGTCCATGAATATCTATCTATGTGCCAGGCACTGTTCTAAGTGTTTGGGATATGCCAGTTAAAAAAAAAAAAACTCTATTCAGAGAATTCAGACAGGATACAATGGTGTATGACAAGGACAGTAAAAAACAAAAACCTGCTTAATAAGAAATGTGCATTGCATATAAGACAGCACAGGTTGTGGAGAAATACAGACTCAGGTCAAGGTAAGGAGATACATTGTGTCAGAGCAAACCTCAGTGATTGGAGCAAAGTCTTGCAGGATATAGAGTATGAACTGATGAAATCGTTCTAGAAAAAGCATTCTAGGAAGTGAGAATGAACAGAATGAAAGGCCTACACAGTATCATGTTGGGTGTAATCAATAAACAAGGAATCCATGTGTACTTGAAGTCAAATGACTGGAAGGGACAAATACTAGGAGATGTAGTCTTGGAGGTGATAGAGACCAAATTATCTATGTCTCTGTCGGCCTTTGGATGTTCTTTGGCTTTTGCTTTGAGTAAAATGGGGATTGTTGAAAGGTTTTGAACATGACTTTTAAATAAGTAAAATTTCTTGCTATCAAATTACTTGGACATCCCCATCCCATTAATGTTTCAATAAGATATGTAAAATTCAACTTGCCTTTTCGAGGACAGAATATGCTCTTGAGAGGCTTAAACTATTTTCTATTCTATGTCAGTTTCTTCATCAGAATTGTCATGTTTCTCAGAATCCATATCTTCTGAGTGGTTGACTCTACTTTCACTCTTTCTTTATACTCATTCTGACTTCTGGATAAGAAAAATTTACATTTAATGAGGAATTCTGTGTTCTTGAATCCAGGATCTATTAGAGGATACTCAATGGTACTAAACTTGCCTTTTTGGTGACTGAAGTTGATTTCTTTCTTTTAAACAGAATGTAATGTTTAATTTATGTTTTAAATGGATGAAAATTTCATTTTCTATCAGTGTGCCATTTAGAATCTTATTGACATTAAGGTATGAGGAAATATAACTGATAATTTTGTCTATCACCTGGCAAAATCACTGACTCTGAGATGTTTCTTCTGTGCCCCCAACCTCCCACTCTGTTCTCAATTACCTTCTTTAAATCACTGTATGACCACAATTAAAAACAATGTGAATATTCAAAATCCATTGACTATTTATCTGTCACCTAGTTTTTGCATTTATTCTTTCTGCATAATTTTCAGCAAAGAGCATCATCAGTCCAATGATGGTAGGCATACCCCCTTTCTGAGTTCAGTTAAACATACTAATGTAACTATCATCAAAATATTACCTGAGCATACCCAAGATATTGGAAATGCTAATTATTTCCAAATTTTATGGAATTTTTCCTATCAACCTAAAAATTTGGCCTATCATACTCTTTATTTCAAACTAGCATAAGATACTCTTAACTAGGAGCTGATTAGAATTAAGAACATGTAAGAGAATACATTCTCCCATCAGAATTCAAAGTCAACACATTTTAGACTCTTGGGAACTGTTCATGTCGATGATTTGTTTCTGATCTAATGTTGCTGAGAAGACTTACATGTGAACCGATCAAAGATGATATAAACTGTATAAATATGACTCATGCTTACTAACTTAGAAGTATTTATAATTAACTATAGGATAATACATCTTGAAATAAGTCATATGGCTTATATTTACATATATTAGTTAAGACATACAAATTTGAACTAAAATGTATTGATGGATCAATTATAAATGTATCAACTGCTCCCTAAGTAATATGACAGAGTTGGGTTTAATCTTATAATTAATCAAATAATATTTAAAATAATTTTATCCCAGGTAATAATGACATGATGCTACATTACTCCTAGCTATAAGCAGAACGCATGGGTAATGAGCTAGCCATATTACATAACATTAGGTTGGTGCAAAAGTAATTGCGGTTTTAGCATTGTTGAAATTCGTTGCTCAATATTGAAATACATTCTTAAATAAATGTGGCTATGTTATACATCATTTTAATGCACATTTCTTGCTTTATGTTTTTTGCTACTGACTTATTACTTGCTGTTTATTTTATATTTATTTTAGACTATGGAAATGATGTTAGACAAAAAGCAAATTTGAGTGATTTTCTTATTCAAGTGGCAATGGGTCATAAAGCAGCAGAGACAACTCGCAACATCGACAAAGCATTTGGCCCAGGAACTGCTAACAAACATACAGTGCAGTGGTGGTTCCAGAAGTTTTGCAAAAGGAGACCAGAGCCTTGAACATGAGGAGTGCAGTGGCCGGCCATCGGAAATTGACAATGACCAATTGAGAGCAATCATCAAAGCTGATCCTCTTACAACTACACGAGAAGTTACTGAAGAACTTAATGTAGACCAATCTACAGTCATTTGGCATTTGAAGCAAATTGGAAAGGTGAAAAAGCTCAATGGGTGCCTCATGAGCTGACTGAAAATAAAAAGAATCATCGTTTTGAAGTGTTGTCTTCTCTTATTGTACACAACAACGACCCATTTCTCAATCGGATTGTGATGTGCAACAAAAAGTGGATTTTATACGAGAACTGGTGAGACTGGCTCAGTGGTTGGACCGAGAAGAAGCTCCAAAGCATTTTCCAAAGCCAAACTTGTGCCAAAAAAAGGTCATGGTCACTGTTTGGTGGTCTTCTGCCCCTCTGATCCACTACAGCTTTCTGAATCCTGGCGAAACCATTACAACTGAGAAGTATACTCAGCAAATCGATGAAATGCACCAAAAACTGCAATACCTGCAGCCGGCATTGGTCAACAGAAAGGGCCCAATTCTTCTCCACAATGCCCAATGACATGTCACACAACCTACACTTCAAAAGTTGAACAAATTAGGCTACGAAGTTTTGCCTCATCTGCCATATTCATCTGACCTCTCGCCAACTGACCACCACTTCTTCGAGTATCTCAACAACTTTTGGCAGGGAAAATGCTTCCAAAATCAGCAGGATGCAGAAAATGCTTTCCAAAAATTTGTTGAATCCCGAAGCACAGATTTTTACTCTACAGGAATAAACAAATTTATTTCTCATTGGCAAAAATGTGTTGATTGTAATGGTTCCTATTTTGATTAATAAAGATGTGTTTGAGCCTCGTCATAATAATTTAAAATCCACAGTCCAAAACCGCAATTACTTTTGTACCAACCTAATACAAAGCAGACTAGGTTATTCTAGAAAAACCCAATGTCCTGGCTGCACTTTAATGAAAGTTTGAAGGATTCAATTTTCTCTAAGGTTCATCTAATAAACACTTTTTACACATGCCCCTTGTTTTTCCCTTTGTTAAGCAATGTATATCTTTTATGCATTTTCATAGTAAAATAAGATGTTCTATTTTTAAAGGGTATTTTTTTGGCTTTGAAAATATGGAAATGTCAGAAAAGTAATTATAAAATACAAAGAAAGGGTTGAGTTTCTGATAAGATCAGAAAATATTTCTTTGCAACTTGTTACCCACAATTTTAGTGACAATAAATTAAAATGTCAATCCAATACTTGAAAAAATGTATGAATAATAAATACAATCTTCAAGAGTATCTACTCCTGAAAAAACAATGGTCATCACCTGTCAGTTTGTTAGAGAAGAAAAGACTGCTAGTAGAAAGGGAACTCATTTTTCTTGCTTCTAAAAAAATTATTTCTTAATGTGAAGGGAAAAAGATACTTCAAGCCTAAAGACATGCCGTTTGAAATTACCCCATGGGAAGAAGGGAACTGTAAAAATGTTCTCTGGTTAGATTTTGATCTCTGCAAGGATATGAACTATAATGATCAGAGGGCATTCTAAAATACTTCAAAAATTGTTAAACCAAGGAATAACTCAACCTGGACACGCTTTATCTTGTAAAGATTGAATGCTAGTGAGCAAGAGCTGCAGGCTGTCTGTCACAGCAATGATAGTTTTCAAGGTATAAAGATGAGACATTAAATAATTGGAGTCTGTTGTCAGCATGTTGTTAAGCTAATTATAAGTCCTTCAAAGTTTAACAAATAACCCATGCCTGTATACAGGTACATATGTCATATTATGTTATAATTA
>CM052443.1:32056209-32081786 GCA_028533085.1 Varecia variegata
TACAAATGAACACGTGAATATTTATTCTGTGGTTCATAATTATGTCTTCTTTGAAATAACATTTAGATATTTTTCACTGATTTCAAATGGAGATACAAATCATTACACATATAGTGAAGAATGGTGCTTAATAGCATTTTAAAGAGAAGTTGCCTGGGTTCAATTATTTCTTCTGCCTCTTATTAGCCTTATGAACTTATGCAACTACCTCTCAGTGTTTCAGTTTTCTCTCGGGAAAAGTGGGGATACATGGGATAAATACACTTAACCATGTAAAAATGTACCTGGCACATAATGTCAAATGCCAAAACTAATATCAGTTTTATAGACAAGTAAAAAGCTTAGTCAATGGTTGGTGAATTTGGTTGATGTTTGTTAGGCTTTGATAAAGAATGAATTGGTTTTTTTCTTTTATGTTTTAGAATTTACAAAGTATCTTTATTTTTGTTATGTTGCCTAACTGGAGGAGAAAGTTTAATTGAGATAGTAGCTTGTTACTAAAAGAAGATTATCTGGTATGAAGGAAAATCAGACCAGAATTGTATGTAAAATCTGTATACTCTACATAGTCACATATAGGGCAATTCTTCCTCTAACAATTCCTCATTTCTGATCCAAAAAAAGGCAGAAAAACAGTAATAAGTGGTGAAGAAAAAAGTCTGCAGTCATAAACAAGGACTTCTAATCAGTTTTCACTTTTAGGAGAAGAAATGGCTTTTTGAGAAGGTTGATTGGTATTTCACCAAAAAGTCTTAAGTAGTATAACAAGGAGAAATTTGCAGATACACTTTTAATACACAGGCCACAGCTCTCAAAAGTAGGTACTAAACTTAACAGCATTCCATTTTGCAGAAGAGGAAAATAGGTCTCAAGAGATTTCAAGCAATATTCAAGGTCATTATTTTCACTTAGTAAATAAGAAGATTGAGACAGAAATTTATGAATTATTACAGGAGAAAATAACGCACCACCAACCTCAATTTCAGAAGCTTAGAATTATACACATGCATGATGTCATAATCTACAAGTCTTTTTCTTTCATTTACTTCAGTGGATCTAATGTGTATATTTTGCCACAGTTAAGACTTTAAATATTTTCTAACAATAGTCTTGGAATTATTAATTTAAAAATTTCAAGTTTTACAAATCATTTTATGTTTAACATAGCAAAGTTTCAAATAAATATACTAGTTATTCTAACTGAATGGAAATCATTTATAAAAAACTGCCGTATTTCTACTTTTGAAAATAACACTTTTTAGTATTTCAGATATAATTTAGAACAACAGAAAAAAGAGCTATTCTGAATTCATGTTTTTAAAGAGAAAAGTATAATTCAGAGCTAGTAGGCTCTTGTTCTAAATTTAGAACCTGCAATTTTCTACTGTGTTCAAAAATTATTTAACTGCAGTTAATAATGTATTATTTACTCTAATATCAGGTCTAAAAATTGCAACCATTTGGAATATTATCTCCATTCTATCTTAAAACATCTTTTGAAGCCATGCCATCTACAGTATTTTTCTGTAGCTGTTAACAGCAATTTAGCCTGCAAAATGCTAAAACATGATTTGCTATGCTCTGCCACCTCTCAGCTCTTGTCAAAGGTTTACATGTGAGTAGATCCATTTACATGACAATCACTAAACTTACACCATTCGAGAGGACAAGTCTAAGGATTAAATCTAGACTTTGAATGTCTGACAGAGTTTCTTAAAATATCAGAGGAGAGGAGAGAAAAAAAGTGGCCTCTGCTTTTGCTTTTAAGAGATTTACATAATCCTTTTCTGAAGATACATTAATGTAATGATTTTGTTTAGCAAAGTCCATTGATAGGCAATACTGGGTATAAAATGTGTTCAGCTGGGACAGAGTTTGTATGTAAACAAATAGGTAGCTATACTTCCCTAGATAAGAAAGTAACTGAATACTGGAAGTGAGGGAGTTATGAGAGGGGAGAGGGGAGAGGGGACTTTGTTGGCAGGGCCAGAAAATACCTCTACTCTATAGTACAATGGATTATATTAAGAGATTCAGAAATCAGACTTCCTGGATTTAAACCTAGCTATACGATTTTCATGCCCTGTGATCTTAGGCATTTAGTAAGCAGTTAATAAACAGAATATTTATATATTAAATATATATACACAAACAGCAAAAATTGCATATTCCTTACTTCACTTTAAAAATATAATAATTTCCAAATTTTTTGAGATTTTTAATGCATGAACATTTATAGTATATTTAGATCTTTCTAGTATATTATTTTTATATTCACTATTTTCATGTAACAGGTACTATTAACATATTTATGAAATAATGTACATCCAAATTTTTACATGAACATTTATTATTCTTTTATATTAATATAAATGTGAAAATAATAAGAAACCACTAAAATCCATATATTAAGAGTTTGTACTCAAAGTTTCCATTTAGTGATTACTTTGCTATTTGAATATATTTGTCTCTCTCCCTCTCCCCATCTCTCTCTTTCTCCCCTCCCAATCTCTTGCTCTCTAGTGTTTTTGCTTTTTTGTTCATGCGCTCATTAGCTCTCTGTTTAAATAAAGGGAGCCACACCATTGATGGCATTAAAAAAACATGGACCTGCAATCATACATATCCATACATATCCGGATGCAAACCAATTCCTTCTTTTTGGAAAGTCAATTGTTTAAATACTTAGTTTCATTTTCTTATCTGTGACAAGGGGTAATAACAATAGTACCTACTTTGCAAAACTGCATAAAGGATTTAGAGATTCCTGTCCAATCATATACAAAAAGAGCACATAGATTCTTCATAAATTGCAAATTCCCAATCAAATGAGAAAAAGATGTTATGTGTACATACATGTCAAAAGTACTTGAGTTAGAGTGCTCAATTAAAGTCCTTAGATCACTTGTTTACTTAATATACAGCTTAGGCACTGGGCATTTATCATTATTTTAAATTATTCAACCAGGATTTCATAAACCATATTCCTTGGATTAAAGACTTATAGTTTGTTTTAAACTCTTATAATTTGTTTTAAGCTCTTAAAGTTTATCCAGTCTATTTCTGAAATTAAACAAATATATACATATTTATTTTTACTTTGTTAAAGTGATATTTTACTTCTGTCTTCTGATTTTTTTCCACCTTTTCAATAAAAAGGGTCTGAATTGGGAAGAAAAACCATTGATGGCCTACAATATGTCAATGACATTCTTAATTCAGTCTTATAATTGCACGTTGATTTACTATCAAACTTTGGTTAATGGTATTCTCAACTCTTTGGATTTCATGTTCTTGTATTCCATAGTCATAGAAGTAAACTAATTCAAAGGTTCTTCCTTGCAATGCCTGGCTTGGATGGCCTCTCTTCCAGTTGAGAGCCTTTTGTAGTAGTCAGTAGTTAGCTATATTTATTGCTTTACCTAGCAGACATGCTATACTTCACAGTAGGTAAGTTTACAGTAAGTGTTTAAACCCTTATAACCTTTCTAAGCCAAATGCTTTATTCTGATTTTGTTCCATGTTTACAGAAAAGAATCTACTCATAAAAGTAATTTGATAGTAAATTTTTCACAATGATATATAAATAAAAATATATTAATCTATAAAAAAATTCTTAATAGAATTATGGTTAAATTTGCAAAAAATTGCTATCCTTAACATAATTCAAATGTTATATTTGCATGAAAGTATTAGCATTTACTATTTTTCTTCCTGTGGTTTTCTTTTGTGAAAGATAGTGGGGGAGAAAATTGCAGAAAAGTGCCTCAAATCAAATTGTTTTTAATTCACATTTTCTTGTTTCAGAGAAATATTATATTAAAATGTCAGGAGAAAAGATTAAATGTGTACTCTTGATTGATAAATATGCTTACCAGTCATCAAACATTGCAGAAAGCTTTGAAGGGATTAAATAATGTACATTTTTTTTATTCAGGTAAGTGGGATATTTTAAAATCTGGTAGATAAGCTATTTTTAGGGGTAAAATGGTTGAAGTTCGACCACATGCTAAAGCTTTCAAAAATTCATTGAATATGAGCAACACCTGGTAAGACCATATTGTTATTCCACTCATGAAACACATTGGGAAATACATTTTATACACATCCTAAGAGGATGTAGGAGTTGAAAACTCAGGTATAATAAACTTTCTCCCAAATTAATACACATATGAATTACATTGGGCATATTTGAAGTTGACTTCAATCAAGTGTACAAAGAAATGCAAAAATTAGTGAGACGACCAAACCTCACACAGCCAAAATGTCCAGCAGACACCCCTCAGCATAATGCTTTTAGGACTGCCTACTCTTTGCTTTGTTCTCCCTCACTTTCTCTCACACTTTCCATCTTTTTGTCCTGTTTCTTAGGCTTGAAGTTGTTGACATATTTTTCTAACCGTGAATGGAAAATAAAACAGAGTGAGAAAGGAGGAGGGAGAGGGTGAGCAGAAGAGAAGGAAAAAAAAACATTTTGTTTCCTAGAAAAAGAAGCAGAAGAAAAGAGCAGTAGGCCACTACTGTGGTCTGGATGCCTGCTTGTCTGCCGCCACTTAAGAGATCTAAACGCTGTCAATGGAGGTGTCCGTATTTATGGCTCCTTCTCTCATATTTACTGCCGTCAGGTCACCATCAGTACAAGAAAAGAGTCATCTGTCAAGCAGTGGCCTCATTTCTGTGAAACTGTTGAAGATTGCGGTGAGAAAGTAAAAATGTTCTCTTTCCTAGGAACTTGTTTCTAGCATATTGTGATATTGTGAAGAGACTCACTAGTGGAGACAGGAGCACTTGAAACCACCGTCTCCTGAAAATATTTCCCTCGCTTCAAGTATTAATATATTGTGAGAGTCAGGAAGAATGACGGAACTACTCTCACTGGGATAGGAATGAAAATTCCATAAATTCTGTACCGTGTTACTTTGTGGAAGGGGGTGCTGCCCTCCTCTGGTTTCGGTGAAACTCTGGTGAGATTTAACCCACACCACATATTTGGCTGTTTGCTAACTTTGACTTAGTTACTTGTTTTTGTGGTAGTTTAATTGTTGGAGTTGTTAGGTTTGCCTTTTTGAATCAGGAGGGGGAAAATACCACACAGCTCTGAGGTTAGAAAAGAAAATCAACATTTAAGAACTAGACACGAGAAGTCAGGAAGAACCTTACCAATTTAATAAAGACTAAAGAAAAAATAAAGATTTGAAACATTTGTTATGAAAAAATAACACTACCAAATATGTGTGTGTGTGTGTGTGTGTGTGTGTGTGTGTATACATAATGGCATGCATTGTTTTCCCAGTTATATTCTAGTTTCTTAAAGGACAGAATTCTTAAATGCAAAGAGTTCTGCCCTTTCCAGAAACTAACGTACATACGTGGGGCCTTTTCAATTCGTATTTTCAAGGGATAGATAAATGATTTATTAGTCTATATTCTATAAAACTCTATAAAGCTAAAAATACCTTACAATTAGTGGTGTCCAATGCAATTTTTCAATCACAAATAGATAATTAAATATTGTTTGATCTGAATTACAAGAGATGTCTCTCATGCACCCATTTAGATAATCTCTGATCTCTTAGTTCTGCTGTCTTTATTTCAGCTACCACTGGGTCACCATTTTTGCACAGGCTCTGCAATTTTATGCAGGTGCGATCTGACAGCACTTCATCTCATGATCAGACTACGAGCTCTTGCTTCCCACTCGGGGGCTTTCCTGTAGATAATGAGGTTTGGAAATTGCAGGACCCAGCCTGGCACCCATGTGCACAGCACCCAGAAAAATAGGGAGTTTAACAATCCATGAGGTGAACTTTTGCCCAATGAGACCCAAGAACCAGTGAATAAATTTTTTTTCTTTTTATGTCAGTGGATGGGTTGTCTTAACATGCAATTTCTTGGTTGTTTAGCATATAGACCCACATGATCAAATTATTACTATTAATAGCACTTAGCAGCAGCCTTTTTGATACCATCATCTTACTAACTCTTCCTCTCATCTTTCTTCTCACTCTTTCTCCCTGGGTTTTTATTCTTTAATACAATAATACCACATGTCTTTACTTGAACTTCTGCATTCTGGGAAACCCAGGATAAGACTTGACCGATATATTAGTAATTTGACAATTTCATACTGAATTTGAAATTTCTTTTTCATGTGTATGTGTGTGTATACATGACCGTGTATGTGTGTGTGTGTCTGTGAGTGTAGTTCTTTCAGTATAATTTAAAGCCCAATAAATAAATCTAAAAGCAGAGCCCCATCCTCTAAGTAAATTATATAAATTGTTTTTCAGATAATCTGGGTTACACAAATTATCACCATAAAACACTGAATTTAACTCTCAGTTATCCTTTGGCAACAACACACACACAGTCCAACAATAAAAAATAAATAAATATATTCAAACATATATTAATATAAAACTTACTGGGTAACTTAACAGATTATATCTTCACCCAGGCACTTGTTCCCAATCCGTGACATTTACTTCCATGTGAAAGAAACCCTGTAAGGGTAACACACATGTCTTCCCTATGCCTCTTAATTCATAGGTTCTTTTAAAGGGAGAATAACTTCTATGATAAGTTTAGTAGAAGACACTGACCCAATACATTCTTTTCTTTTGCTTCAGAACAAGTGGCTCTGGAAACAAGTGCACCTCAGTATCCCAGTCACCTCAATGTACAGTGAGGGGTGAGTAGAGAACTACCCCAATCCATATAGTCAGTGACTAAGTCTGGAAAATTCAGTGGTTCACTGTTAGGAAACACATGGTTCTTACAACCCTAAGCCATGTCCTCGAACCAAACCTTCCTCAGTAATGAAGTGGTATTTTGCACTCCATCCTTGTCTCAGCAGGGTATGGCAAAAAATGGGTAAACAGGTGACATGGACATTAATTATCTATGACTGATTAAAAATGATGATATTAATGATTACTATCTTTTGTGTGGGTTCTACTTAGCAAGAAAAATACTTTTAAGTATTAAAATCTCCATTTTACAGAAGGAAAAAAAAAAGCTTAAAAAGAATAATTAAAATTCCCAAACTCCCAAGGACTGAAAATAATTCAGGTTCAAACTTGCTATCCTTCTATATAGAAGTGTATACATAACATTAAATTTTAAGTTAATAAAGGCATTTCTCTAGAGAACCAAGTTCTTATGGTCCATATACATTGCTTTTGCTAATATTATATATAAAGTTAGATAATTTAGATTAATCAATAGTTGACATACCCATTAAATTGTCTCACTTCCATCTCAGATGCTGCAAACAATACTTTGAAAAATGTAAAATGTTAGATACTTAGTGGTCTTCCAGGATTGTAACCATATGGTATACACCTAAGTTTTTAAGTAAATTTACCTGATGGACCTATTTTAAAGCATTTTACAGTTTAGAGACTACTTATAAAATTCAATTATTTTTATTTTAAATAGAAGTAATGCAAAGTACCTATTTTCCCCAGAAATAGTTAGCTAATATAATTGTTTCTAGATAGAATAAGAGCCAAAAATTATTGTTTGTTATTGTTGAGGTCATGCATCCAAATCCCTAATAAGTCCTACCATTAAATATCAATTCAGATACACAAAT
The DNA here is from genome assembly GCA_028533085.1 of Varecia variegata. Taxonomy (NCBI): domain Eukaryota; kingdom Metazoa; phylum Chordata; class Mammalia; order Primates; family Lemuridae; genus Varecia; species Varecia variegata. The sequence goes on from CM052443.1 coordinate 32,063,807, forward strand.
GTGACAATGCACTATAAGGAAATCCTCAAAGTGTATTATTTTATAATGGCATTAACAAGGAATATAATTCTGGTAGTTGTAGTTTAGAAAATATTTTCCTTAATTTATAGTCCAAAGTTTTTAATGGATCATGCCAGAGCTATCTGAATTTTAGCCATAGTTTTATAATACAAAATTTAAAAGTCTTTAATGGTCTAGGTTACATGTCAAAATTATGTATTTTATGTTTTGGTTAATGCTTTATTGCAACCCATTAATTTAAAGACCAATGCAAAATTTTATGTAATACTTACTATTTTGTGGTAATTTAAAAGAATATATAATAACTATTTTGCAGCAATACATATTTTCAGGTAGCCTTCATGTGTCAAGCACTTAGCTATATGCTAAAATAATATGATTAACAAAGGGCTTGTTTCCCAAATCTTATAATCTAGTAGTAGAAGCAAGTAAGTAATGAAAAAATTGCAATGCATTCATTACATTTTCATGTAAGTTCTTTGAAGAAGAACTTTTAGTATAAAAGTACTCAGGAAGGTACCTAACTTAGACTTGGAGGTAAATCCTGTTGGTGATTTTCTGATGAAAAGCAATTTAAGCTGACACTATGTGTTTGTCCTTAGGACTGCTAGTGAGTTTTCTATGTTTTCTCCTTCTGGTCATTTTTCACAAATATTCTGGTTATCTTCCTTCTGTGCACATGGACGTATTGTATTTCCTCACTCCAGTCCCTACTCCTATGAGTTTAGAGATAGCTGTGCTACTGAGGAGGCTGAGGTAGGAGGATTGCTTGAGCCCAGGAGCTCAAGGCTTCAGTGAGCTATGATCATGCCACTGTATTCTAGCCTGGGTGACAAAGTGAGATCCTGTCTCTAAAAAAAAAGAAAAGGAAAAAAGGGAAATAATTGTATGACTTATTCAAGCCATTGAAAGTCAGTAGCAATGATGTCTTGAAGACCTTGTGTCTAATTCACCTAAACAAACGTTTGCTGTTATAAACCATTAAGATTTTGGGATTACTGAATATCTTAATTCTGACTGATACAGATGAGAATGATAACTAAAGTTAGAAAAGTAAAAGTAGAGAAGAGTATAGGGAAAGAGAACAGATTATGCAGAATTCTACTGGTGAATAGAATATTGACACTGGTAATCTAAAGACTGACAATTGGAATCTAGTAATATTTGGATGAAATCTGTGTGTGTGTCTGTGTGTCTGTGTGTACCACAAAAGCTTGGGAGATGAAGGTGAAGAGGTAAGAATGAGTCTGATTGTGCATGTTAAGGAATTTGTCCTAAGAGGAAGTAAAAGTTATTGAAAAAAATTTTGGTTTGCTAATAAGGCAAGTAGATTTGCATTTCAGAAAGTTATTAAAGTGTGGCAGATGGCTTTGAAGCAGGCAAGATTCTAGGCAAAATTTATAACTTAGCAGATTGTTATTATACAAAGAAACAAATGTATTGTTGAACCACAGTGGTAGCTATGGAGGTGGAGACAACTGAATGAAGGCATGCCACATTTAGAATTAGAACCTATAGGACCTTCTCAACTGATTGTGCTGGAATCAAGAGCAATTTCCAGGATGCAGCAGGTAGCATGGAAATATGAATAGGTTTTATGCAATGACAGTGGATCCCATTGTACAGAAGCTGAGTTTGAGGAGTCTCTGAGACACCTGGCTCCTCTTGTAGACCTCAGCTCCTGGACACTCTCATGGAGGAAGCAGTATGAGTCTCTGGGACGAGATCTGACATGTTAGCAGATACTGGCTCGTTGTAGCACATCACCCAGGGATAAAAAGTATAGAGGGAAAAAAATAGAAGAAGATGTGATCTTGGAATATAAGATTAAATAGGAAGATGTCCACATGGAGTATGTGAGAAGTAGTGACTAGAGAGACAGAAAAATATCAGGCGTTTAGAGAGTCAGAGAGGAGAAACAGAGTAATTCAAGAAGAAAGGAGTGTCCAGCAGTACTGAGAAGTCAAGTCATCTAAGAATGAAGGAGTGACAACTAGAGTCCTCAGTGGGAAAGTTGCTGGATAACTTAGAGATGTTTCTTCAGTGAACAGTAGAGGCAGAAGTCAGATTGCTTCGAGTTGAGGCATTAGTGGGGGAAGAAAAAGATATGGAAACCGTGAAGTTTGTTTTGACAGAGAAATGGGGGACATAGCAATGGAAATATTACAATAAAGCAATAGTTTTTAAATTAAAAGAAACAACTTTAAGATATTTAAAGTTCACTAGGAAAAGCCAGAAGAAAGGGAGAAATGGATAATAAATAATAGCATATGTATATAAGATAGTGGGAGTGATGGAGCTCTGAATGCAAATGAAGCCAACATTTTCCATTGTGATAAAAAAACGAAGAGGAGGGCGAGGGGCTTTGTTTATGTCAGTGTCTTAGATCTCATATCAAAACAAAGCAGTTATTTCTTATTTTCTTTTTCCATATATATATATATATGTACATACATATATATATATATATATATATATATTTTTTTTTTTTTTGGAAATAGGGTCTCGCTCTATTGTCCGGGCTAGAGTGCAGCAGCAGCGTCAGAGCTCACTGCAACCTCAAACTCCTGGGCTCCAGTGATCCTCCTGCCTCAGCTTCTCCAGTAGCTGGGACTACAGGTGCATGCCCCCACGCCTGGCTAATTTTTTCTATTTTTAGTACAGACGGGATCTCGCTCTTGCTTAGGCTGGTCTCAAACTCCTGACCTCAAGTGATCCTGCTGCCTCAGCCTCCTAGAGTGCTAGGATTGTGGAACACTGCACCAGCTACAGTTATTTCTATTTGGTATTCTCTAAGGTCAGAAGTGAAGTCATGTTAAGTGAACAAGAGGAGAGAAGATGAAATCTAAGGTTTAAGGAAAGTACAGGAGCAATGAAATATTTTCTGTGGGGAATCTGATGAAGGAATGTGCAGGAAAACGAAGATCATGGCGGAGCAGAATTAAGGGCCTAGTAAGAGTGGAGACCTGGATATTTAGTGGCACAAATCTATAAATATCCAGGCAGTCTGAGCTGTACTGGAGCATATGATAGTAAAAGCAGCATTTTGTATCTAGCAGACTCTTCACCTCACTCCCCAACCCAGAAAATACACCGCTTCCACTTGATAATCCTTCAAGGCCTCAGTGCCTTACTAGAGAAACATCTCCCATTTATGACCTCTTTTCCAGAGCTGAAAGATGCCAGAGTTTTGTTTGTTTCCGAGAGCACAATGGAAACAAATAATTTGGAAGGGACTAGAGTATTAAAGGGTAGAGTCACGGAATGGGTTAACAAAGAGACTTGAAGAGGGGGATATTGTGGGAAAAGGGAGATTAACAGACTGGCTGAGACTATGGACAGAAATTTAAATCTTACAGGTTTAATTATTTTAAAATTTTACTTTTTCCTGGTGGATGAGTGTTTGGTTGCAGTCTGTAGGTACTCAGGGGGCCTTAAGCAGAGGTTCTCAACAGAAAACACTTAATTTATTTTTTTTACTCTTTTCCCAATGAAGTAACAAAAAAGTAAAAATATGCATGCCTATATATTGTTCATATATAAATATAAGAAAATATTCCAAAATAACAGCAGAATTTATCTCTGGTTAGTGGAATTATAGGAATATTTACTTTTCTTCCAAGTGTTTTTCAAATTTTTAAATGTTTATAATCACAATTATTAAACCTTTCCTCTCTATTTTGATCATGCTTGTAATTCTTTCACTCTAGTCCTTATTTGAGGCACATCATTGTCTTGGTCTTGGTATCAACATTTCAAATGCAAGTTCCTTTAAAACTATCATCATTACACTTTTTTAAAAAAAAATGAAAGTTAGTTTATTAGATTACTTTTTCTTTGGTAGGAATCAGCCAAGGCAGTGATTTGGAGAATTCCTGAAGACAACTAAATACAAGATAGGGGAGTTACTTGTGATAAAAAAAAAATATATAGTTTCAGTTCAACAAAAATCACTTGTATATCTTGTCTTTTCAAGACAGTTTATGGATTTGTATATTGGGAACTTAGCTTTTTCTGTCAAACTACAAAAGATGTCCTTTGCCTGTACATAAAAGTAATAAAAAGTCCAAGACAAACAACTGTCACCTACACACAACACTCGTAACTGATTTATACCACTTTGGCAATCCCCAATCTCCCTGCGTTCCTTTGTTTTTTTTTTTTATTAAGGGTCAGCTTTCACTATTAACGCTGTGAGACCTTACAACTGAGTGTCTAGACGCTAGGCACGGCCTACCAGGGCAAAAAGTGAAGCATTTAACCAGGTGTTTCTGATACATGGCAAAGTCACTGATTTAATTAAAATTATCCCTTCAGGGGATGAGGGTGAAATGGCCCTCAACTAAAATTATTCCTTCAAATTACAAGAATTCAATGTTATAGTATTTTCACAAGTGCTTCTAGAATTAAAGTCAATGTTTTTGAGTTAAATTTTATCTCATTGACCATAGGTGTCCATGTTACATCATGCCATTCCATCTTTCACCATAAATGCAATAAATCAAAGAGAAAACAGAAATGACTTTTAAAGTATATTTTATATTTTAATGTTTTTGAATAGGATCATTTAAAGCTTCCTATGGTAATTTGATTTCAGGAACGTTCATTTTAAGAGCCAAAGGGAAGCTTAGTAACGCATTTAGCTAGAACTAACAATCACAATTAGCTGAAGTTATGCAATGCCCTCAATAAATAAGTGACAGTTTTGAGCTAAGGCATATTTTTTCTACCATTTTACTAAATATTCATAGAAAAATTATTTGAATCATTTGCAAGTTATATAAGCCATTAGTGATTATGGCCCAAGGTATTAACTGGAAGTTATTTAAGTAATTTCCAAAGCCTGTTCCACAGTAGACCAGGCATTAATCACCTGTTATGTCTTCTATAAACATGGAAGCAATTAAGTGAGAATTGCCAGGTTTACATAGAAGACATTATCATTGGCAATTATAGCAGTAGAGAATAACTAGTGATTTAAGTTTTGTTGAAGAATAAAAACTTTATACCATATTACATATTATTACCCTTTTAAAACTATAAAACAAAGTAAATGACAAATAAAGGAGATTTGCAGCAATAATCATGTGACTGGAAAGAAAACATTCGTAGTACAACAGTAAATAAAACACAGTTTCCTTTAGGAATAGTAAAATAAAAAACTCATGAATAAGATTAATTCTAAAATTAGTGGACTTCAGGAGGTTGTGATTTTGTTATGTTTCAGTCTTTTGATACTGAGTGAGAGCACCATAGTAAAACTATAGCTAATCTACTACTTAAAAGAACCAAATGTTGGGGGTATAAAAGGATGTGAATATCACATAGTTGAAGAATTTTAAATTTTTTGAAATTAAATCCATTCATAAAGTTAATATATCATTTTAAAACAGATCTTGATTTCCTTTTTAATGGTAGGTCAAAGGAAAAAATACCTAATTTGAACTCATTTTGTTTGGTTATAATTAAAGAGCAAAAGTTATAGCTATGTTCAACTGTGGAAACGTTAAGTTTAAAATCTGTGCATGTATTCATTGAGTTACAAAAATACAGGCTAAATTGGAAGTTAGGTTTTATGTCAGCAGGGTACAGGCTGGTCCAAGAAATGTTTCTACAATCACTGCAAAGGGAAACTATCTGAATGGTACTAACTAGAGCTTTAAATGCTCACATCATTTTTGAGCTGCTGATTCATTGCTGTATCTGGAAAACTGAGCGAAGTGTTTCATGCATATCTCTTTGTGTCTTTTAACTTCAGATATCATTGGAAAGAATGAGAAAATTCATCTTTTTATTGTTCTACGCTTGACTGAAATATATTTTTTTAAGGTTTAAGAGCTTGGGAAAAAGATCAGACATAAGGAAAGAGAAACTTTCTAAGGAATTGGAGAAAAATTCTTCTCATTAAATGGCCATTTCATGCAAACAAAACAACTTTCAAAAAGATATATTCTGTGTGAAATGCAGGTGGTTCTTTATTCGTATTATTGAGGACTATAAAGTCCTTACGTTTTTTTCCTTCTCTCTTTGCAAAAATCGGTGAAGACACTTGAGTAAAGTGAAAGAGACACCAGACTATAATGATAATGGTTAGACATAAGCAAAAGTTTGGCAATTTTTTTTCTTTGTGCCATGGTAATGGAGCTTGTCTAGAAATACAACTTGTTCTACATTTTGAAATGGATGAACATATTTGGCAAGAAAGTAGATGGTAAGTTTATTCACAATTCAAACACTATTATGTTTGAGATGGTAACTCAGAGACTGAATTATCCAGAAAAATGGTTAATTGACACCTAGTTTTAACAAGGAAAGTCTCTCTTTAATTTTTCATTCATTCACTTTTTCCACAATTATTCAACTATCCTTATATTCACCAAATATTCATGAGTGTGTGCTGTTTTAGCTACTGTGAAAGACGCTGGAAATACAGTGGTAAATTATGAGGTTTTTCTACTTATCTTCATGGAGCTTAATGTCTGGTTGTGGAGTACATTAAAAGAATAAATCCAAGTGTGCTGGATATTACAAATTATGAAAAATACAAGACATTAAGAGAGTATGCAACATAAGCCATCAGCTTATTTCTTCTACCGTCTACTCAGAAACTATGCCTCCTAGGATGTAACACGAGCCATAAACAATTTGCAGCAAGAGATATAATCTCCATATATACATTGATGTGGGAAGGAGAGAAGATAAGAAAAAATACCAAAAAAGTACATCCTGCACTGATTGGCATTAAAAAAAATACTGCAAGATATTTAAAAGGAAATAACAAAATTAAAATCTGCAGTGACTGCCTTGTGTTTATGGTGAAAATTCTTTAAATTTTATTTTTTGGTGTGTTTATTTTTCTATATGTATTTATATTTTTAAAAAATATTTTTCTTAAATTAAAAAACTAGTGGGACAGAATTGGCATCACAGAACGTAAATGTACTGATGAAGATGACCAAGTTGAGAATATAGCAAAATTGTAGAAAGTGTGGAAAATAATGAGAAGACAAAAAATGTATAGAGGAAAGATTGCAGAGATTCAACTTATGGAAGTTATTTATTCCTGAAACCAGAAAAAACTGGCACAGAAGCAAAAGTAAAATCTATACCAGAAACTGTCCTAAACTGAATACCTTAAAGACCTTCAAATTACATTTTGGAAATATTAATGACCAATGTATGGATTTAAAAAAATGAAACCCAGCAGAGAAAAAAAGGAAGAGAAAATATGAAAACGCCATCAAAACAACAGCAAAAACAACAAATAGAGAAAATAAAGGCAGACAATTCTAGAATAATATCAAGGTTATCATTTAAGAATGTGGTAGCCAGTTGTAGCACACTTTTTAAATATAACCAAAAGTAATTCTCAGATTTTCAATTTAGAGAAAATATATCACCTGGACATTTTAGAAACACACACAAATGCATAAAAATCTTTGAAAAATTAATATAAAAATTTTACAATTGGAAAGGCCATTCTAAAATGGGATAGTCAGTTAACAAGCCAACTAAATAAGGTAAAAACAGGTAAACAAATGTATTTACATTGTCATTAGGATGATTTCTTTTTTTATCTCAAAATATTAAAGGGTACAAGTGTTTTTGTTACATGGATGAAACGCATAAATATGACATAAGGGCTTACAGTGATGCTAAATAATTGCTATTTGTTTTATATAAAAAAAAGCACAAGGACTTTAAAGAGATGATTGATTATTCTTTAAAAATTGGAAAATAAAAGGAAAATGTCAGAATTAACAAATAAATGAATAAAAAGCAATTTGCTGATGTCTTCCACAAAAAATCAAGAGTTACTCTTTTGATATTTGTAATTAAGAAAATATATCTCTACAAATAACTTATAAAATGAATAGAATTAGACAAGAATGAAATGACATTGAATAGGGTAAAGCCAGAGATATATTGTGGAGATCTGCAACCAATTAAAAAAAAAGCAATATTACTATTAGGCAAAAATAATGGCAAGAAGAGAAACACAATCTATGGTGAATATAAAACAAATTTGAAATTTTGTGCACCAAATTAATAGATATTCAATTATAAATAATTATTAGATATTTAAAGACAAATTGATGGATTTCTAATCTTACTGGCATATTTTAGCACAGTATCATTATTAGCTCACCCTAACATGATTACATAAATTTAAAAACACAGAGGTTTTGGTCAGTCAGATCAACATAATGGAAACAACTCATATGGGAAACCTTAGCTCTTACTCACGTTTTTACATGTCTATTTATATCTTCAATGGACTATTCATGTAATTCTTCTTGATATATTTAACCAGAATGGTACTCTAAATAAATTAAAAATATAGAAACTTTGTAAGTTAATAACTGAAAGTACTGTTCAACCATTCAGCATAGCAGATTTTTGACATTATTCAAAGCATAGTTTCTTAATATTACATAAAAACAGCAAATAATGACGTTTTAAGGAAAAAATGAATAATATAGATTAAAACATATGCAGTGGCCAAATCATCACCTTTAAAGTTTTTATTATCAGTGTTGACAAAGAAGGTTAAACTGGATATTCAAAATAGGGTTTAAAAAGAGAACTATAAATATAATGAAAACAGTTTTAAATGATGGGAATAGAAAAGAGTGCCATTAATACATCTACGATTTTCTTTCTAAGTCAAAAATTGATAAAAATAGATTTCTGGAAAATATAATCAAGAATAAAAGAGTAAAATGTTTCTAATTCACATCCATTGGCAGCATTTTTTATTTTAAATGTTTTATTTTTGATTATTATGGGTACATAATAGTTGTATATCTGTAGGGTACATGTGATGTTTTGATACAGGTATACAATGTGAATTAATCAAATCAGAGTAATTGGGGTATCCATCACCTCAGGCATTTATCATTTCTTTGTGTTAGGAACATTCTACTGTTTTAGTTATTTTAAAGCATACTCTAACTTATTGTTTTTTTTTTTTTTTTTGAGACAGAGTCTCTCTCTGTTACCCGGGCTAGATTGAGTGCCGTGGTGTCAGTCTAGCTCCCAGCAACCTCAAACTCTTGGGCTCAAGCGATCCTACTGCCTCAGCCTCCCAAGTAGCTGGGACTACAGGCATGCGCCACCATGGCCGGCTAATTTTTCTATATATATTTTAGCTGTCCATATAATTTCTTTCTATTTTTAGTAGAGACAGGGTCTCGCTCTTGCTCAGGCTGGTCTCGAACTTCTGACCTTGAGCGATCCACCTGCCTCGGCCTCCCAGAGTGCTAGGATTACAGGCGTGAGCCATCGCGCCCGGACTTTAACTTATTGTTGATTATAGTCACTTTGTTGTGCTATCAAATATTGTTCATTCTAACTATCTAACTACATTTTTGTACCCATTAACCATCCCCACCTTATCCCTCCCTCCCCACTACCCTTCCCAGCCTCTGGTAACCATCATACTACCATCTGTCTCCATTAGATCAATTGTTTTTAATATTTAGTTCCCACATATGAGTGAGAACATGCAATATTTTTGTCTTTCTGTGCCTGGCTTATTTCACTTTAACATAATGTTCTCTAGTTCCAGGCATGTTGTTGCAAATGGAAGGATTTTATTTCCTTTTGTGGCTATATAATATTGAATTTTGTATGTGTACCACAATTTTTTTATCCATTCATCTATTGATGGGCACTTAGGTTCATTCCAAATCTTGGCTATTGTGAATGGTGCTGCAATAAACATAGGAGTGCAGATATCTTTTTTTATATACTAAATTTCCTTCTTTTGGATATATGCCTAGCAGTGAGATTGCTGAGTTATATGGTAGTTCTATTTTTAGTTTTTTGAGGAACCTCCATAATGTTCTCTATAATTGTTGCACTAACTTACATTCCCAACAACAGTTTATGAGGATTCCCCTTTCTCTACATCCTCGCCAGCATTCATTATTGCCTTTTTGATAAAAGCCATTTTAACTAGGGTGAGATGATATCTCATTGTGGTTTTGATTTGCATTTCTCTGATGACTAATGCTGCTGAGCATTTTTTCATATACCTTTTGGCCATTTATATGTCTATTTTTAAGAAATGTCTATTCATGCTTGAAGCTCAGACTCGGGGGTTGGGAGGGGCATGGGCAATGTATCTAACCAGAACTTTTGTACCCCCATAATAAGCTGAAATTAAAAAAAAAAAAAAGAAATGTCTATTCAGATACTTCCATTGGCAGCATTTTGACTGATAACAGAATATCAGATATAAGAGGAGAATCGTTGAGGAAAAAATTACCATCTCAGTTGTTATTTTATAAAAAAATTAGATAATGTGAACACAGAAAATGCACGTTTGCAAAGAAAATAGGGTGAATCTTGAATTCTGACAAGTAGCAATATTGCTGAAAAGTAAGAGTAGAAAATGTGTTCTTTTTGGTGGATGTTAGTTTTATGGTTCTGTTCAACATTTGGATATCCTCTATCTATATACGTTTGAATTGACAGAAAATATCAGAATCCTTTGTAAATTTGGTTTACCTAATTCTAGAAGGTCACTTATTAAATTATACAATGGCATTTAAAATAGGCTTAAAAAAGAAATAAAATACATTATTCTCTCTTGAAATGTAGCTTTTCCACAACTAAAATTATTATTGTAGCAATAATTTCCATTTCCCTATTAAGGTCTTCAAAATTCTCTTTTTAACCATCTTTTTGAACATGTTCTTTCTAGACCATTATATCCACATACATTATTTTAACTTATATGCTGATAACTCCAGAATCATTATGGCTAGCTTTGATATATAAAAACTGGGGAATTCAACATTTTTAGCTGAAAGTCCCCCCAAATTCTTATTCTTGTTATAGCGCCAAAAACCTAACACTAACTCACCCTGCAAAACCTGTTTTTCCTTTAATATTTGCTAACTCAGTAAGTGTAAACACCATCCAAGATAACCTGATAATCATCCTATATGCCATTATTTTTGTTGCCAACTGAACATCAAATTAAAGTTATGATTATATTCTATAAACATTATCCTCTTATGGTTTGCTGCTCTATTTGCTATCCCCACTACAATTGCCAAGAATCTCTTCATTCCACATTGCAAATTCCTACTTCTAATTTATTCTCCAAACTGTTTCCACTATTCTTTCTTTCCTTTAAATTCTACATCCAAGCCCTATGGCATTTTAGATGTGTTCCTTCAATATTTCCCTTGTTTGCCTTTATAAACAGTTTTTATCAGTTGCTTTCTTGACTCTGATCTACACTTACCAAACTACTTTTTGTCCTGACACCATGTTCTGTCTCATCTCCGTGATGTTACACTTACTATTCTTTCCTAAATTGTCCTCCTCATCCTTGGTATGTTATCCCTGTATGCATTCTTCAATGCTGTGTAAGCATTCTCCATAAAGCTCTTTCTGATTTCTTATAAGCACAGTAAGGTCTTGTACATGATGTATTTTAGAAACCCATGTTACTTGAATACATGCTCCTGCTGCTGTATTGATTATATATAAACTTCCTTCTGTAGTTTCACAATCAGAAAAATTGATTTTTTTGTGGATATATATGTGTATATATATATAATTTTAAATAGAATATCAAGTGCTAGAAAAAGTTTAAGTGGGCAAAGAGTGAGATATTTTTTATTAAAGCCTTGAGAGAAATAAAGACAGCTACAGTTAAGATGACCTTACAGTTAGACCTACACTGTACGATGGGTATTTGAAACCAGGAGCTAATAAGTGCTTTAACCTAAACTCATCATGCACAAAGCTAGGAATCTATTCAAATCCACTCTTTCTGTCTCCAGATCTATACTTCCTGCACAGTATTTCCCACCATACAACAGCTATAAAAAAGCATACTACTCTCATTCTTTTACCACACACATTTTTTTCTCTTTGTTGAAATGTTATTTGAAGAACAAATTCCCCAATGAAGTTGGAATCAGAGTGTTTTAAGATTTTATTGAAAGTCAATTCCAAAACAATTAAAATTGGCCTTTGTTTAAAACTAAACTGAAAATCATTGTATTTTCACTTCTTTTCTATTGAAATGCCTTTAGTAATAAATCTGTCATCGCTTTGTTTAGTGTGATTTTGAAATTTTAGCTATATGAAAATTTTGTGTTATGTTTTAGATTAAATTTGTTTGCTGATTTGTTTTTATAATTTTAAGAATATACTATTAAAATCTTGGTATAAAATATTCACCATAACATAAATTTAGCTGCACTCCTTGGTCTGTAAGTATTCAAACTGAGGAGGAGTTATTAGGCATAAAAGGAAAGGAAATATACCAGAGCTAGAGAAATTTCATCAGTGTCTAACAAAATCTGGAAAACTTGAGGCAATTTCCCTTCTTATCAACAAGTGATGTTGGTCCAATCACATGCAAAGTCTATGTTATAGGTTCTCAAACTTTTGCATGAATGATAATCACCAGGAGAGCTGGTTAAACAGAGTGCAGTGTCCCACCCCAAGAGTTTCCAACTCAGTAGGTCTGGGTGGTGCCCAAGACCTTGCATTTTAACAAGTTCCCAGGTAACATTCATGCTGCTGATCTTCTTTAAAAAGCACTGTTTTTGGGAACCGCTAAACTGTGCTATGACCTACTTTTGTCTCTGACTCTTCTCCCCATTCTTCACCTGACTCTTACTCATTTTTTCACCTTTCACCTCTTCCAAGAAATCATCCTTGATCCCTTACTTTCTCCAGCTTGTTGACTCTTTTGTATTCTCCTTCTATTCTGCACCTGCATTTATTTTTTAGCAGTTTTGTTTGTTTGTTTCTCCTCTATTCTATAAGCATCTTTAGAGAATTTAGTGTTTTGTTTTGGTTTTGGTTTTGGTATTCTTATTCTAACATCTAGTATGGTAGCATACTGAATTGTATTTTTTAGTACCCTTTGTTTTAACATGGACCCACTGATATTTTAATAAAATTTTAAAAATAAATTTTCAAATATTGGCTATTTGCATTATTTAGACAAAACATGTTTATCTTCATATCTAACCAGTATGTTTGATGGTTTGGTGTTGCATGGATTTAAATCGTGCTACAAAGATCATATAATTATTGTTTACTTGTTTGTGTATGTGATTCTAAAACATTGTTTAGAAATAAGATTAATTCAAAATATTTGGGGAAGGGGAAAATACCACTATTCCTATTTGTTAGAATATAGAAGGAATGATAATAATAATAATTATTATTGATATTATTATTGTTGTTATTATTATTTTAAGAAAGACTAAAAAACAGAAATACATTGTTTAACAAAATGTTAAGAAAGGAGGTGAAATATGGCCTAAGTAAACTGTCAGCATATACTGCTATCTCTTCTCAAATCCTTCTTCATTTACTTCATGGTGTATGTGTCTTCTAAGTTATTTTATCCAATGTATTTCAGCCTGAAAAATAGCTACAGTTAACTTGGGTTTATACATATTGGTTCAGTCACATCTGGATCCCAGTTCTGTCACCCACTAATAAGCTGTTCCCTGTTGTGAAGCAAAAATGTAAAGTGTAAAACACACCAGAAATGTGTTCTGCTATAACAGCAAATCTGAAATAAACAGAATCTTTTCTAAAAGAGAAATATTGTAGGAGTATAAGGGAGCATTTTGTATATGATTTTAATACAAAAAATATTTTCCTGGTAAAACCTTATGTGGTTTACCAAATACATAAGAGACAACAGAGGAAAACTGTGAAGAGAGCTACATACACATCTTGGGGTTCTGATTTAATCGAAAATTGCTTGAGCTTTGGCACGAGATTTTTAATCAAAATGTTATTTTTTAAGATGATTATGAATCTATGGGAAAATATATTTTAGGATATGCTGTATTTTTTTTTTAATGTAATAAGAACATAGAGTTAAACTTTCAGGTTAATCCATTAATCATTGAACTGTCAAAGAGAAATTGTAGTGGATGCTTGTAAAAACAGCAAGGAAGACTTTATTCAAGACTATTAAAATAGGGGTCAAGACTGTTTCAACGGAGGAGAAAAAGGAACTGGACTCCACTAAAACAAAAGGCAGGAGGATTTTTACATTCCGGGGTGAGCTCTTGGAAAGTATTAGAGGACAATAGTAAGAGGGTAAGTCAGTGGGATGAGGCCATCAGTATCTGCTAATTGGTGCTTGTCCAAATTGAGCTTCTGCCTTCCCACAGACTGGGACATGGGGGCCCTCATTCTTTTAATGATTATATTTCAAAGGGATGGCTTCTAGGTCTTTGAGAAAAACATTCCTGGGTGTAGAATATTTATATATCCAAGGGACAGAGAAAGGATTTTTGATTGAAAGTATTCTAAAGAAAATGCTCTAGAAGAGGGAGGTCAGGAGCTTGTAGTCAGATAGAAAACTGTCAACCTGAGGGTAAAATTAAGGTCCTCTTGGTAAGTATATATAATGCATAGTTTTAGCCACATAAATTAAAATTATAATACTAAAAACATTGAAGATATCTTGAAGAAACTTTATGCTTTCTTTAGGATTCAAAATTTAGAATATGCAATATTTTAGCTTTGCTAATATTTTATCTTTTGCTATCATATACAAGTATAAAAATGCCAGCAAGTAAATATTTCTGTTAGGAAGATGCTGGGTTATATTATTCCCTAGTTGGAGAAAAATAATGCAGAAGATCATTCTTCTTTTACTTTTTAAAATACCATAAATTTTTTATTATGATACATATCATGAACATTGAATTCTAAACAGTTTGGAAATCTAATTCATGTTATATAGGCTTTTGCAAATAGTACAACTGTAAAAATTGGTCAATTCAAACAATAACAGTGTTGATGATTTACATTTTCAATCTTTTTAAAAATATTAACACAATATTTAGTACCATTAATTGAACAGTTTTGTAACTTTGATTTTTTTTCTGTATTTCCTTCAAATCAGCAACATGTTGATATGAACAATTTAAAGAAAAAATTTTCGACTGCAGTTACTTCCACAACACCCCTGCCAGGCAGGGAAGGGCATGGGGAGGATAGAAGCTCTGATGTTTCCCATGACCAGGAGCTGTGCAGCCCCTTGCCACTGAGGGATTTGATCAGAGCAGGCATCCACTGCCCTCAGTCTTTGCCAATGCAACCTGAGAAGTGCTGCAGCAGCAGTCGCAGTCAGACCTGCTCGGGGAGAGAGCGCCAGCCTCCTGGCACTACCTCCAGAGTCCCAACTCTTCCCAGTGCCCCAACCATGATCCTGCATGCTGCAACAGGCCTACTAGCCATGAGCTGCCCTCTGTTGTGTGCCATCACTGGCCCTGGACCTGGGTGGAGTGAATGCCCACAGCTCTGATACTCTGTTGTGAAGCAAAAATGTAAAGTGTAAAACACACCACATCTAGCTACTGTCTAGATAGCCTTGCCCATCCACACTGCCACCACCACAGGAGATTTGGGCAGAGAAATCCCCCACACCACCAACCTCTATGGAGAGGGACTGACTCAGCCCCCTGCCAGAGCTTTGCACAGCAGCCTGTGGGAATCAGCCCACCACTCCACACAAATATTCCCAAGCACTGGCTTGAACTGAGACAACCACAGCAGAACAGCAGGACCCAGGAAAACAGCTGCATTACAGACTCTTAGTGCTTCCTCCTTTCTCCTGTCAGGTCAATTTTCACAAGTGTGCCACCCAGAGATCTCTCCTTCTTGTCACTAAGTAGGAGAGTTCCCAGCAAAGGAGAGTGGGTACAACACAAACTTAGCTGTCCTGAGCTGAGAGAAGAGGTTTCAGATGAGAAGGAACCAGCATAAGAACTTGGACAACATGAAAAAACAAGGTAGTTTGATACCCCCAAGGGACCACAATAGGTCTCTAGCAACAGACTTCAACTAAAAGGAAATTTTCAAAATGTCAGATGTGGAATTCATAATTCAGATTATGGATAGTAAATAAAATGAATGGGATTGATGATGAAGTTGAAAACCAACACAAAGAAGCCAAAACAAAAATATATCAGGAAATGAATGAAAAATTCTCTAAAGAGACAGACAACATAAGAAAAGATTTAACAGAACTTAAAGAAGTGAAAGAGTCATTTAGGGAATTTCAAAGTATAGCAGAAAGCTTTAACAGGCTACACAAAGCAGAAGAAAGAATTTCATATCTTGAAGCAAGGCTTTCGAATTAACCCAGTCAACCAAAAATGCATAAAAAACAATGAAGAAGAATGAACAGTCACTCAGAGAAATATGGGACTATATGAAATGAGCCATTATAGGAATCACAGGTATACCTGAGAGAGAAGAAAAGTAAAATGCGTGGAAAACCTATCTGAGGGAATAATTGAGGAAAACTTCCCTGGCATCATCAGAGATCCAGATATCCAGATACAAGATGGTCATCAAACACTGGGAAGATTCATAGGAAATAGGACATCCCCAAGACACATAGTAATCAACCTGGCCAAAGTCAAAATGAAGGAGAAAATCCTACAAGCCACAGGATGAAAGCAATGACTAATTTACAAAGGAAAACCCATCAGACTAACAGAAGACTTCTCAACTGAGACACTCAAAGCCAAAAGGGATTGTGGCCCCATTTTTAGTCTTCTTAAACAGAATACCTGACACTCAAGAACTTTGCATACTGGAAAACTAAGTTTCAAAAATGAAGAAGAAAAAAATCTTCCCCAGACAAACAAGCATTAAGGGAATTTGTCACTACTAGACCTGTCTTACGAGAAATGCTCAAAAGCACACTATATATAGAACAGAATGATAGATACCCAGAAGTGTAAAAACTCCTGAAAGTTAAAGCTCACAGCTCTTAGAAAACAATAGCACAAGGGGGAAAACAAAAACAACAAGGTATCAGTCAACATGATGAACAGGACAATATCCCGTATATCAATACTAACACTGAATGTAAATGGTCCTAATGCTCCTCTTAAAATATATAGACTGGCTGAATTGATAAAAAACACAACTCAAATATTTTCTATTTCCAAGAAACCCATCTAATCTGCAAGAACGTTCATGAACTCAAGGTAAAGGTATGGAAAAATATATCTCACACAAATGAAAACCAAAAGTCAGGCAGTGTAGCTATTCTCATATCAGATAAAGCAGACTTTAAAACAACAATGGTAAAAAAAAAATACAAAGACAATCATTACATGATGATAAAGGGAGCATCAGCAAGAAAATATAATAATCCTAAATATGTAGACATCTAACACAGGACATCCCATATTCATAAAACAAATTCTACTAGATCTAAGCAAAGAAATAAATATTAATAGTAGTATAATAATTGCAGGGGACTTCAACACTCCTCTGACAGAACTGGATAGACCATTAAAGCAGACAATCAACACTGGACTTAAAAGGGACTCTAGAACAAATGGGTATAACAGATATTTACAGAACATTCTACTCAAAAATTATAGAATATACATTCTTTTCATCCTAAGATAACATTGGAAGGAAAAAAAAGAGCCCAAGTAACCGAAGCAATCTTAACAAAAAAGAGCAAATCAGGAGGCATCATGCTACTTGACTTCAAAATATACTATAAGACTATAGTAAACAAAACAGCATGGCACTATTATAAAAGTAGAAATATAGACCAATGGAACAGAATAGAGAACCCAAAAGTGAAACCATATTCCTGTGACCAATTGATTTTTGACAGAGCAGACAAAAACGTACACTGGTAAAAGGATGTCCTATTCAATAAATGGTGCTAGGAAAATTGGATAGCCATATGCAGAATAATGAAACAGGATTCCTATCTTGCCATCATATACAAAAATTAATTCAAAATGGATTAAAGACTTAAATATAAGGCATGAAATCATAAACAGTCTAAAAGAAAATGTGGGAAAAACTATTCTAGACATCAGCCTAGGCAAGGAATTTATGACTAAGACCCCAGAGCAAATACAGCAACACAGCAAAAATAAATAAATAGGACTTAATCAAATTAAAAATT
>CM052443.1:32082286-32115621 GCA_028533085.1 Varecia variegata
GGCCAACATGTTTTACATGTTTTTTTGTTTGTTTCATGTGAGAGCACAAATCTGGTCTTTTGTACCAGATCCCAGGTTGAAGCAGAAATGTTCCTTTATATGAAGTTTTGAAATGGTAATCCAAGAAAAAGTTTGTCGAAAGGTCAAAGTTGTGTACCTTAATAATTTGAACTAGAAAATGGGAGACAAAGATCATGGTTAAGACCGCCACTGATAAAGAAGAAGCCGTCACTTATCTGTTCATTTTTGTTGGTTGCACAGCTTTCTTGTTTTTGCCTGTTCTCAGATATGGTTATATAATGAACTTGTTTCAACCCACTGTATTTATAAAGTCATTTTGCCTGGTATTGCTGTTCTGTGAAATAATTTATGTTCAACAGAAGAACATCACAGCGTAGGCTTTTGTTATGTGTTAATGAGGTCAGCTTTTATCAGCTGTCCCAGACTATATTTTTTATCTTTCTAATTGTCAAGTGTATCTTCAATGTTTTAAATTTATTTTTATTAAAATAATATATGCATATAGTTTAAAAAGTCAAGCTGTCTGTAAGACTTAATGAAAATCAAACTCTTCTATCCCAATTCCTTCACTTCCTGAATTTTACACTACAAAGGAAATACTATTAAGAACATTAGCTGTTTAATTAGACATTAATGGCCATATCTATTTAATTTATACATCAGTGGCCTGGTATCTCCACAGTGACCCTCCTCTTATTCTCCAGATGGAGACAGATTATAACTTTATATCATATCATTAGTCAGTATTATAGTATTAAACTCTGTGATCCTTCTCTTGTCCATCTTGTTGCTTTACAGGATTGGTCTTCTTTTGTCATCTACATATCTACTTCAGTATAATTATTATTTTTTTTTTTTGAGATAGGATCTTGCTCTATCTCCAAGGCTAGCATGCAGTGGTGTCACCATAGCTCACTGCAACCTCAAACTCCTGGGCTCAAACAATCCTTCTGCCTCAGCCTCTTGAGTAGCTGGAACTACAATCAAGAGCCATAATGCCTGCCTTTGTTTTTTAAATTTTTGGCAGAGATGGGGTCTTGCTCTGTTGCGCTGCCTGGTCTTGAACTCCTGGGTTCAATCAATCCTCCTGCTTTGGCCTCTCAAAATGCTGGGATTGCAGGTGGGAGCCACCATACCCAGTCCCCATTTTTCATATTATAAATCATCACTTTTATTTATTATATATTCTTGTAGCATCTTGAAAAAATGCATAAGAAAGAACATTTTTTAAGATCCTGTATATAAAGAAGGTTCCAGGTTCATATTTCATATAAAATTCTATGTTGCAAATAATTTTCCAACTGAATTTTGAAAGTACACTTTCATCATATTCCACTACTATTTTTTGATTTCTAATCCATTATATCAGTTTATGATAATATTTCTTTATACTTTATATTCTGATTTTTTTTAATGATGTGCTTGCTGTGGGTAATTTTAGCAGGAGAGAGGAAGGCATATGAAATGTCCTTTCAATCTAAAAATTAATGTATTTCAGCACTATGACAGTTTGTTGTATTATTTATTTGATAGATTACTTCTCTCTCTGCATATCATCTTTTTTTCAATATCTATTTTTAGGTTATTTTATTCATAGATGGATATTTTCATTTTATTATCTTTACTTGCATAGTTTTTATCTCTTATTAAGAGATATCTTTAGGTTTAAATTTTTGAGCTATTTAAGGATTTAAAAAATTTTCATGATATTATAATTATATTTTCTGGAACATTTTTCTGTGTCTACCTATTAATCCCTTTTTAAAATTTTTTTGTTTGTTTCATAAAAGCAATATCTCCTTTTATCTCTCTAAAAGTATTAATTATATTTCTTTGAAGTTTTTGTTTTCTTCTCAATTCATTATATCCTTGGTTTTTGGTTTCAGTGTATAAAGTTTTATTTCTTGAGAGTCATTTTAATTTAAAATTGAGACACACATGAAAAGGGCCATGGAAGCTCTGAGTTCTAAAGTAGATCATTTTAAATCATGGGCTCAGTAATCAATAAAATGACAGCAATTTCAATTCATTTCTTGATCATGGCTTTTAAAAATCCAAAGGCACAGAGGCTTATAGAAAATTGTTAATCTCAACACTATTTGTGATAATGACATACTAAAAATAATCTAAATGTGCGCCAATAGGGAAAGACTAAAGAAAAGACCATAAGAAGCTGCCAAACTGTCTTCCAACTTACTCTGTATTTGAATCTTTTAAAAACTCTCAATTTTTGGTTGAGCACAGTGGCTCACACCTATAATGCCAGCACTTTGGGTCACTGAGGTGGGAGGATTGCTTACACCAGGAGTTTGAGACTAGCCTGGGCAACACAGCAAGACTGCGTCTCTAAAAAAAAAAAATTCAAACATTTAGCCAGGTGTGGTGGTGTCTGTAGTCCTAGTTACCCAGGAGGCTGAGGCAGCAGGATTGCTTGAGCTCAGGAGTTTGAGGCTGCAATGAGCTATGATCACGCCACTGCACTCCAGCCTAGGTAACAGTGAGATTCCATCTCTAAAAAATTAAATTAAATTACATTAAATTAAAAATTTTAATAAACCTCTCAATTTCTCACTTAACACATTATAATGGCTTAATTTTTTTTTAAATGACAACGTGAAATGCTGGCAAGGAAATGGAGAAACAAGAACTCTCATTCACTTCTGATGGTTTTACTAAATGGTACAGCCACTTTGAAAGACATTTGGGCATTTTTTTTTAAACAAAACTAAACATACTCTTATCATACAATCCAACAATTATGCTCCTTGTTATTTACTTCAATGAGTTCAAAACTTACATGGACAAAAACATCCACACATGGATGTTTTTATTAATAGCAGCTTTATCCATAGTTGCCCAAACTTGGAATTAAGCAAGTTGTTCTTCTGTAGATGAATGTACAAACTGCGGTACAAATATTCAAAGAAATATTATTCAACAACAAAAAGAAATGAGCTATTAAGCTCTGAAAAAATATAGAGGAACCTTAAAAGCATATTGTTAAGTGAATGAAGCCAATCTGAAAATGCTACACACTGTATGATTCCAACTATATGGCAGTCTGGAAAAGGCAAAACTATGAAGATAGTGAAAAGATCAATGTTTGCCAGAGGTGGTGGGAGGAGGGAGAGAGGGAGAGATGAACAGATGGAACACAGTGGCTTTTTAGGAATGTGAATATATTCTGTATGATTTACAACAGTAGATGCCTATCATTTTACATGTATCAAAACCCATAGCATTTACAATACAAAGAGTGAGCCCTAGTATAAACTGTAAACTTTACTTAATAATAATGCATCAATATTGGTTCAACAATTTTAACAAATGTACCACATTAGCGCAAGATGTTAAAAATAGGAGAAACCAAAATGGGAAGTGACGGAGTACATGACAACTCTTTGTATGTTCTGCACAATTTTTCTGCAAACCTAAAACTGCTAAAAAAAATGTCTATTAAAAAAATTCTAGGGACTTCCCAGAGGGACCTGCCAATCTTTGCCTGCTTTGTTATCATGGGAATTTCTCCCTAGGAAATGTGTTTCGATATAAACCAATATTCCTACCACTAGGTGCTGCTCTATCAAGTACCTAATCCAACCTCAAACAGTGAAGGATAGTATTCTTTTTTTGAAATTCAATCATGAATATTTACATATAATTAGTATGGCTACCTGCAACACATTTTAGACCTTTTCTACAGATAAGGAGACCAGAGCACAAGATACTTTCCTTTTTAGTCCGAGACTGTTTTCACACTAACAAATGCCTTTTGCTCTTGAGGTGCTCACTGAATAGGCAGGAAACATCTTTCTGTTACCATAACTTCCACCATAAATGGGTGGGCTTTTATGCCTGATCTCGATTAGGAAATAATATTGCTTAAAGAGAGAGAGAAAATTTAAGAATTCAAAGTGTTGAATGATAAGCTATAAGGTCCTTGACAGAAATTCCTGTAAGATTATCTCCAAGGGGTCCTCCAAACTGAATTCTGGCCCATGTTTGGTAAACTGCCTGTGCCAAAGAGAAAGACGATAAAACAAATACCTGCTTTGCATTGGAGAGTATTCCTATAAGATGCCATAACATTCCTCTTATCTTTTACTTTTGTAAATAAGACTAGGTATGTTTCTAAATCCACTTCATAAATATGTTCCTTAAGCTCTGCACTTTAGCAATGTCTTTTTCCATGTATTATACAGAATGCAATATGCAGTGATGACATAAGCCAGACACAGAAGTATTGGACAGGTATATGTGGTATTAATAGGAAAGAATAAAGAACAAAAGGATGAAAGGGTCAAGAAGACAGTATTCTTATGAATTAAATGAAGACAAGCATAGTGAAAAGGTGATTTAGACTAAACAATATGGTAGTTGCACAATATTGTGAACAAATTAAATGTCACTGAATTATTTCCTTTAATTTGTTTTATGTGTATTTTCAACTCAATAGATTATTTTTAAAAGACCTTTCAGTTTCTATTTTCAACTTAAGCAATGCTGCTTTGTACTAATTTCTTCTATTACATTAGACTCATGATAAAAATGAGATATATGGTACATGGTTTTTCCGAATCTTGAAATACATTGATAACACCAAAAGATGACTTTTAACCAGAATGAACATCGCAGTTAAAACTACTATTTAAGCTGACTCAGGATTCACTTTCGAATATTATGATTCAGTCGGTCCTGATTCTGGCTTTGGCACCTATATTTGTGAAAAGTTGTTTACATGTCTCAATGTACATTCCTTGCATTGAAACTCTACACTAAAGCACAAAATTATCTTCATTATGTTAAGCACAATTTAATTGAAAACTTTTAGTGACAACTTCAAACTCAATATATTATCATGAGGGTGAAGTAAAATACAGGGACGCATTTGCTTGCAAAATAAACTCCACACTATATTATATTTGCACAATAAGCATTGCATGATTGATCATGAATTCACCTGACACAAAATGAAAATGGAGATGCTGACTGATACAGCCCAACACATATTCTACAGGTATTATTGTATGGCAATGTACAATACGGCAAGGGGAAACCAGTTAACAGCAATAAACCTCCTCCTGGGTCATCAAGCATCAAGTTTTACAGAAAAGGGAACATGAAGTGATGGAGAAGAGAAGGAAGACAGCTGCAACTAGAGTGTGAAGGACTAGCTGAAGAGGAAAATTTGAGGCTCTAGGTTCAATTTTTTAAAAAAATAATTTATCACCACCAGGCCACCTAAGTATAAGAGAAGAGGAAATAGACTCGTACTCTTGATGGGGGATGTGAAGTTTCTGAAAGAACATGTAGAATGAAAACTACTGTTGAGGACAGTTTTGGAAAATACAATCTACCTCTAAATTTTTTTTCTTCTGCTCAGCTGTCAGCTGTATGTTTATTTTTTTCCTTTCTAATTTTTCTGACACATAATAATCGTACATGTTTATGAAGTACTTAGTGATGTTGCCATACTTGTATAGTGATCAGATTAGGGTAATTAGCATATCCATTATCTCAAACATTTATCTTTTCTTTGGGTTGGGAACACTCAGTATCTTCCTTCTAGCTATTTGAAACTATGTAATATATTATTGTTAACTATAGTCATACTACAGTGCTGCAGAACCTAGAACTTATTCCTTTTATCTAGTTGTAATTCTGTATCTTTTAATAAATCTCTTCCCATCCCCTTTTCCTCTACCCTTCACAGACCCTAGTACCCTATGTTCTACTTTTTACTTCTATGAGATAAACTTTTTTTAAACTTCCAGGTATGAGTGAGAACATGTAGTGTTTAACTTTCTATTTCTGGCTTATTGGGCTTAACATTATGTCCTCCTGTTCTATCCTGTTGCCACAAAAATGATAGGATTTCATTTTTTTTTTAAGGCTCAGTAGTATTCCTTTGTGGGTATATACCATATTTTCTTTATACATTCATCTGTTGTTGGACACCCAGGTTGATTCCTATCTTGGCTATTGTGAATAGTGTTGCAATGAACATGGGAGTGCAGGTATCTCATCAACATATTGATTTCCTTTTCTTTGAATAAAGGTGCAATAGAGAGATTGCTGGATATATGATAGTTTGATTTGTAGTTTTTTGAGAACAGATTTTGCTGTTCTCCAAAGTTGCTTTACTAGTTTACATTCCCATGGACAGTGTGTAAGAACTCCCTTTTCTTTGCATCCACCTTCAACATTCGTTATTTTTTTTTTTTTGTCTTTTTTATAATAGCCATCCTAACTGGAGTGAGATAATACCTCATTGTGGTTTTGATTTGCATTTTCCTGATGATTAGTGATATTGAACATTTTCTCATATATTTGTTAGCCATTTGTATTTCTTCTTTTGAGAAACATCTGTTCAGGTCATTTGCACAGCTTTTATTGGATTGTTTGCTTTTTGCTGTTGAGATGTTTGAGTTCCTTTTGTATTCTGGATATTAATCCTCTGTCAGATAAATAATTTGCAAATATTTTCTCAACCCCCCTGTCTACACATACACACACAAAACTTGCACCTTCACATGTATATAAATATAACTATTCAGGGCTATTAAAAATTTTAGATATGTTTTAGATCAAAATTGTCAAACATAATATTTTTACTTGATTAGTGATTCTGCTCAATTATTTACTAAAATGTCTTCTGTAGTACAGGACAAATATTTAGATAGTCTGGGTTATAAAATAATTTTTTATTTTGTATTTTAACTCTATCAATTTAAGAAAAATAATTCTGTTTATTCACTTTTATTTTTCAGAACTTATTATATTCAAAAAAATCTTAAAATAGCCATCATTTTTCAGATTATTAAACATAAACAACATAACACACATGTGAAGTTTTTGTCTCTGTAAAGTTGATTATATTGATTACAAGTAGTGTGATTTGCAGATATCTGTCAGTATTTTTTGAGTCATTATTACTAAAATTCAATACAATATACTTCAATTACTAATTGAATATATTGTAGTTCCATGATAAATCAATATAATTCTTCTGAGAGGAGGAAACAGGAGAACAGAGCCATTTTGTATTTATTTTTATGAATATTTTATAATCATTATAATACTTTTATTTGAATGAAAGTTTTTGTTTGATTGGTTGGTTGGGTTTTTGTTATTTTTACAAAATAATTAAGTGTGCTTTCATTTATTGCCACAAATCCTGGGAAAGGATTATATCTAGCTGGACAATATTTCATGAAATAATTACCTGGAAAATTTTCTCCAAGTTTATGCATGAATATTAGTGTGGTCAAACAAGATATAAGATTTTTATTGAATCAAAATCAAAATCAATAATTAAATAAGATTTGTTTAAATCTTATTTTTATTTCATCGTGCCTTGACATCAATCATAAGATGATACCAATAATCAATGAAACTATACATTGTATATTATTTGATGTTATTGTAGTCTCACATAAATCTTATACATCTTACTAAAATGTCTTTTGTAGTACAGGACTAATATTTAGATAGTCTGGGTTACAAAATAATATTTTATTACACATTTTTCTAAATTTTTATAATAGTATTATAGGAGTTACTTTTGCATCATATATGAAGTTATGGGAAACAACTAGATGATGGCTTTAGGATATATGAAAGGATAAAGCTTGCAACATGCTCTTGGGAATTTTTCCTAGTATAGTCTAGCTAAGACCCTGAATGAAACAGTGTTTACATTCTCTATCTAACTCAATGTATGAGTGTTTTCTTAGTTTGATACCATTAATGGATTTGGTATTATAATGAGATAGTGAAGTAAGCAGTACTTAATTTGCATTGCTCCTTAGTAAACTAGATTATTTTTTCAATTTCACAAATGGTCTATATTTTAAGACAATTATAATCTAGAAAAATAATCCAGAAATTTAATTTTCTAATTCACTAAATTTTAATACCTCTATTTCAAGCTATTAAGCCAAGTGCCTCTATAGATTTTTAATTAATTCTTCTTCATAGTCATTTGAAAACCATATTTATATCTAACTTTCATTGTGTATGCATATACATATATTTCAGCATACGATTATGATTTGACATATTTAAAACCAGTTTTATGTAAGTTTCCTATTTTCCAACAAGACTATGATACCCTTAGTGTTTATTGCTCTTAAAAAAAAAAAAAAAAGCTCAACAGTTTTCTTTTAATGGGAGCTCATGATATTTACCACATCCTTATAAAGTATAGATTTAAACAGAGCCATATTTTTAGAAATTTCTACTCATTGCCCACAGAGATGCTGCTCATAGTTGTCATCTGGGCTTCAAGACCAATCTGTATCTAGAGACCACTTTCACAAAAAACACCTTTTGGAAATTAAACAGTAAGCTCGAAATTTTAGTTTTCAAGTTGCTAACTCTGTGGCCTTGAGCAGGCTAAATAACATAGCTAAGTTTCAGTTTCTTCATCTGTAAACCTGGCGTAATAAAATATACTGCAGAGGTATGACATATTAATAGAAATAAAATGAAAATATGATTGCACAAGGCCAATAGATATTAAACATAAGTAAACAGTTAAATAGTTTTTATCATTTTGTTAAATTATTTCTTGATAAAGATGAAGAAAATTACATCTTCAAAATCAGATTTGGCTCCACCTAAAATCAAGGAGATTTAAATACCAATTTAACACTTATTTTGAGTGAAACAGAGGATTTAAGGCAATTGAGTATAATCTGGGTTTGGCAGGACATTTTCACCTAGCAACACCAGGTTAAAAGGCAAACTGTGTTTTAGTTAATGATGAAAAGGGAGCAGAATAATGTGTGAGGGTGAATGATGCATTCTCAAAACATTTAAATAAGTCTTAGAATTGGGTATTGGATGAACAACATTTTTTCACTACATAATTAAGGTAATTTGCAGCTTGTCATTTGTAAACAGGTAGTATATTTGTTTGGTTAAATATAATCAGGGTGGACTCAAAGGAGTTACTCTTCAGATGTAAAATCTCGACTATTAAATACAATGTTAAATTTGAAGTTTATCATTTTTGTGATTGCTCTCTTAATTCCAAACTATACTTGCTCTTTCTAGGTATTTGAGAGCACTTTTTTAATAGATTTTTATTCCTAGGCAAATCAAACAACCGGTCTCTGAAGATAAATTTCCAAATGCTTGATGTCTTCATCTTTCTGAGCATTTCCAGCTTGAAATGCAATTGTGCCTTGTAACACTAGAAAATTAATGAAAGGTTTTGTAGTCTTTAGAAATCAGAATGTAAATTTGTCTCAAGCCTGATCTATTTACTTATATTCTTAGAAATTCATTGTATCAACAGAGGGATATTATCTAGCCAGCATTTTGTGGTGCTCTAACATGCAGTATATATAACAAATTGACAGCTAGGCTATTTTATGTTTAAGAGTTTTAATTGCTGTGTACTTCAAACATTTCTTACATTGTGCCATCTGGCACATAGAAACTTTAATGAATTTTTAAACTTAATGGGATATGCTCTGCATTAGGAATGTCTGAAAATTAGTTGCTAAACACTGGTAAATGACAGATTTATCACTACAAACCTCACAAAATTACAATGCATTGCTTTATACCACTAGGGCAAAAATACATTGTTAAGTGATAGTAAAAGTTGCTCAAACAATCATCTGAATGGAAATAATTGATAAATATAGTAGATTTCCTTTCTATTTAAAGAAATAGTATCTGCAATATCATGACTTGTCTTATTTTTTTCTTTGAGTATGGTTTCATAGTATTTTTAATATTAAGTAGAACATTTTACTTGAATTTTAAATAAATTTTGGAAGTGATGGGAAAAAGTCTAATGTTTTTAAGTGTGCTTATTTTATTAAGAAATTTCTGTCTCTGTCATTCAAAGATTATCTCTTTTTATTAGACTTCTATTTCTACTGTAACTGTTTTTTTAAGTATATTAAATATGACAATAATATAAAATGACTAGGTACCAGAACATCTATTTCAAGAGTATAATCTACTGTTTTCTTCTCCTCTAATAATCTTAGTCTCTATGCTTTGGTTTTTCTAAATCTATGAATGCACTAAGGAATAGATCCCTATAGTTATGTCAAAAAGCAAAATGCAAAGAATCACTCAAGAACACAAGCAGTAAACAAAAATCCATTAAATAGTGTACAAAATGGAGGAAACAGTTGAGCAATCTATGGGGTAAATTTGGATAAATTTCCATAAAACAGAATATACATGTGAAAATGACAGAACATATTATCATAGATAAGTTTTAAAATCATAAATGACTATTCATAAATTGTAAAAATATCATAAAACCAATCTCAAATAACTAGTTCAAAATGTTTTAAATTTTCATAGGGATAATCATAGTGATAATCTAAATCATATAAATTCCCTATGAAAACATTCCATGTAGGAAACTACTAAAATGACCATGATTATACTAGATTTTGTTGGTTAGGCATGTTTATGAGATATGATGCTTTAGCTTTCAGCTTTGTCATGTAAATATATACATTATAAGCATAGATGTTCACTGCTTAAACTATTGCTTTGCTATATTAATTTTAAAACTTGGAGGACCTCAAATGACTCACATTCAGCTTAAATAAGTCTTCTAAATGTTTGATGAGAATCAAAACAGATTCCTAGCAATATAATTTACAAATCACTCGCCTATGAATTTTTACCTTTTCCTTCAAACTGCATCTCTCCTTGGTGTTAGAAGTAGTTGTGGAAGTCAAAGGGACCAGGCCCTAAGCAAGTGGCAGAGAAAGTGCCATGGCAGATGCCCAACACTTTGCCAAGTTTCTTTCTTGTTCTTAGTACCTCCTACCAATGCAGCATGTCTTCCATCCAGGATAAAAAGGTATGGGAGAGTGGGCAAAACGGTCTCATTAGAAGGAATTTAGTAAAGATCAGGATGTCCAGAAAGAATAAAAGACCCTTAGAGATGTGAGGGGTTAAAGCAGATGGAAGTGTGAAAAACAGGAGGCAATTAAACAAAAGCACTCCTTATCCTTGCCTTTCATACAGCCGCATTTTATTTGAAGTAATGGTGTCTGATGTCTTGTCAACCCTTTCCTGCCTCCCCACAACTCCTCATGGGCTATCTGCAATTGTGTGCTCTCTGCTTTCCCTAACATCAACTGCTTCAAGTCACCTCTAACATTGCCAGCAGCAGAGAAATTATCCAGGTTATTTTCTTTCCCTCTGATCCCAATGCACTTGTAATTTTAGTCAGTACAAAATAGTTACATATGTAACTGTTTTCTAACTGTTTCATGAGCCATTAGACTGATTTCCTCAGTAAGATCCCTCCTCCTTGAGGGAAGGCATCCTGTTATTTTTTATTGTTTACAACACTTAACAGTATAGTCTCAGCAAATATTGGGATATTGATAATGCCTCCATTGACAATCCATATTTTTCTATTTTTTTCCTGTAAAATTTGGTAGTTTCTAGTTAGATAAAGGGCTGTTTCAAGATGGGAGATGATTTACCTTACCTCAAACTGAAAGGTGACACCAATCTCTTAACATGTACAGAAATCATAGACAAAGATGAAAATACTTTTAAAAATGAACAATGAACTAATTCTCTTGTAAGTGTAATCAACGTGTGTATGAAAGATGGAATTTCAAAGATAGAATTAGGGCGTGAACATTCTTAACAAAGTAGTAAATCTCAGTTTAGCCCTTGCCCTCTTCACCTCTGGAGTTCTGGCAACTGGACAGCATAAAGGGAAGCCCTCTCAAGGGCAGTCTCTGTAGATAACACGCATGTGTGGCTGGTTTGTAGCTTGTGGTCCTGTCTCCCATTGGTGTTTAGCGGACTCCTCTCCATCCTACCTACATTGTATTGCATTTCTGGGCCACGCATCTGTATGTCTGAACAGCTAAGATGCTTGCAGTGTTTTGTGATATAATATCTTCTCTGTTGCTCTCTTATGGACTGTGTTCTCCAGGAAGCTGGCACAGAGGAGCAGGGCCAGAAGATAACCTGAGTGGTTATCTAACTATTCTCCTCTAACCACTATTTACGTGATAATTTTAAATTTCTTGAGAACCTCCCCTACCTTTCCTTAGTTGTTTTGCTTCTCTAATCATTGTACAAACTAAGAGTTTAAGGAGATGGCTCATGGATCATAGTCCTGTGGAAGTTAAGGTGCATGCAATAGCTCACATACATTTTTTTCCTTTCCTTTGCCATTGTCCCCTGAAATCATCTTGCAAATTTACCATTGGTGGACTATCTTGCTAATCCTCCAAAATTATCAGAAAAGTTCAAATTTGCAATATTGGCTTTGAAGCCCCTATATAATAAAGATGAAAATAAACGCCTTTCTAAACAGCCCTCTGCATGACTGTATTCTCTCTTCCCTACATGCCAATTTAAAGAGTTGTATGGTGACACTGCCTGCCGGTGAGGCCACTGGGAGTGTGCAGCATGGGAGTGAATTCTGTCAAGAGTTCTTGCTAAGGCTGCGCAGATATCGCTGTAGTAAATGTGGGGAGCTCAGTTCCTTTACAGTTCTGTAACTGCATATTTTAAAATTCCCCATTGTGCAAGGGTGCTACAATTGTCATTGAAATCTATATATGTATACACATGAAGCTTCTAATGAAATCAGATGACAATTCCATTAAAACAGCACAAAGGCTATTTACCTAGCTTTACCATCTTTACTAATGCCATATTTATCTAAGCAAAAGACTGGCTGGTTCAAGTCAAAGGTCTGAGTAGGCCTTACCAAAATACTTGTATTTTCTTTTCTTTTTGTAACTAAAGCTTTATACTGAAGAAATATGGAGGGGTTGTAGGAATAAATCTACATGGAAGTTTTATATTTTGTAAGGGTCAAATTGTCAGAATTTGTGTTAATGAAGCTTAAACACAGCCTCATAAGAGATGAATGCTAGTGGTATTTCTAGAACAGGGTAGCCCAGCACAAAAGCAACATACGAAGAATCAATCAAGAACGCAAGGAGTAAACAAAAATTCACTCACTAGTATAAAAACCGAGGAAACAAACTATCTGTTGGGTAAATTGGGGAAAATTTACTTTAAAAAAGAACATATGTGTGAAAATGATAAAACATATTATCTTACGTAAGTTTTAGAATCCCAGCCCAGGATTCTAAGATGCCCCACAGAGTGGTTAAAGCTGGAGGCCCTAGAGCTTGTCTCTCAGGTCAGGAATCTCACAACTGTGGCCACACCCTCTGTGGATGTGGGTTGAGAAGTTGTGCAAAGTAAAGTCCTGCCTTCTAATGCTATGGTGTGCAGTTTTAGGAAAAAATAAAACTGTGACAACAAAAACCTTTATTTTTCAGAAACTAAGCATAGCCAGATGTGTAGTTTCAAATATTTTGGTGGAATCCACTATAATGATAAATTATAGTATAGCAAATACATAAACCAGTAACATAGTCGTTTATGATCATTATCGAGTCTTATGTACTGTACATAATTGTATCTGCTATACAGTACTTTTATATGACTGACAGAGCAGTGGGTTTGTTTACACCAACATCACTGCAAAGTGATGTAACATGAGTAATGTACTTGTCCTAAGATGTTATAACAGCTATGACGTCACTAGGCAATGGGAATTTTTCTCTACTATAACCTTACGGGACTGTCATATATGCAGTCTGTCATTGACTGAAATATCATTATGAGGTGCATGACCATATCTCATTGGGTGCAGTGAGGAAAAGGAACTGGAGGGAAGAAGAAGTGAGTGTAGAGACACGTGGTGGAGGTAATGGTGGTAGGCAAGACACACTGTCATAGTGGATTAACTGACCTAGTGTGTAAACAATGGCAAATTGGGAAACAAACTATTTTTGAGACATATTTAGGAGAGAAAATCAACAGAACTTAGTAACTAATTCTATTGGGAGTTAAGGGAAAAATATTTTAATTTGAGATGGTGGATATGTGGGCAAGTGTTAAGGTTAAGATTAGAATCTGGGCATGTCCAAGGGCATGTGGAACACAGAAGTGAAGAAAGGATTTAGGCCATTGAATAGATGGGTCTGAAGTGCACAAGATGTTGCTGGGCTAGAAATTAAGATTTGGGAGTCACTAGAATATAGACGATTAAACCACAGGAACAGATGAGATTACCTATGACAAGATTTAAAAGGGGGAAAAAAGCATTGAAAAACAAAAGTCCAAATTCAAATTTGGTATAAGATTGTGGACCTTAAGATCTCCCTCACCTGACTAAACTTTAGCCAGCCTTCTTCCTGACTTCTTGAGCTTCCTTTTCTTTAGAGCATTTACTTTAGAGAACTTATAATTAGTAAATTCTTTTTCTGTCCCTTTGAAATTTAAATCTTTTTAAAAGCATCTTGTTTTAACAATCTAGGGTTGTCTTTCTCAAGGAGCTGGGACCCATCACTTTGAAAGGTAACCATCAAAGAGGATAGTGCGTCCAACTCCCAGCTTCTGCGGGAGAGTAGAAACCAAACTTTAGAAGGCACTTGTGGTATCCATCACCTCAGGCATTTATCATTTCTCTGTGTTAGGAACATTCCAATTCCACTCTTTCAGTTATTTTAAAGTACACCTTAACTTATTGCTGATTACAGTCACTTAGTTATGCTATTAAATATTGTTCATTGATCTAACTATCTAGTTAGGTTTTTGTACCCATTAACAATCCCTATTTTATCTCCCCTTCCCTTCTACCCTTCCCAGTCTCTGGTAACCATCATTCACATGTACCCTATAAATATATGCAGCAATTATGTACCCACAATAATTAAAAATTTAATACAAAATTTTAAAAAAGAAGGCACTTTGCTCCAAATCATAAAATACTTCTGATCATGAAGATATAAGATAATTTACTTTTCCTTTGGGTAAAGCCACTTCGCAAACACAGATGGCCTACGATTTTGCCTTCAACCCAGCTCTTAAAAACGCTACAACCATTTGTTTCGTAGGAGTTGAGTTTGGACTGAGTTCTGGCCTGAATAAAGCCTTCCTTGCCTTTTTAATTTTGTCCAGTACAATATTTTTTTTTTTTCTTTGTGAGAGCAAAGCTACAAAAACTGACTGAAAATAATCAGTGTTATAGATGGGGAGAAAAACCTGGACATTATAGCATCTTGGAAGCCAGGGAAAAATAATAATTCAAGAAGGAAGGAATATCCATCAGTGTTAAAAATTGCTGAAATGCCAGGCAAGGTAAGAACTAAAAAAAAAAAAAAGTATTGGATTAAATATCATCTAAGCCATAAATGAACATATTGAAATCAAAGTATATACAACATGTGAGTACCACCAGTAGGAAATGAGTTAAGGAATAAGTGGGAAGTAAAGAAATAGAGACTAGAAGGGTGGGCAAGGATAAGATATATAATCTCTTAATCTGACATCTTTGTTAAACCATTATAAATTTGTATAATTAAGAGAATCCATTGAAGAGATTAATATCTACTACATACAATTTTTATAACATACTATCTTAAAAATCCTTATAAGAGATTCCATAATGACATTGTTGACTTCCTTTGTAAAGTTTAAGAACTTGCAATGTTGTTACTGAGAAGTTTTCTTTTAATAATTTTTCAGGTTCATAAAATATGCTAGTTCTATGTAAATTTGAAGGGTGTAAGAAATCTTCACACAAGTATTTTAATTGAAAGCAATTAAAAGCATACCATGATTTTTTTCAGGTCACTTATTTTATTTCCTTAAAGATGAGTCAAAAACTTTTCAGTACAACATTTTGGAAGCTGGTTTACTGAGATGACTTGTATCCATATGTCCTCACTCCGCCATTTCATGCCATGGTTCTGCTCAAAATCTCAGATGGAGATTGCATTTCACTGCTTATTATTAGTATTTCAGAATCAATTTCTATGACCTGATTTTGACCAGAATTATTTTTTTAAAAGGTATTATCCATTCTTATTGGAATGCTATATAGGAAGCCGTAAATACCAAATAAGTGATTAGACATTAAAACTTTCATTTTTGGAACTGTGAAAATCTCCATATTGATACAGCATTAATTAGTGCATTGTATAATTA
Organism: Varecia variegata; assembly: GCA_028533085.1. NCBI lineage: Eukaryota > Metazoa > Chordata > Mammalia > Primates > Lemuridae > Varecia > Varecia variegata. The sequence continues at coordinate 32,098,337 of CM052443.1, forward strand.
TAGGGATCCACCGGTAAAAGAGCTCACTTCTATGTGCATGGATATAACTCTGGATCATGCTTTTCTAATAGAAGCACAGTGAGGTTTTGTTCTCTTATATATATCATTTTTTTAAAAAGATAATAGTTTCGTATGCTTGCAAGGGAAGCCAGAGCTTCTAGAACTTCCGTCTTATTAGAAACTGCTGATAAGTTTCTATCTTTTTGGGTAGAAGTTGGGTAGAAGAGATGGACAATTTAATCCAGAAATATTGGGAGTTAACATCTTATGGAATTGTATTGAGCCACCCTGTCCTTCCCTCCCCTCATGAGCAGATGATCTTTCCTGAGACATAGTGATTCCATGAAGCTTCTGCAGAGACCTCTATATGACAGATTACTTGTCAACCATCTAAGTTTCCCTGAGAAACTGCAGCCAACAAAGTATTGGAGCACTTTCTGTTCCCTTTTTTTTCTTTCTTTACTTCACTCCTGGGACTATGCCTTTTAGTATTAGCTGGAAAAATTGACTCAGTCACTGTTTTCTAGGTTCCACCACCACTTTTGTTATAATTCTCCTTATTAAGTTACTGTTACACAAACTTTTCACACCTTCAATTTCTCTTCTAAAGGGTGGCGTCCCCTTAGCTGGTCCCTAATGCTGCATCCAGGACCACAGTAGTCCTCCTTTATGTGTGGGGGATACATTTCAAGACCCCCAGCGAATTCCTGAAACCACAGATAGTACCAAACCATATGTTATGGTTTGGTACTATCTGTATATATATATATGCACCAATATATATTATGGTGCACCAATTTCTTTTTCTTTCCTCACAATTTCATGGATAGAAGATTTGTTTTTACCGTAGACCTTAGCAACCTCAGCATACCGATTTTTTTTTTTCTTTCCTTATTAAGTCAAGAACTTTCACCTTTTCAGTTAAAGGAAATGCTTTAAGCCTTCTCTTTGGCATATCCGAGTCACCAGCATCACCACTCTTGAGTTTTGGGGCCACTTTTAAGTAAAATGATAGTGACTTGAACACAAGCACTGTGATACCACTACAGTCAATCTGATTTGAGAGATCTCCCAAGTGACTAAACGGTGGGAGCACCTGCAGTGTGGAGGAGCCCACTTCCATATTTTAAACCACTTACATTTTTAAATTTCAATTTAGGATTTATATCAGGAAATTTACATATGTATTTTAATTGTCTTTTATCACAATTGTAATATAGTACCCTTTCCAACATTATTATATTTTTATAACTCTGTCTAAAGACTCTACTTGTTCTTAGTGCCTGTGAATATTGCTTCCTTTTTTGTTGTGCCAATATTTGTCCACTAGCAGAGCTCTCTTTAGGCTGGCCTATTTGTCCTCATTAATTTCAAGTAAAATCTGAGTGCATTCTTGTTTTCTTCCAAAACATATTTCAGGTTCAATATGTTTATTATATATTTTTTCCCAGCTTCAGAATGTAAAAAATCAGCACTTTCTGTGTGCCAATAATGTCCACAGATAAGTGGAAGAAAGAAGAAAGATAAAAGGGAGGGTTTAATGTTTTTTGATAACAAAATGGGAGTTTTTCTTATTTTTTTAATGGACCATGAACTAAAGTTGGTAATTAAATTTACTCCTTCCATTCTAAATTTTATATTTTACTTTACTTAAATTTATAGTTCTTCATTTTTTTTTAAAGAAATTTTGACCTTTTGACCCAACAATCCCAGAATTGGGTCCAAATTATACAGTTCCAGGAAGTACCTATCACTGAGCATCACTAGAACAACAACCATCTGGAAAGTAAAATACTACCCAGATATTGGAGCACTGTGTCAAAACACAGAATCCCAATACTTTCTCAAGATTCACTGATTTAAAATAAAGACAAATACAATTTTTCAAAGTTTAGTTTAACCTCTTCTGCTAGTCTTTTTAAATTGGGCTACACTAACTTTATGTTTTACCTTTTATTATTTTAATAGTGCAATTTATTTTTTATTTTTCATCAAATGCACTTTTAAATTCTTAACTGCAAGATCACAAATGCCCTTCTATATTCTTGTTATTGTGGTATTGCTCTACTTCAATTCCCCAAACTAATAGATTAAATAACATTCATCTGAATTAATACCCAGAATGACCAAAATCAGACACAAAAGAGCAAATGTAAAAATTATAAGTCAAAAACAGTATATCTTAGCTTCTGTAAATCTACATAATCTTCCAATATTTTTCAATACAAATGCTTTCCTGATTGCGAGCTAGCTAGATGACAGGTAGGTGATAGATAGATGATAGATAGATACAGATATGCATGATAGATGATAGGTAAATAACAGAAACAAAACAACAAAATTGGATTTACTCTATCTGCATTATATATCTTCCACATTACTTGCTGTAGAGCAGTAGTGATAGTTACAGTTAATGGGAAAATAGCTTTTCTTTCTCTTGTTCTCAGCAGCAAATGTACAGTAAAGTCATCCTGTATATTTTTTTGACTATCTGCTTTCCCTCTTACTCCACCTCTTCCATGGCACAGTCACCCTAGGGAATATATTTGGTGATATCTTTTTAGTGTATCAGTGAATGAACTTAGAACTGTAACTCAGATTCTAATGGTCTATCAACCAAGACCAATGTTGCTTTTCAAATAAAATCATCCATTTTTTTCTTATTCTTTATTTTAAAACTCATCAAAGAAATTGGATATAATATTAATATATCCCATCAAGTTTAAGTGCTCTCTTTAAGTACACTTGAATGCAATTATCAGGTTAGAGCTCCGTATTTATAATAGTGTATACAAATGCTGTATACAAGTGCATCTTGTCCACTTCCCTTGGTAGACATCCAACTTTTATTGATGAGGCTTTGGAGCCTCTTGTTAAAAATTTAACTGGAATGGCAAGAGAAGTGACTGCACGCATCTGTTATGCGTGCCCCTAAAATTACACCTCATGGAGACATAGTGAGACAGTATTTATTCCTGCAAAACTGGAGAAACACCTGCAAACATAGACGGGGCTGGAGGTCAAGAGTACACAGAGCGCCTGGTGGAGGGAGCATTTTTAATCATTCCTCTCCTGGAAAAGAAACAATACCAAATTCCTCTCTCAATTGAACTAACTTGTTACTAGCCAATTCTTGCCAAGTTTCTATTGTGGGATTTTCTATTCACTCCAAGGTTGGCTATTTATTTATCCTATTGAAAAACACTCCTTTCCTGCATCATGTCTTTTCTCACGAACTACTAGCATTAGTGCATTCCTGAGTCATGAGTAAAAACAGTCAGGGGACGCCTGTGTTAAATTTCATTTGCCCAGGAGGAACAGTCTGTATACATATTTTTCTCTGTACTTCTATTTTACCCTAATATGCCTATTACACTTATAGGTAAAACAAATGTTTCAATCTTGTGGGAATAGAACATAAGACATTATATACAATTGAAATTTATGGTAAATTGTCATTAAATGGATGTTTCAAATAAAATAATCTGCTATACCTTTTTTAGAGCCTTATTCTTCTCCTAGTTACACAGGAGAACTGCAAGAATCATTTATTTTTTTCTAAAGGGAATAGAATTTATACAATGTTAAAACATAAAATATTATAAAAGTTTGCAGAGATGTAGGAGGTATTCTGCAAATATCAGGCTAGGAAAAACAATTGACTATAACCAGGAGAATTTCAAGATTATAGAGCATTTGTATTTGTGGGCATATAGTCATGAACAATAGTTCGTGGAAGAAAAATCGGATTTATAACAAAATGAATTATTACTCAGCTTGGGGCAAAATATCCAGTTGGTAGTTTGTTGGTAGTTTTTTTTTTTTTTTTCATGTTCACTTAAGACTTTAGAAAATTTAAAAACAATAAAACTTCCATACTGTAATTCAAGCAAACATTATACACAGACACATATACACAAACATACATACATATATACATATATATATATAATATATGTACATGTATTTCCAAAGCACTCCTCCTCTGCTAATGCTATTATGGTCCCAAGTCTTTTTGGATGACATTCCAGTGTCTACATTGGCCTAAGAGTTCAAGGTTAACTTTATCTTGTATGTGTGTTGCAGCTAGATGGTGCTAGCTATCTCCCATTAATAATCTGATAGACAAGCAAAAGCCAGCTCAGTGTTTTGCCATAACTATGAAATCCTTTGAAAAAATTTTAATTTATATTTATGCCGTGTTGTTTTTTTAAGTAGGTCATTAGGTCATTTTAGTTTTCTAGGACAAAGCAGAACTCCAAGTGAAAAAGATCCACTTGAGCAATTTTTCTTTTCCCTCTCCCCTTTCCCTTTCATTTCATATTCTGCCTGCCCTCTGAGGGACACTGTAGCAATGGAAATGCAAAATCTCTCTTCAGTAACTTCAATTTTTATTAGCATGACAAGAAAAAGCCAGTTAGGTTAAACAAATCTCCTGCTTCCTTCCTCTTTGTATCTCTTTTGTCTCATTGAGTGAAAGCTACAGCTATGGGACAGAAATAATTAATATTTGTCATTTGGATTTGAGTTTGACTAATTTTACCAGGCGAAAATATGAAAGCAAAGAAAAAATAAAAACTCTCTCTGGCTGTTTCTGGCCATTGTTGTGATGTAAATATCTTATTTGTGGAGTAATATTTAAAAGTTAGGAAGGTAATATAATACCATTTTATGAACACCTAATGTTGAGCATCCTTTTCACTGTTTGCAAAATATGTGGCCTCTCTCAAGCTACTAGAAAAAATCCAGATAAGAACACTCACCATTTTTTTTTTTTTTCCAGCTAGGGTTTTATTTTTCTCCTCAAGCAAGGAAGACTAAAAAGTCAAGTGAAACTGTAAGAGATTACTTTTGATGGGAGCTGATACCTGTACATTCACACATGAACACACATATATCCTAAACATGATCATATAGACAAAAATGCAGAAGGGGTATTTGACAGAAAAACTTGAGGCATATGTTTGCACATCACTTCTCTATACTACTCATCTTATATACCAGAACCATATTTTCTACAAATTGTCTATGATTATGCTAGGATATTTTAACCATCATTTCTACCCTTCCCCCAATAAGTAACTGCCAACAAATTAAATGTTGACTAATTTTTCCCTAGATTTCTATAGCAAAGTAATTATAAAGTAAGTTTCAGTAAATATGAACATGACTGTTTAAGTTTTTATGATTTTTTTCTTCCACCAATAAAATGGCTCTTGCTTAATAAACCAATTTAGAATATACCAATCTAAATTGAAGAAAACTACACAAGTCTTTGATCTCCCAAAAATAATGTAAGACAGAGTGAATTTCCTAACACTCAATGAATAGCTAATAAAGGAAGCCATTTCCTTAGAAAACAGTCTTATGCAAAAACATGTCGTATCATTGAAAAGGCTTGCAAATTTTTCTTGTGAAATTGATGACACAAGCCCATACAGTAAAGCAAAAAACATGTTATTAAAACTTAAAAACTACCTAGAAATCATCTGTCCATAATTATATTAGCAATATTAGTAACACTTTAGTATACTTGATATAATTATTACATATATTTTTATATAATTTCTACTTTTGTTCTGCAAAAATGAACCCGTCCATTACTGTACAGTGCTACCTAACTTGAGTTCTTATATATTTTTATGATAATTTATTTTTAAATTATGAAACTAGATATTCTCACACTCAGTATTTTTATTTTATGCATTTAATTAACCATACATATAGCACATACTTTGAATATGTTGTTTCTTTAAATCAGTTAATTTACTTTATAAAGTAAATCTGAGCAAAGTCCATAGTGAATGTATCACAATTCTCTGTTAGTTGTAGGATGAGTATATTGAAAATGAAGAGGCACTTGGTAGGAACAAACGTTCCCACGCCCCTTCTCCCTCAATACATCCCACTGTGGAAGCCAGAGATCTGGACTCTTCCCAGTTCCTGTACAGGCTAGGATGGTGGTGACACTGAGTTCAGAAGGATGAGGTCTCACGGAAAGCTTGCTGGCATGCTGCTTTCCTGATGAAAGGACCGGACAACACTAACATCTTTTCACCCTCTTTTCTGCTTCAAAAGATTATGGGATCTGGAACTAAGGTAGCCTTCGTGTAACCATAAAGTATAAAAATAAGTTTAAAATGCCAATACACTAAGATAACAGGAGCAGAAATGAAGGGAGAGCATAGGTCCTTAATAGGCCTCTGGTCTAGCTGAGTTTAAAGTAATCATTTCCCACTATGATTTGTAGTTACAGGAAAAAAACAGTTTTTTATAATTAATGTACTGTTACTTGAATTTGCTGTTAGTTGAAGATGTAAATATTCCCAATTAAATCACATTTTATTTATATTTGTTAGATTTTAAGTTGAAGTGGTTAAGTATAGTTGTGTTACATTTGTCTGTGAGTAACAAGAAACCCAAAATAACAGTGGTTTCCTATGGTCTCCAACTCCCGGGCTGCAGCCTGGTACCAGGCTGTGGCCTGTTAGGAACCAGGCCATTCATCACTGCCTGAGCTCCACCTCTTCCCTCCCCACTGTCCTGTGGAAAAAGTGTCTTCCATGAAACTTAGGAACCAGTACAACTGCAAAGCAGGAGGTGAGCCACCGGCAAGCCAACGAAGCTTCGTCTATATTTACAGTCAACCCCCAGCTCCCCATCTCTGGCATCACCACCTGAGCTCCACCTCACCCCTGCCATCTGTGGAAAAATTGGGGACCACTGGAAGTTCAAAAGTTTACTTCTCCTTTGTGCAAAATATGACTGATACACTATGCTACACTGTCACAGATCCATGTCTCTTTTATATTGATGTGTGTGTCGCCTATACTCCAAGATCATTTTATATTCCAAGAAGGATGCTTCAGCACCATATAGTATATCTGCCTTTCTACCACAAAGCAGAAAAAGAGAGGAAGAAAAAGCTAAAGATAATATTCCATTATAGATGATACTGCATTTCTTTATCCACTCATCTGTTGATGGACACTTGGGCTGTTTCCATATCTTGGCTATTGTGAACAATGCTGCAATGAACATGAGAGTGCAGATATCTTTTATTTAGCCTTACAAAAGAAGGAAATTCTTCCATTTGTGACAACTTGGTTGAACCTGGAGGTCACTATGTTAAGTGAAATAAAGACAATAATAGAAGGACAAATACCACATGCTGCAATTATATGAGGTATCCAAAATAGTTAAACTCATAGAAGCAGATAATAGAATGGTAGGTAGGAGCAGAGAGGGCAAGGAAAATGAAGAGCTGCTGTTCAATGGGTATAAAGTTCCAATTTTGCTGGAGGAATGTGTTCTAGAGATCTGCTTTACTAAATAGTGCCCACAGTGCCTATAGTTAACACTGCATTATTGTGCAATTAAAAATTTGCTGAGTGTATATCTCATGTTAAGCATTTTTACCACAAACACACACACACACACACACACACACACACATACACACCAAATATGAAGAGATAAAAGGAAACTTCAAGGGGTGTTGGATATCTATTACCTTAATTGTGACGGTGGCATCACAAATGTTTGCATATGTCCAAACATCAAATTGTCCACATTAAATATGTGCAGTTCTTTTTATAGCAATTATACCTTATTAAACTTAAAAAAAAAAGAAAAGAACACACTCTATCTTACTCTTAAGGGTGTAGAAATCCAACTATTTATATCCCATTCACTGGAACTTAGTTACATAATCACATCTAACTAAAAGGGAAAGTAAGAGATGTGTCCAGTTGTAAATTCTATAATCAAGAAGAAGAGGAGACTTAATACTGGGGGTCAGTTAACAGTCACTTCTGTCTGCCTCCTTGGCCTCCTAAATATCCATGTTTACTATTTTTCCTACACACACACAAAATTTCACATTCTTCCCAAGAGTGAATGCCCCAAAATCTTCTCGAGCTTTGGCAGCCAGTTCAAAGCTCAGTATCCCTCACTCTGTGTTGCACAGTTTTCTCTATCAGGTATATATATATATAAACAATGATGCAATACAGGCAGGAAACTGTAATAAAAACATACAGCAGTTGCAAGACCATAGCAAAAATAAAAAGCCATTATGCAGGGATAAGGAACGCTCCCTCCTCTGGCAGAAGTGTAAATTCCTTGATGAGCGGCCAGCCCCTGATTATGGGGGCTGTGTGACGAACCCCCATTTAGGTTGTTCTCTCAGTACCTTTTGTGCCCTCTGAGAGGTTCTTCATTATTCTCCACAGACACATCCTTCTTGGGAACTGAGTATAAATTTAGAAGTCCACCTCCTGTTGGCACAGATTTGTGAGTCCTGAGATTGCTCTTTAGCAGAAAATTTACTGACTTTTGCAGTCCAGTCTGTCTCACATTTTCTAGAGCAATATAATCTATTTAATAACGTTATAAACTTCTTATTTATTTGTTTCTAGCAATTTCCTATTCACATTCCCTTAGCAGAAGATCTTATTTAAATCTAGGTTTTAATCCTAAAATCTCTGGTCTTTTATATGCAGGACTTTATCCTTAAAGCTCTCCATCAGTACTGCTTACTGTGATGCTACCTGAAACAATGACATAGATGGCCCAACTCTGCCTTTAGGTTTGCAGCCTTTGTGGGGCAGGACATCAGTATTTCTGCTGTTACATTTGCCGTTTTGAAGCCACTTCCTGATTGGTATCGTTTTTGGTACAAAAGGAGTTAGCTTTTTCAATTGGGACTGTCTATCTATTTAGATTCCTATCCAAGGAAAAAAGTGCTTCCTATAACACACAAAAATCCCCTTTCTACACCATGAGTAGTCTGGGTACCTCTGGCCTGAGTTGAACTCTCCGTTCACTTTGTTGAAAGCAGTAGCATTTTCTGAAATTTTCCTCCCATTTCCCCAGTCAGCAAATGGTCTGTCTTCCATGTTACAACAGGTAACACTTGGCTAAAAGCTTTTTATGACATAACAAGGGTAACTAGCAACTCAGTCTTCATAATCCAAGTCTTTGCTAGCATTCCTATCAGCTCTTCCACTAAGCCTACATTTATAGATTCTAAAATGAGCAGAGTCCTAATTCCAATCAACAAAACCTCTGTAAGTCTTAAATTCAACAAAAAGTACAGTGTTTTAAGCAATTTAGAAGTTTATTCCTACTTATTCAATAGCCTGGAGGTCAAGATGGCAGGATTGGGGTGGAAGCCCTGTCCCACTAAGTTCTTAATAACACCTCCATCTCTAGTGTGGCCTGTATCACCGTATGGTTCAAGAGGCAGCATTTGTATTCTAGAGAGCTAGATGAAGGAAATTAGGTAGGAGAGGGCCAAGTGCACACAAAAGTTGTCTCCCATAGAAGGTATCCTAGACAGTACCATAACAAACTTCTGCTTTATATCTCACTGGTCATAATTTTGTCACAGGGCCATATTAAGCTGCAAGGGAGTCTGGAAATATAATCTTTTATTCTCGATAGTATTAACCCCCCATCAAATTTTAGGAAAAACAGAAAACTAGGTATTAAAGGGAAATAGCCATTTTCATCATATTGTTCTATCACTGTTTTTCTTTGTAAAAAAATCATTGTAGTTTTGCATATTCAAGGATGTTATTTTGGAGATGAGTAGATGGGGATGGTAATCAACTACTCAATTCCTAGTCAAAGCAACAGTATCAGTGGAGCACGGGCTTTCTCAGAATTGGCAATATGGTGATGTGAAGCATCATTTCTATGTTCCTTAAAATTTTCTGAAAATATACAAGGAGAAACAAGTTTATTAGTCCCACTGAGCTAGTGTCTTTCTCTAACCAGGTGGAAAATATCCTTACCACTCACCAGTTAGCAGTAAAATTCTAGTAAACATTAAAATGCAGGCAAGGAGCAATATATTAGGTTTTTTTCCTAATCACTTCCATTTCCTGTTTTCTGATATTTGGGAATACATGGTCATACTTTGGCTCTTTTACAAAAATTCTTATTAATCCTCTTTATCTTTGGTGGATCTAGGTGAAAATGTGTGATTTATTTTTTCAACCACTCTGATAATTTTTTGTCAAATATTCTAACCAACAAATTATTTCTAATCCAGCATTAAACTAGTTCCTCAATGTAAAGTTAGGCAAATTCTAATAAATGCAGGTCTTCAGGATTGGGCCTTTAATTTTTATACTCTTAAAATGCAGCAAGGATAGGCAATTACAAAGGCTCCAGGAGAAATCCCAAGTGTTTTTCAAAAGTGTTTGCATTTGGCTCCTTCAAAAAGGAGCAGCACTAGATTAGGAAAAATAAATCAACTTTAGGAAAGGTAGCATCCCTTTATGACAAAAGATTTGCTTGTTTTATAATCATGACATTATAAAAGAAATTTTAATAACATTCACCATGCATTATCAGGTCTTCATCTTAAAAAACTTTAAGCTATTGATGTACATTCAGTGGATATCAAAAGAATCTTTCATTGAGTGGTTGCTAAGAAACAGATTTCAGGATCAGAAAATTTTACCCACATTGGTTATATAGTCAGAGAAAATGAATATTTAGATTAATGAAAAGAGGAAAAATAAATGTGTTTATTTTCAACATTAAAATATTTTAAACATGTATTTGTTTAAATATATATAGATATATGTGTGTGTGAGTATTTGTCCATAGGTATATGAAAATGTGTAAGTATCTATTCTCAATTAGAAATTTAGGGAGAGTTAAGTGCATTACTAATTGACAAATACCATTTTATAGTAAAAAATATAATGCACCATTAAACATTAATGCTAATTTTAAATTAAAAATATCACTTATACATCCAGATGTATTAAAGCAATATTCTTGCAATAAATGTTATTTTCTCTATTTTGCCTATTCTGTGGACCAGAAATCGATTATGATATTAAAAGGAAAGAATACTAGATAGCCATTTGAATAGACTTTTTTAAAGATGGGAAACATATAATACTCGTCCCTAGAAATACTTGGGGGAAAAATAATTTTTTGGCCAAGTTATTTTGGGATATTACCCTATTTTAGAGATCTCTGTGCATGTCAGCAATTTAGAGGACCCAGCAATTTCCAAAATTTCTTTACAGGCAGCCTTTTTTACACAGCACTAATTATATTTCTCTGAATAAATTCTGCCAAATGAACTTGGGGAACTGCTGATCTAAAACAATATCTAATATGGTCATTTTACTCAGTATATTTTAAAGACCAAATGCCTAGTTAACAAGAACTCAGTTCATGTTCTCAAAAGAGAACTATACCATAAATGATGTTCTGACTTAAAAGAACTTTAATTTTACCCTCATAAAATAACCAGTCAGAGAACTTAGCCAAGGAAAGAAGAGAGAATAATTTCTGATTGACCATTTTGACACTTTGCACTTATTTCATGGATATTTCTCACATCATTGTGTCTTCCACACTGTTCTTGCTCCATGCTAAACTGAATGACCAGAGTGCACCTCTCTGAGGGGATTAGTTAAGGGTGAAGACTTAGAAAAATTGCTGACTGGAAGAATTGAAAGGAATCGGATAAGCAGTGGATAGAGAATAGAATAATCTGTAGATAGTTTTATTTAGGGCGTTTGTTTGTTTTTTTGTGTATATATCTTCCTGAGATGGCTGCAGAGGTAGGCAACGCCATTTGCAATCACCATGCCTGACTAGATAACCATTTCTCTTGCTTTATATACAGTGTGAGTCTTCTAGAGAATTGTTTTGGTTTAATTCTTTGGTTTGCAAGAACCGTCTTCTCTACTAACTCAAGTAATGGACTGCCTATTGTTAGGTCACATATTTTCAGGACCCCTAGAAACTTAGAACAAGCCAGAATCTAGAAGAAGTTAAAAAAAAACAAAAAAACTACAATTGAATGAGACAAGTAGGATTGGAAGTAGTGAGGTCACAGGAAGAACATAAATCACAGTAGACGAGGGCACATGATTTTCATTTTAAGTGTCTACCTTTCGTATGACTCAACTACACCATTAGATCTATTTTTTTCAACTCATCATTTTCTACTAGGCCTTAGGGTACAGGTCATCGGCCAGCCTATGATTTGCTGCTTTTACATCAGTTCTTTGTTCCTTGTACAGTTGACCATGGCTAGAAAGAGGGCTGCAATGTGTGGCTGTAGATGGGTTGGACTATGTTTGTTAGAAAGTTATGTGAGTGGTCAATGACTCATGCTTATCATCACTTTCAAACAAAACTGAAGCACAAAATGCACATTAGCTCTTTCGGAGCCTGTCCAGATTTAGCTTATTCCTTAAGACATTCTATGTGTACAAGTCACCATGTTCCCTTTGTGAAGATGTCATTGTAAAACAAAAGCCCAGAAATGTAGATTTGAACTTTAACTGATTTTCTAAGGAGAAGAGTTATAATCACTTTCTCTAATTGGGTGTCTTTCAGGAAAGAGAAAGGACAAGTAGGAGGTGTTTTTGGTTCTACAAAATAAGTGGATTGTCAGTTCCCGTAGTACTGGTTATTCTGCATTGAACCAACTCTTTCTTTCCTTTCCTCTGCTCTGTGCCCTACAGGCCGAACTCCGGGGTCCTGCATCACAAGGGGTTTCTTTCCTCTGGTTTCTGTTTGGGTTCAGCTATTGGGAGGTACCAGCAAGAGATACAAGAGTTGGAGGAAAGAAAGCTGGGCTATTTCTTTTCTGTGTCCTTGTCTCAGACACTTTGATTCTTGAGTTGCTATCTCAGTCCATAACCTAGAAGATTCCTGGTAACCCTTCTCACTCTTTGAGCCTCCAACTCTTACTTTGTTCCCACTTTATGCCTAGTAGTGATAGAAGCTTACAGAAGTTTCTATCCCTGCTTTCCTCAGCCCTCCTTGTGTTGAGCTGCATTATGTTTCCTGCCAGCATTCTTATTAATACAACTGTAAAATCTAGTAAGGCATTAGATTATACCCTTGGTTATATGAAATTAAGAACAAAATTAATTTAAATATAATAATTTTCTAAGAATATATATTTAACTATATCATGCTGCTTGAATTCTGCTTTGTGCTATGGAGTAAAGGGCATATAAAATATAAGAGGAAAATTATGCCTTTACATTTAATCCAAAAAAATTAAGATGAAGGTTAGAGCATTTAGAAATAAATCAGTACTAAATTGTGTGGCTCTGACTATAAGTGCAATTGAAGCTCAGAAAAATCAATTGGGGCTAGAGACCTAAAAAAAGTGTTAGAGATCCATTGACTTCTGCTTCATTTTGCACAAATCATAACACACAAAATTAAGTAATAAACCAAAAAATATAAAATTAAGAAAGTGAACTAGTTGGTGTATATGTGTAGTAAAAACTGATGGAGTATGGCAATGTGTGTATAGGTTGATACCTATGACATTAGACAGCCAGAACCTGGAACGGTAGCTAGTTGTGCAGCTTAACAGCTTTGAGCTTGTGCTTTTTCTGTTGAAGAACAGGGTTATTAGAATCTACTTCAGGGAATTGCAGTGAAAAGTAGTGGAGGCTATTCATGTAACATATAAATAGCCAGTTCCTGGCTCCTTACACGTACACACAATAAATGGTAACTATTTTTATTCTTTATATACTATTTTTTGAAAATTTTGGCTTAAGTTACAAGACAAGAAACACAAGAACAATATACAAATGTGAAAATGTGTACTTGTATAAAAAATAATTTAAACATGATTATCCTATATATCTCTATTGAGTGGCTTAACTTCAGAGAGTATTGCTTAGATAGATCTTTTGTTTATAAAATTATTAAAGCAAATTATTATTAGAATAATTATTATTCTATAATTTTATATTTTTACAAACTATATGATCCAGTGGCATGTAAAGTAGACAAGTTACTGAAGTAAATATAGGCTACATCATTCTTTAATGGATTTCTTTAATGTCTTTCACCTTAGGTCCTTTTGATATATTGTCCAAATATATCATTGATTATTGAAAAAGTCTGTTCTATTCATTTTAGGGGAATATTAATAAATTTTATTTTCCTGCAATGAGACATTTCTGCTATGCACAAAATTTCTCTAAACGTTTCTTTTCTAATAATTCATATTTATCAACTTCTTTATATATTGACTCAAAATTCTTTTCTACTATGACATTAAGCTCCAATGATTCCATTTGATTCTGCTTATAATTCTCTTCAAAACTCTTCAATACTTTTGTATTTAGAGCTATATTAAATTCATGTTGCGATATTTTGCCTTACTAAAAATAAAAATTTTATACTATTTCTCTGGTATTGAAAGCATTCTGATAGTTTTCTATTTTCATTGTATTTAATATATTACAAATAAATTAAATTATCAATATGAAATCTTTACAATTTGAAATATGATCTCTTAGTTTTGAAAATGAAAGACTAACTCATGACATAGTACAATTCTGCACATTGTTTCTTAAGAGTATAGAAAAATTTGTCAACAGATGTCAAATAAATTTATAATAAAAAGGTATGTATAAATTTTAAGTCTATACTCAGTATTTTTCCTTCTCAATAGAATTAATCATATATATTTCCATCATATTGTATTATTGTTTATATCTAGCTTCATAATATAGATTGTATTACCTATATTTATCTATGTAGATATAGATTTATGAATTATAAATATGTAGATATAAATTTACATATATAAATACACATTTATATATAGATACATGTATATATACAGACTTTTAAAATTTTACCCCAGCTTAGTCTCTGAAAACTTTATCTTTAATTTACATTTAGTTTACATTTAGTTTACATTTTTGGATTAAAATCCCCCTCCACACACACACACAGATATGTGTGGGGTTTTTTTGTTTTTGTTTTTTGTACTGATTTCCTTTTCTTGTCCAAAATTTAATCATTAATTAATGGTGGTTTATTCCTTATTGTTACTTCCATTTACTGAACTTCATTCATTTTTCCCTATTTTTTTTTTTTTTGTTGTTTAACCTCTGCTGCACAGACTCCCTTCTAGCCATATTGTCTTACAGCAGCAGTCTACAGTGGGTCTCATATTCTTACCTTGAATATTTGTCCAAACTCTCTAATGTTGGACCTGCTAAAGTTTGAATCACAATGCAAAGCCAAAGCTGTATGTCATGCAGTTCCTCAAGTCATCTCTTACCTCCTGAGAAGTGACCCAAATTTAAGAAGGTTCCCACCACCATATCCAGATCATGATCTACCACATCATCCAGTTTTATTTTCTTATTACTACTTATCACTTGAGACTATTTTATCCCTTTATTTGATTTATTGTATCTATATTAGTCCTATTAGATTTTATGTACACTCAGTACTTAGAGAACCACAGAGACCTTAATAACAAGTACTTGTGAATGAATATGTGTTATAAAATTTTCATAAATTGACCTTCTAAACTACTAACACAGTCTTTAATCTCCAAAGCACCTTATAGTCAGCATTATCATGTTACATAAACTTTATATTAAGGATGAAATATATGTGAAACAAAGAGGAACAGTAATTCATAAAATTGAGATTCTCTTATATTCCCAACATCTTGCTTATATATCTTTTAAATCTTTTCACCACCCTGTAAGGAAATAATATTTATTATTTCTGTCTTGAAGATTTAGAAAGTGAGATTCATATAAATATAATAACTTGCATATTTTCACATCAAAAGTAATTAGCAGAGCCAGATTTCAACCAATTTCTGTTTTGAGATTCTAAACTCTTTCTTAAAAGAAAGATAATATGCAACCTTTCTTCACTTCTTAATATGTTATTATAAATTCTGGAGATGATGAATCCCCATTTAAAATAAAATATAAGCCATCAAATTTAGCTTGTAAGGCTTCACAAGAACTAGCCCTTTCCTAACTCTTCAACTTCTAGTCCTTTCTAAACCTTGTTCTCTGGGCTCTGGCTGTAATGGCCTCTCACTTTTTCAAGTACTCTAAATATGTCCAAAGCCATTATCTTCACCTGAAGTTTCTGATGTTTGGGACCTTTGTACATAGGTATTGCATGTCTGTCCCCTTTTATCACTCAAGTCTCTTCTTTAATGCCATGTCCTCAGAGGGGCTTTCCTGGACTACTCCAACAAAAGAAGTCCCTGTCCATTTATCCATCATGTGGCATTCAAAGGGAAGTCCACCATCTCATGCAAGTCCAAGAACAGTATGTATTTAGTCAACAACAAGATGAATACAGAAAGTAAATATGCATTCTGTTAATTTTATAGCAAGTTGATATTGCTTTAACATTTTTGCTGCATTGTATAAAAATTTTGGTCTGTAATGGATTTGGGGAAAATTGAACTTACACAGAGATTAAGTACTAATGTACCATATTACTTACTTTATGTTCATATGAGCGTTTGACAATATCTGATATTTTTATTTTTATTTTTTTTAATTTTATTTTTTTTGAGACAGAGTCTCACTCTGTTGCCCGGGCTAGAGTGAGTGCCGTGGCGTCAGCCTAGCTCACAGCAACCTCACACTCCTGGGCTCCAGTGATCCTTCTGCCTCAGCCTCCCGAGTAGCTGGGACTACAGGCATGCGCCACCATGCCCGGCTAATTTTTTCTATATATATTTTTAGTTGGCCAGATAATTTGTTTCTGTTTTTTTAGTAGAGATGGGTCTCGCTCTTGCTCAGGCTGGTCTCGAACTCCTGACCTTGAGCGATCCACCCGCCTTGGCCTCCCAGAGTGCTAGGATTACAGGCGTGAGCCACCGTGGCCGGCCTGATATTTTTATTTTTAATTTTATTTTTCTATGTAGAATTTAAACTCCTTGAAGTCATAGATTTTTGGCACTTTTCTCATATAAATATCCCAACAACCTAGAACAGTGTTTCAGTGTTCTAAAGTGCTGAAAACAAATATGAAAACCGGCCATGTAATTCATAAATTCTTTATTTTTTTATTTTTTTTTTATTTTTATTTTTTTTTTCATGTTGTCTGTCCGTTCTTTTTTTTTTTTAATTTATTATAGCTTATTATGGGGGTACAACAGTTCTGGTTAAATATGTTGCCCATGCCCCTCCCAAACCCCCGAGACTGAGCTTCAAGTGTCCATTCCCCAGATAGTGCACATCACACCCGTTATGTAGGTATACACCCATCCTGTCCCCCACCCCCTTCCCCCCGAGTCAAATCTTTAAGCGTGTACACTCCCCAGACAGTGCGCATCACACTCATCATGTAGATATATACCCACCCCTCCCCCCACCTCTGTCGGATACCCAGTTGGTGTCATTCCCAAATGTGCACCCAGGTGTTGATCAGGGAAACCAATTTTCTGGTGAGCACATGTGGTGCTTATTTTTCCATTCTTGGGATACTTC
>CM052443.1:32116121-32134324 GCA_028533085.1 Varecia variegata
GATCTAGTCTATTGTTGAAGCTCTTGATAGTATTTTTTTATTTCATTTATTGAGTATTTTAGTTCCAAGTTTTCTATTTGGTTCTTTTTTTTTTATGGTATCTATGTTTCATTTCTCATTCAGATCATGCATGATTTTCCTGATTTCTTGGTATTTTCTATCTGTGTTCTCTTGTATCTTTCTGAGTTTCCTTAAGATCATTATTTTGAATTCTTTTTCAGGCATTGCGTATATTTCCTTTTCTTTTGTATCTGTTACTGGAGAATTATTGTGTTCCTTTAGAGGTGTCATGTTTACATGTTTTCTTTTCATGTTTCTTGTGTCCTTACATTGATATTTGCATATCTGGTATAACTTCTTCTAATTTTGTGGAGTAGGCTTCATAAGGAAAGACTTTTTCTGTAGATGTATCCATAATGTCAGTTGGATAGGGTATTTTGGCTTTGGTTCTGCATGGGCACAGTGTAGTAGTATCCATATGACTTATTTGGCTGTAATCAATATCAGCAGTGTCTGCAAGTTCCTTAGTGGCTTAGGCTGCTGTTGTTTGTGGAGGCTGTGGAGTGGTTTTGCTGAGGATAGGGATGGTGAATGGACCAGTCCTTTAGCCTCTGACCAGAAAGTGTGGGCACCAGAGGTGCCAGCAGTAGGTCCCAGGTAGGCCAGTCCTAAGGCCCCTAGGCAATGTAGGCTCATACTCTTAGTTTTATTGAAAATGTGTTTTCTTTCATGACTAATTTTTTTTTTTTTTTTTTTTTTTTTTTTACTGTAAAGTTCATTGTCCTGTGATTCCCCTGGATCTTCATGTATCTGTTTTCTTAAAAAAATAATCATCCAATTAACAACATTTTAATGTTCATTGGCAGCTGTTGAACTTTTTAATACTGTTATACATTATCTCCGTTATGTTAAATAATAATTCTATATATTGAATATCTATTCAAATTTGGCTCTCAAGTTTATAGGACCCTTTTCAAAAAATCTTAATGTTTATTAAGGTCACAAAGAACTTAATGATAAAATAAAATAGGGAAATTTTCTTCAGTTTAAACCTAAAGGAATGGGTCAAGTAAGAGTATAACCTCTCAAAATTGACATTTAAAAATCAGCCTTTGAGATGTAATTTACATGCAAAATTTTTAAGAATTTTACATGTACAATTTAAATGAATGTTAACAAAGTATACAGGAAATAATGGCCACCACAATCATGCTATAAAAAATCAATCAAAATTATTTCATATTCCTTGTTGATCAAGTCCTCCCTCAATACTCAGTCCCTGACAATTACTGATTTGTCTTTGGCATAATAATTTTGCCTCTTTTAAAATGTTATACAGAGGGTGTTGTACACTACGTAGTCTCACTTCTGGCTTTTTATTTCACCAGATGTTTTTGAAATACATCCATACTGTTGAATGTATCAGCAGTTATTTTATATTCCTGAGTAGTATGTCACTGCAAGATTATTCAACAATCTCTTCACTCATTTATCAATCAATGGGTATTTGGGTGGTTTCCAGTTTTTAACTATTATAAATAAAGGTACTATGAAGATGTGAATGAAATACTTTATATCTATATGTTTTAATTTCCCTTGTGTAAATACCTAGGAGTGGATATGCTTGATGATATGGTATTTGCATATCTAGCTCTATAAGAAACTTTCTATTTAATAAAATTGGATTTATTCTATATGTGAAGCATTTGGTTCTAAATCATAAAACTTGTCAGACTGGTGTGACTCATGTTTTTATTGAAGCAAGATTTTTAACAACCAAATCCATTTCTTAATGACAATTGAGAATTTCTGTCTTTTTTTGTGGCAGTTTGCTTCCAAACAATTGTTGTTTTATACAAAATTTTAAACATTTTAGCATACATTTATCCATAATACTCTTTTATTAATTTTAATCTATTGTATGTAGACAAATATTTCCCTTTCAACATTTGTCTTCTTTTCTCTCAATTTTTACCAAAGTATGTGACTATATTTTTCAAAGAGCCAACTTCTTGTTCTGTTATTCCTCTCTATTCTTGCTTTTAAGATTTTACAAGTTTGATGTTATATTTATAATTCATTATTTTTACCTCTGTATGGTTTTATTTGTTTATTTTCCAAATTGTTATATTAGATGCTTATCTCCTTATTTATCCATTCTTCTGGTTTTCTCATAAAGTAAGTTTAATGTATTTCCCTCTAAGTATTGCTTAAGCTGTATGTCATTTTTCATATATAGCACTATTTTTAATTTCCTTTATTTGTGTATATTTATTATTTTCTTTGAATTTTGAATTTTTTATAAATGTATTTTCTAATTTTTACTAATCTTTTGAATTAATATTTTGTTTTCTTAATTTTTATTTTTTTGAATTAATATTTTGATTATTTGACTCTAAATTACATTAATAACAGTCTATATAGTGATGTATTTTTTAAATATGTTGAAATTTATTTGCAACCTAATATATTAACAAATTATTGGCTATAGGTTTTTATATATCCATGAGTTTGTTATTACTTTGAGTTAGTTAACTATGTTGATATATTTTTTGAACAATTAACACTTTTGTTTCCTTTATCTATTAATTATTAGAATAAAAATGTTAAATTATACTACAGTCTTCATGGGTTTACAAAGTTTTTCTTATACTTAATTTCAGTTTTGTTTTATATGTATAGAGAGAAACACTATTTTAACTGAGGTGTACAAATCTAATCTCCCTGGCATATTGTATGATTTGTTATGCATCATTTTCTTAAAGTCTATTTATTTCTAGGTTTAATATAGGTACATAAAATTTCTTAGTGTTCTCTTAATAAATCTCTTTAGTTTATTTTGCTCACTTTTATTATTTCTTTCTATCTTTTAAACATCAGGTATCTGGATTTTTTAAAGCTTACTTTTGTTATTTTGATTATTTAAGATTTTGCAAATTTATTCATAGTTTTTGTTAATCTTTGGATTTAAGATGTTCTTTATATATTGTTCAGGATGTTTATTAACTTTCCAAAAGATTTTTTTTCAGGATATTTATTATTTATGTTCCCCCAATTGGTGCTCTCAATCCATTCTCACACTGTAGCAAGACTATGTTAAAATTAAAAAATCTGAACATATCAATGTTGATACCTTTAAATGGCTTCCCCTTGACTTTTTTGGTCCTTACCATATATTACGGTGCTCTGGAATAGAGGCTCGTGCTGCCTTTTTCTCCAGCTTCAACTTTGGCCAATCACACTTTACATTTCAAACAAGTTATATATTTTTGAATCTTCAACATCATTATTTTCTCTTTGAACTTTGGGCTTTCATGCATTGCTTTTTCCTCTAACCAGAATCTGTCACTTCTGCAAGAAAGACCATTCCAGGTCATCATATGTGCATTAGGTGCCTTTCTTACTGCTTCGCTGAAACTGCCATAACAAGTTACCACAGACTGGGTGGCTTATGAAAACAAAATTATTTTCTCAAAGTTTTGGAAGCTAGAACTTTGACACAAGTTGTTGAAAGTTTTGTGTTTTTCTAAGACCTCTCTCCTTGGCTTGTAGATGGTCCTCTTCTGCCTCTGCCTCCACAAGCTCTTTCTTCTGTACCCATCTGTGTCCAAATTTTCTCTTCTTATAAGCAAACTACTCGTATTGGATTAGGTTCTATCCTAATGACCTCATTTTAATTAATTATCTCTTTCAAGACCTTATCTCCATATACAGTTACATTCTGAGGTACTAGAGATTAGACCTTCTACAAATGTATTTTGGGGGGACACAATTTCAGCCCACACAACCTGGCACTTTTCCTAATTTAGCACATTTTAATAGGATTATAACTTTCATTTATTTCAATCCTCCATTAGACTATGTCATTTGAGGATAAATTTTGACCACCCTTATCTTACCTACTATTGTATCTCTAGAACTTAAACCAATATCCTGTATATACTGATGAATAAATGGGTCTTACATTATTTCAAAATGGGTCAATATTTGATCAAGTTTGTGCTGAAATTTATCTTTCCCTTATATTATAAAAAGTCTTCTAAGAATATATAAAATTGCTTTAAAGTACAAATGTTCTCTGGTACTTTATATATTTTTGTTTTTGATTTGTAAAATGTGAAGATTCCAAGGATAAATATCTCCATTTTATCAGTTATATACAGGCATGCCTTGTTTCATAGTTCCTTTCTTTATTGTGCTTGATAGATATTACTTTTTTTTATAAAAGCAGCAGCAGGGTTTTAGAGGATTGACTTTAATTTTGAAACAAGTTCTATTGCAGTTAAAATGCTATCAAACAGCATCACATGATACCGAGAAACCTTTGTGAAAGGAAGAGTCAATCAATGTGGCAAACATTATTGTTGTTTTATTTTAAGAACTTGCCACAGCCATTCCCACCGTTAGCAACCACCACCTAGCTCAATCAGCAGCCATCAACACTGAGACAAGAATTTTCACCAGCAAAAAGATTACAATCCACTGAAGGCTCAGATGGTTGTTAGCACATTTTAGCACTAAAGTATTTTTAAATTAACAAATGAACATTTTTCAGACATCATGCTATTATACACCTAATAGACTACAGTATAGTATAAGCATAGCTTTTATATGCACTGAAAAGCCGTAACATTTGAGTGGCTTGCTTTATTCTGATTTTTGATTAATTGTAGTGGTCTGGAACTGAATCAACACTATCTCCAAGGTATGCTTATAATTCTATATAGAGTATATGTGTGTGAGTGTGTGTGTGGCTTCAAGTCTTCCAAGAAGCAGATATCAAGAAGAACAATATGCATAGGACAATTCTTGGAGCAAATGCTTGTGAAGGACAAAGGACAGAAAGCAAAGGTGTGTGAGAAGAGCCTTCCGACAACTCATTGTAAGACTCCTTCAGAAGCAGAAAGGAGAGGAATCAGGGCTGTATGGAAAGAACCTCTGAGCAAAGTACAGTTTTCAGAAAATCTCAGCCAGACCAATGGAGAACTCCAAAGCAAAATCTTCCCATTGGCAGAGCCCCCCATTTGTCAGGAATGGCCCAGCTCCAATTTCCATGCTTGCTTAGCCATTGACTGGGAGCAGCTCAGCATATATGGGGGCAGAGTGTGGACTCTGCAGTGCATCCTGAAGGTGCAGCAGCTGGAGAATATCTGGTCACTACACTCCTCCCAGTAGTGCTTCCCTTCAAGGGAGATCTGAGTGTCATATTCCCACAACTACCACAGATACTTGGGGGCTTTATGCCCCTCTGGCCTTTAGTCAAGCCAGGCTGGCTTACTGATTAGGCCAGGTGTAAACCACCAGCAAGATAATTGACTCTTGGGGCCACAACGGGAATTTTAGACTATGACCAGGACATTGTAATACCTACTGTCCTTTACTTGGCCATGAGTAAAAAGCAGACACCCAATCCTCAGAGATGAAGAAAGAGCATCACCAGTAAATCACCAATAAATCAATTCGACCTATACTCTTCTCACCCCATATTTCATGAGAGTCATCCTTTGCCCAACATCTTAACCTATGGAGTACCTGATATTCTGTGGGCATATGTGTGCTCTGTCTTAGTGGACATTTCTTTGCCACTTGCCTAATCATTTCTAGCTCCTGGAGTCCCTTCATTATTGATATTTTTAAGTGTATATGTATCCTCCACTGGGTCATGACTTGCAAAGCAATATACAATCTAACTCATTTAGATTTTGTTCAAATATGGGAGTTACTATTTCATTTGAAAAACAGAAATAACCAAGAATTTTTTGTTGTTATTTTAGGCAGCAATATAAGCAATTTCACTTCAGAACCATGATCTACCATTTGGCACTGTAAGATATAAAAGTAAACACATATTTTAATCTCTGGTTTTTAAGTTCCCACAGTCCATCTTCTGAAAGAATCCAGTAAATATACCTAATCAGAATATTCCACTCTCTAATTCTCAGCATTTAATCTAGTGAAAATAGAGCTAATGCTACTGAAATCTATTTTAACTGTCAATTGCAGCTTCACAAAGTTTAATGAGTTGGAGAGATGCAAAAGCAAAAGTGGCAATTGGTAACAATTTTCTGAATAAGAGGAGAAAAGTTCTTCTGCAACTCAAGTGTTGTGCATATAATTATTGTCTTTAGAATGGTTTGAAAGTGCTTTTTGTGATTTAAGTTCAAGACAAGTACACAATCTTTTTCTAGATTAATGCAAGTACATTGGCAGATATATTAAGAGGACTGTCAGTGTTCCATTTGAACTGTTGCAATCTCTTTTGCACTTAATTAATAATCACTGCCTCTTGATTTGTTAATACCTGAATAGCCAAGTATAGCACACGTGGTACCATGGATGATTTTGTTTCTTATTCAAGACTAAACAATATCTAAAGAAGTTATTGTATTTAAATGTTTGAAAAAACGTTGAGTGATATAAAATCGGCAGCACCTGGTCTTTAGGTAAAAAATACAATTGAAAAATTTATTATCCAAACTATATTTCTTTGTAAATTTAAAAATATGTGCAATAAAAAATTAGTCCCCTAGAGAATTTAAAGTAGTACAGTTACAGAAGGTAGAGTATACGGACTATAAGTTTAAGTTCTTGATTTCATTTGTAATTTTTTAAAACAAAAGTATGTTTTATTCTAAAGCTGTTCAATTGTATAAAACTATTTATACACAAACTATATAAAAATGCATACAAATATATGGTGTCAGATGTCAGTATTTGTAATTTTTTAATACTTAAAGTGCTCTTGAAATCACTATTATATCATGATATCATCTTGAGATGGCACCTTAAAGAAAATAGTTTATCCTGTCCTTTTCCCTAGTCTCTGTGTTGCTTGGGAAAATTACTCTCTAATAAACGGTATGCTTCATGATGCAAAAAAAAATGCATCTCTTTACTTACTGCTCTATTTCTAAATATTAATAGTGCTTGGTAAGTCCTTAATAATTATTCATTTAATAGATTCAATGAGGAATTATTGCAACAAATAAACCTATTTTAGTTTAGCCTTACTGATCCTTACTAGGGGTTTATAGCTTGGTGTTTCTCTGCAATGAAGTGGTGACTAGATATGGAACGGAAGGGGCTGGAACAGCTGCAAGTTTGAAAGCATCTCCCCCCACCTCTCTCTCTCTCTCTTTCAGTCTTAGATACTCTAGTCTAGTCTCTCCTAGTGGACTACTGTGGGCTTCCTTACAACATGGTGACCTCAGGGCAGTGGGGCAGTAGGGGTAGTTACATGTTGGCTGAAGACTTAAGGAAGGAATATTAAAGTAAATATCACCATTTATAACCAATCCTCAGAAGTTCAATTACATCATAAATGAATCAGTTTCATTTTCAGAAAAAGTCACAAAATCCAGCCCAGTTTCAAGGGGAGGCAACAAAGACCTCAGCACTCATTGTGAGAAATGCTAAGATTTTTTTACACATGTTTTAAAACTGCCACAGAAAATTAAGATAATGTACATAAAGATATCTTGGGCATAATCAGTATTTAGTATTCATTTGACAATATATAACTAATTGAATTAAATGAGCAATGTGAATTTCTAATAGAACATGAGATCATGTAAATGACTATCCAATCAAAATAATAAAATTAACACAAAGGTCTGCTTCAAAGTTAAAATGTAAACTCTATATAGTATTTTTGTCTGAAATGAGTGTAGCAAGTTTCCTATAATTATTAGCTTAAGTGGATGATCATATATTTTTATTTCAAGTTCAGAATTTAGTAGAAATTTCAAATATGTATCACATTGAATCAGATGATAATTAAAAATGAAAATCCTCAAAGAAAAATGTACCAGGCTATTGTTTTATATCTGGGAGGTCTCTGATTTTCCTGGTCTTTATATAATATTTTTCTTTTCTTGACCATATTATTTATGGGAATGGAGAGCTACCAGTACATCTCAATTCTGATAATGCCATTCTGAGCAAAAAGAATTACTGGCAAGCTAACCTTGACTTCAGTAATTTCATTCTCAATAAAAATGTACCCTGGGGAGTTAATTCTAAGGTTAAAGTAATGAAATTGAATCCACTAAAATTATCATAGAGTATCTTTGTTTCTAAGTGACTAAACTTTGTTTTTCAAATGAGTAAGAATTATGTGCAGAAATTCTTCTCATCCAAGCCAATTTCTTCTAGCAATTTTTTTTGTTTAAATATCTAGCCAGTAATCATGCTGGGATTAAAAGACAAACAAACAAAAGGAAAATAAAATAAAACCTTCTAAAGCTGTCCCTATCCTAAAACTGTCTTGTCTTTAAACCTTGTGACACAAGCCTTCCTTCTAGGGCAGCTTTGAAAATGTATACAGTACCAAAAAGTCACTTGCTGTTAAGATTGACACATTCTATCACCCAAACCATCACAAGGAGGAAACAATCATCTCTGAAGTCAACCCCCTAGGGCTGCTTGTTATATGAGTTGCCAGTACACTAGAAATAATGCATATAGAAGGAGTGGGACTGCATTTTTTTTTCTTATTAAAAGAGAAAGAAATGGCATGAAAGTAATTTGATATTAAATCAAGATGACAATGTTGTATTAATTCCTCTTGTTGAACCTGTTCATGCACTGAGAAGTAGGAGACTATATCAAGGAGGCCCTTGCAAACTGAAAAAAAGAATAGCAACAGACAATGCTAATCTGTGATATACCATTTATCTATTTATAGTAACAGTAGCATAAGGAGAGGTGGTTGGCAACTTAGTTTTCATGTGAAAGATTTTGAATGATGTTGAGAGGGATAAAAACAGACAAAGGTTGTATTTCCTTATGTCAGAAATCCTGTGGGAGTACTCCTTACTCTCAATAGCTTGATTCTGATTCCATTAAATACTTAACATTTATTTTTTTCTAAAGACCACCTAAAGACATTTAAGCTAGTGGAGGCATTTAAGCTATATACATATATATAGACATTATTAAAATGATTATTGAATTTAGTTCAATGAAATCTGATTATTTAGTATCTTATAGGAAGAACACATTTTTGTATAATGGGGCTGGTATTCAACATATTGTTTTGTTATTATGGAGAATACCTTAGTCTCCCTTTAAAGATATGACAAGGTTGAAATTAGTAGTTATATATTTAAGAACAGGAAAATTGAATTTTACGGAGCAACCAAGAAAAGTAGGTAGTTCCTAGCCACACTTTTATATGTTAGCTGTTTCAAGAAATTTAGGGAAGGAAAAAGTACCTAGATCTAGCATCAGATAGTGTCCAGTGCTTTGCTCAGTTGGAAGGAAAATTTAACTTCAGTCCTAGTGTAAACCATTTACTTTGTATCTGGGGCTGGAAAATGAAAAAAAAAAAAAAATACAGGATCTCAACTAAATCTCCTTATAAACATTCTAATGTAATGATCCCCGCTCCCCTCGCGACCTATCTTTCTCCTTCATACCTCCTGGTTAAAGTGCTGATATTATTTTCCAGTAGACAAGTGGACAATTATCAAAGTTACTATCTATAAAATGTTTTAAACAGCTTATAAAAAATATGATTGGATAAGTTATTTTTAAATAAACCTGGAATTCATGGGTTCATGGGTTATGGCTGGCTGGACCATGGAAGCTAGTCAAGTAGGTGTGTAATTAATGGGTTATATAACAGGAATATCCTAAAACCTAAAGAGCTCCTTGTATGTGAGCAATCCCTCTGTATGCATTGTTCAAGGAGAGACACATCTCCTAACCTAAAATCAAAATAGTTCTAAATCCAGGAAGAAAGGGGCATTTTTGAGAACTGCATTGACAGTCTCAGACTTCTCTTAAGAAAAGAACATTTCTCCTGACCCAAGGATTGCTTGTATCTTTTGAATTATTAGTAAAGTTTAGTATTATGTAAGATCTATGACTCTGTGAGTCTGATGTACAAACAAACCATTTTTCAATATTACATAAAGGGACAAACATTTAATAACCTCACTAAAAACCTGTCCAGTATTATGACATTTGACCTAAGCTTCCTCTCCCACATATCACAGCGACTTTAGCACACAAAGGCAGGAAAAGAATCTGCACACATTGGTTTAGAGAATAAGTTATGAAATCAACTTCAATGCAAAATACAAGTCCTATTTCTAAATATTAATCTAAAATTGTAATAGCTGATATTTTGATTTAGAATATTAACTTCTGTTGAGATATTATAACACTTTCAGTGACTCAATTAAGATTCTCTGCTTTTTTGTCATCTTGTGATATTTAAATGCTTTAATGAAACAATTATTAAAATTTGGAAATGACTATTTTAACCAAAGGGAGAGAAATAGGTCAACATAAGCAGCAATAGATTTAGCACCTCTAGCATAAAACGTTACTATCATTAGATCACTATTAAAAAGTATATTTCTATTTTGCCTTGTGGGCTTTATTTCTTTGGATAAAAGCACTTAATAAAGATTAAAGAAATTATTCAATGGAAGCTTTAGGCAATCCATAAAAATATAGGTTACAATTACTTTTTTCCTATTTAGATTATATTCCATTATTATACCTCATTTTCCCCAAGTTTTATAAGCTTTGACACAGAATCATTATTGTAGGTAAATTGAAGCAAACAAAACCAATTCTTTGCAGTTAAAATTTAAATGAAAGAAATATTTTGTTCCTTTTTTTTTTGGCATTATATTTATTGAATGACTAATGCTAAATGTCATGCCCTGTTCTAGGCTCTGGGGATAAAATTATAAACTAATTAATATAATATCTTCATTCAAAGGTGTTATGGTTCAGTAGAAGGGACCAAATAAAAATAAAACTAATAAATGAAAAAAAATTAAAATATATAATTGCTAATTATATGCTATAAAAGAAAAATAAAGTTCCATGGAAAAGATGAAAATAGATATTGTATCTACTTCAATCTTTTTAGGGAAAATCCTCTGAAGGGTGAAATTTAAATTAGGATTTGAAGTATGCATAGAAGCTACAATTATTTTTATTCAATAATTGAGT
This sequence comes from Varecia variegata, assembly GCA_028533085.1. NCBI lineage: Eukaryota > Metazoa > Chordata > Mammalia > Primates > Lemuridae > Varecia > Varecia variegata. The sequence goes on from CM052443.1 coordinate 32,127,096, forward strand.
TGCTTTCTCTGTACATGGAGATTAATAATGTAGTAGCTCAGAAAATTAAAAAAATATACCCAAAGGATTTGGATGAGATATATTTGTGGAAAGCCTGAAATAGATGTTCACACGTTGCATAATTTTCATATGTTGAGAAATTTCAAGACGCATTAGACTGAAAGTTTGTCAAAGGCAGGGTCTATATCTTATTAATATTGTCCCTCTGGTATTAGTTTAGTGCTAACTGTTAATATGGAGCCAGGGAGGACATTTCTAACAATAGAACTAATCAGCAAGTCTCATTACTATTGCACTCTAATAAAATTTGTACCTATTATTGTATTTCAATATAGCTGATATTTTTCTGTTTTGTACGAATATAATCATTCAAATAGCATAAGCGACTTCACTATATGAGAAAGTTAAGCATATCTTAAAATCATATTAACCCTTTTGAATGTTCTATCGTAATAACCTAGTCTTCAGAGCAGTCATCCACACCCCAGCAGCAATCAAAATAATTTGTTTATAAGGATTGTATTGCTTAATAGAAAATTGTTTAAATAATAGCTTGCTGTCCCATGAAAAGCAGAATGCCAGGAGTTTTGAGATGACCTAGGCTTACCCCTCACTTGAGAATCACTTACAGTAATAAAAATTTGATTTCAACGTCTAAATTTGAAATTTTGGTGATATAAAACAAATTTTGCACAACTTAACAAAAGCTTGCACAATTAAAAATAATGATAAAAATAATTACCTGATGTGTTCTATACATTTGATTATGACATACTGAGAAAAAAACTTTTAATGGTGTATGAGCAAATGCGTTTGTATAGGCAACAGTTTTCTGACGCCAGACTGAGATGACTGCCACAGTGTCTTTTCTGGCCTGGCCCCTTCAGTCAGCCGACCTTGTGGGGAGGCGAGAGTCCTCATACTCATGTGACCAAGGTGTTATCTCCCATGTGAACTCCTGTGATCACGCTTTCCCATGGCATGTTGCCACTGTTGTTCGGAGCCATATAAAAGCACTCGCCATGTTCCCGACCATGCTTTTTTGCCACTGCTGTATCCTGCGCAGCGCCCCTCCCCCCAATAAAGAGCTTGGCTCACCTGCACGCTGCCACTCACCTTTTCTTCCAATTTCCGAAGTCTGCGCCGGAGCCCTCGCTAGCCACAGAGCTTTCTCCTCACAAAGGAAAAAAAAAAAAGTGTAAGAGTTTATTTGTAATGCTCAGCCAGTGCATTTCAATTACTAAATATATACACATACATACACACCGAGCACTTTTCTGAAGGGTTAAATGAAAAGTTACAAAGTGGAGAGGGAGAGGAAGAGCAAGATGGCGGAATAGAAATCTCCGGTGATCACTTCTCCTCAGGAATACCAAATTCAGCAAGTATCCATCCAAACAACTTCAGAAGAACCAAAAAATCAGGGGAGAGATCATACTACCTGGTTGTAACCTTCTATGAAGGAAAGAGGCACTGAAGAGGGCGGAAAAGACAATCTCGCATTGCCTACGCCACCCCTCCCCCACCCTCCGGCGGTGCCCCGTCAGCATCCCAAGTGGAGGGAGAATCTTTGTATGAGGGAAGCAGAGTGAAGTGATTGTGGGACTTTGCACTGAAACTGGAGGCATCCTGGGACAGGGGAACACAACACTGGACAGGATTCTGCTGGTGCCCATGAAGGCATCATTTAGACCATTCGGGACAGAGAGAAATCCTCCACCTCAGAAACCTGAGTTCTGGATGGCCCCACAACCAGCAGACAAAAAGCAGCCTGGGACCTGGACTAAAAGTGTTAGCATTGAGGCTAAAAAGGCTGCAGTCCTTGGGCAATTCCTGTCTCTGTGCTGGCTCGGAGCCAGTGGACTTGGGGTGCACATGACCCAGCCAGACGCCAGACGCAGCGCCAAGTCAGTGCCTGTGTCACCTCCCTCTCAACCACAGTCAGTGCAGCTCAGGGAGTCATCTTCTACCTGCGGAAAGGAAAGGGACGAGCTCAGAGGACTTTTTTTGCAACTTGAGTACCAGCTCAGCCACAGTAGAAATAAAGTATCCTGCAGACTCCTGAAGCCCCTGAGTCCAGGTCTTAGTTTCTGGAAGACATTCCTGGATCCACCCTGGCCCAGAAGGACACGTGCTGCCCTGAAGGGAAGGACAGTCCTGGCAGGAGTCACCACCTGCTAGATAAAGAGCCCTGGGGCTTTGAATAAACAGCAGAAGTAGCCGGGCAACAGGCACCGCAGGCTTTGGGTGAGATTGGGCTGGCTCCCGGTGTGACCTAACGACAATAACTGCTTCATTCCAGTCAACATCACAGAGAATGGCAGCCCTGACCCCATCCCACATAATGGGAAGCCTAGATTTCCATATTCACCTGATTATAAGGAAGCACCTCAAACTTCCTGCTGGTGTCAGAGAAGGCACGCTCATCCCTTTGATGCAGCATAAAGCCCCTCATCGTGGTGTCGGTGAAGATCAGGTGAGGAGCCTGCACTTCTATGCACACTCAAAGGTAAACTGGAACCTCTTTTCTTCTCTTCTGGGTTGGGTCAGTAGAGGCCTAGTGGAGAGCTGGGGTTGTATCAGAGCAGGCTGGAGAGTGGGACCCCCACACCAGCCAACAGGGATGCAAACTGCGTCCTCATCTGGGTAAATGGAGGCCCCAGAAAAAGCCTGGACTTCCATATCCACCTGGAAGTAATGTCTACTAACTTGTTATGAGTCGTAGATAGCTTAAAAGTAAAGAGAAAAGGCTGCCTTATATATCCAGAAAATAACACGTTAAGAAAACCACCATGTTCCAAATAAATACCATAATCATTTCTCATCAGTTTATTCAGTCCTAAAACACTTATTCTTATCTCACATAATCTTGAGTTAGCAGTCTCACCAACCTATCTGTTTCTAGACTCAAGTTCTGAATGTTCTGACTCAGCCCACTTACATGACCTAAAAGTTATTGAAGTGATATCAGAGGCTTGTAGCCAAAATCATCAGCATAGTCCTTTTCCGTGGGGCTCTAAGACATTCTGTCAATGTAAACAAAACTATGCTGGTCTGTATGTAGCTGATTGCAAGAGCTTTTAGGAAAGCATCAGAGCAAAATAAAAAACTATCTGTACATGATAAAACACTTAAAATATTAAAGGTTATATGCCAGTGATGTGCTATTTCATACAAGTTTGATGATTTTTTTTGTAGCCAGAGAGAGAACCTTCATTCCAAAGAGACAAAGGGAACAAAATATAAATTGTAGTAGTTATTGTTCCTCCAGACCTCTGTTTTGAATGGCACTTTTTCCTTATGCACACATGTACTGACAGCCAACAGACAACAGTGGCAGCAAATCCCAGAATCCTTTAAAACTTGAATTTACGGGAATAGCCCATTCTCAATTTGATAGAAGTTGGAGGAAAAACTGTAGCACATGCTTAGACATAGCAATGAATAAAAAGCCAGGGGTCATTTGAAAGCTTTCCTTTCATATTGCAGAGACAATAAAACTGCCCCTCTCCTCACTATCCAAAAAAAGAAACAACAATCAAGATGCCTACTGAGTTTTAAAGCCAATGACCATATATTTTCTTCTGACTCTAGCACACAGCAGCCTGTCAGCTCATTTTATTGGTCACAATATGTAAAGAATTTGCACAATGCTGTACACTTTTCAGCAGTGATAAGGAAATAATGATTTCTATTGAAACTCTGAAATCTTTTTTAGCATATCACAAGTGGAAATATATGTTTGCCTTATATATGTGTGTGTGTGTACATATATATATATCAATATACACATATGTGTGTATATTTTTATTTACTTATTTTTTGTGTGAATTCTATCCTCTGTAAATTATAGAATGTCTCATAAGACTTCATAGTTATATACAGACATTAGAAGATGAATCATAATGTATAGTATTTTAATAGAGTATTTCCAGGTTTTAAATAATTAATTTTAAATGAGTCTCAGAAATAAAAACAATATAGTATTCTGTGGTATGCCTGAGAAATGTATTGATAAATATCAGTGACAATCATGAATTGGTAGGGAGGAAAGTAAATCAAAGAAAATATTTAAAGATATAATTTGACAATCTCTATGGAAAGTAGTATGGAGATACCTCAAAGAACTAAAAGTAGAACTACCATTTCTACTTTTGGGGTAGAAAAGTAGGGGGATCCAGCAATCCCACTACTGGATATTTATCCAAAGGTAAAAAAGACATTCTATAAAAAAGACACTTGCATTCAAATGTTTATAGCAGCACAACTCACAATTGCAAAGATGTAGAAATAACCCAAGTTCCCATCAATATGTGAGTGGATTAATAAAATGTGGTATATATATACCATGGAGTAATACTCAGCCATAAAAAATGGTGAACTAATACCTCTTATATTAACCTGGATGGAACTGGCAACCATTCTTCTAAGTGAAGTATCACAAGAATGGAAAAACAAACACCACATATATTCACCATTAAATTGGAACTAATCAATCAACACTTACATGCACATATGGAAATAACATTTATTGGAAATCAAGCAGGTGGAGGGGAAGGAAGGGATGGGTAAATTCACACCAAACAGGTACAATGTACACTATTTGGGGGATGGACACACTTTGACTCAAACGGTACAAAAGCAATTTATGTAACCAAAACATTTGTACCTCCATAATATTCTGAAATTTTAAAAAAGGCCATATATTTTATAATTTCATTTATATAAAATGTTGGGATTAGGCAAATCTATAGAGGCAGAATGCAGATTAATGGTTGGCTAGGGCTAAGAATGAGGGTTACAGGAAGGTGGGAAGTTACTGCTAATGGCTTTCTTTTGGGGATTAGAAAAATTTCCTAAAATTTATTGTGGTGATAATTGCACCACTGTGATTATGCTAAAAGCCATTGCACTGTACACTTTAAATGGGTAAATTATATGTAATGTGAATTATATCTCAATATATTAATAAATATATTGGAAAAATATATATAATTTGAAAGGACAATGGCCACAATACATGAGAGGTTACTTTAGCATCCTCCTAGGTAGTAGAAATATTCTGACCTCAAACTCAGAGTTTTGTGCTTAAAGTTTGGCTGATCAACCTGAGTGAATGAGGGCTCTAGCAACGCTTTCCGTGTTATCCCGTGAACTGCCATCTACAGTGTGAGGCAATTGGACATGAATTATGTAGGACTCATGGTGTCTGAGACTAATTCAGTTTGGTCCAATTAAATTTCTAAACTTAGGGCTATGCAGCTAGAACATAGTTTGCCACCCACTCATCTAAGGGAGAGTATTATAACAGCCCCTTTAACCAGCTCATAGCACTGAATATGTAAGATAAGTTTAGAGGAAATTAAAGGCAATTATTTTTAAACAATATTCAAATTAAGAATTTGAATTTTTAGTACAGAATGAAAATTTTAAAAATTATTTAGGTATAATTGACATATTAAAAGCTGTACATATTTGATGTATACAACTCCATGAGTTTGAGGCTAAGTATATACCTGTGAAAATATCACCACCAACTTCATAGGCATATCAATCAACTCCCAAAGTATTCTCCCACCTCCTTTATTATTACTTTTGTGTATGTGTGTGGTAAGAACACTTAACATAAGTACTACCCTCCTAGCAAACTTTAAGTATACAATACAGCATTGTTAGCTATAGATACTATGCTGTATTTTGATCTCCAGAACTTACTTATCTTGCATGACTTAACATACACTGTGACCATTACCTACCTCCCTATTACCCACCTATTCACTCCCCACTGCAGCTTATGGCAATCACCATTCTACTCTCTGCTTCCATGAGTTCAGCTTTCTTAGATTCCACATATAAGTGAGATCATACAGTTTTTGTCTTTCTGTGTCTGGCTTATCTTTATTTAGCATGAGGTCCTCCAGGTCCATCCATGTTGTCACAAGTGGTAGAATTTCTGTCATTTTTAGAGCCAAATTATATTTCAGTATATGTATATATGACATTTTATCTATTCATCCTCTGGTGGACATTTAGATTGATTCCATATCGCAGTTATTGTGAAGAAAGCTTCAAGGAACATGGGAGTGCAGGTATTTCTTCAAAATCCTGATTTCAATGCCTTTGGATAAATACCCAGAAAGTGAATTACTGTGCCATATGGTAGTTCCATTTTAATATTTTGAGGAATTCCCTTAATGTTTATTGTACTGTCTGTACCAGTTTATATTCCTCCAAATAGTGTACCAGGGTTACTTTTTCTCCATATTATATTTAATAATATTTTATTTTCTAAATAATATCTATCCTAACATGTGTTAAATAATACATATCTCATGATTTTGATTTGCATTTCCCTAATGACTAATGATGATGATGTTGAACACTTTTTCATATACATGGTGACCATTTGGATGTCTTTTTTAGAGATATGCCTATTCAGGTCCTTTGGCCACTTTCTAATTGTGTTATTTGGGTTTGTTTGTTTGCTATTGAGTTGTAGGAATTCCTTATATTTTTGGATATTAACTCCTTATTAGGCGTATGGTTTGCAAATATTTTCTCCCTTTCCTTAAATAGTGTCTTCACTGTTGATTGTTTCCTTAGCTGTGCAGAGCAGATTTTTAGTTTGATATAATCACATGAGTGTGTTTTTGCTTTTGTTGCCTGTATTTGTGAGGTCATATCCAAAACCTCATTGCCCATACCAATGTCAAGTATCTTTTTGCTTATGTTTTCTTTTAGTAGTTTTACAGTTTCAGGTCTTATATTTAAGTCTTCAATCCATTTTAAGTTGATATTTTCTTATGATGTGAAATAGGTGTGTAATTTCTTTTTTTTTTTTAATATTTATGTATTTTATTCAAATACTTCTTTTTTTTATATTTATTATAGCTTATTATGGGGTACAACCGTTCTGGTTAAGTATATTGCCCATGCCCCTCCCAACCCCCCGAGTCTGAGCCTCAAGGGTGTCCATTCCCCCAACAGTGCACATCACACTCATTATGTAGGTAAACACCCGTCCCCTCCTCCACCCCCAACACCCCGAGTCAGATCTTCAAGTATGTCCATTCCACTGACAGTTCGCTTCGCTCTCATCATGTAGATATACACCCATCCCCTCCCCCCACCTCTGTCCGACACCCAATTGGTATCATTCCCAAATGTGCACCCAGGTGTTGATCAGGGAAACCAATTTTCTGGTGAGTACATGTGGTGCTTATTTTTCC
>CM052443.1:32134824-32162155 GCA_028533085.1 Varecia variegata
TTTTTTTGTTTGCTTATTCTTGGGTTATAATAACTCTTTGTGTATTTTAATACTGCAGTCCCCAACCCCCTGTAAGGGACTGGGCTGCAGAGTTCTGTGGAAAAATTGTCTTCTATGAAACTTAGAAAGGGGGATGCCCACAGCAGGAGGTGAATGGCAGACAAGTGAGCCAAGTTTCATCTGTATTTACAGCCGCTCCCCATCATTGCATTACTGCCTGAGCTCCCATGGAAAAATTGTCTACCATGAAACTGATCCCTGGTGCCAAAAAGGTTGGGGACTTCTGATTTAATGGAAATGTCCTCTGTGCATTTTTCTTTTACATCTGTGATTTGAGTTTTTATTCACTTAATACTGTTTTTTTTCAAATTTTAATAAAATGTATTAAAATTTTTATTTTATTTTTTAAAATGACCTTTTATTCTTTCATGGATTAGGGTTTTAGTGTTGTATCTAACAACTAATCATCAAACTAAGATCACATACGTTTTTTCCTGTGTTTTTTTTGAGAAGTGTTATAGTTTTGTGTTTTGCATGTATGTCTACAATTCATTTTGAGTTAATTATTTGTAAAATTGTGTAAGGTCTAACTTGATTTTTTTGCATAAAATTATTCAATTTTCCAGCACCATTGGTTGAAAAGTCCTTTAAATTATCTTTGCTCTTTTCTCAGTGATCTGTTGACTACATACTGTGTATATCTCTTTCTGGGCTTTCTATTCTGTTCCATTGATCTAGTCTATTCTTTTGCCAATAACACATTATCTTGATCATGGTACATTTACAGTAGTCTTGAAGACAAGTAATGTTAGTCCTACAACTTTCTTTTGCTTCAGCATTTTGCTGACTATTCTATTTTGTCTTTCCATATAAACTATAGACTTCAGCATTATATTAAACACAATTCATCCATGTATCAAAAACACTTGTACTGCCTTAATGTTTTGAAATTTAAAAAAAAAGCATTGGTTAGTTAATATCTATAAAATAAACTGCGAGAATTTTGTTAGGATTACACTGAATCTATAAATCAAGTTGGGAAGAATTGACATCTTAACATATTAGGTCTTCCCACCCATGAACACAGAGTATCTCTCCATTTATTTAGATCCTGGTTTCTTTCATGAGTTTTGTAGTTTTCCACATATTGATTCTTTACACATTTGGTTAGATTTATACCTAAGCATTTTATTTTGTGGGGTACTAATATAAATGGTATTTTTTTAAAAAATAGAATTCCATTTATTTATTATTGTTATATAGGAAAACAATTTACTTTTGTATATTAACTTGTATCTTGGAACCTTACTATAGAGCTGTGTTATACTCACTTCAGTTCCAAAAGACTATTATTATTTTTTATTATTCTTTAAGCTTTTGTACATAGACAGTCATTACATCTTTGAAGGTAGACTTTTATTTTTCTCTTCCCAATCTGTACAAATTGTATTTCCTTTTGTTGTCTTACAATGCTAGGTAAGATTTCCAGTACTGTGTTGAGTAGGAGTAATGAGAAAGGACATCCTTGCCTTATTCCTTATCTTAGACAAAAAAAAATCCTATTTTCCACCATTAAGCATGATGTTAGCTATACTTTTTTTGTAGATGTACTTTTTCAAGTTGAGGAAGTTCCCTGTTATACCCAGCATACTGGGATTTTTTTTGTCATGAATGTGTGTTGGATTTTGTCAAATGCTTTTTCTGTGTGAATTGATATGGTATGATTTTTCTTCTTTAACCTATTAATGCAGTGAATCGTACTGATTGGTTTTTTTTTTTTAATGTTGAAACATTAGATAGCTGGGAAAAATCTCAGTTGGTGTGAAACTTACTCCTTTTTTTACACTCTTGGATTTGATTTGTTAATATCTTGTTGAGAATCTTGCATTTAGGTTCATGAAAGATACTGGTCTGTATATTTTTCCTTCTTGCAATATTTTTAATCTGATTATGATATTAGGGTAATTTTTACCTCATAGAATTAGTTAAGACATACGCCTTCTGCTTCTTTTTTCCAAAAGAGATTGTGGAGGATTAATGTAATTTCTTCCTAAAATGTTAGAATTTACCAGTGCAAGGATCTGGACCTAGTGCTTTCTGTTCTCAAAGATTATTAATTATTGATTCAATTAATTTAATAGATATAAATCTATTTGGATTCTGTTTTTCTCCTTTGCTGTTCTGTGTTTCTAAGGAATTGTTCTATTTCATACAAGTTTTCATTTTGTGGGCATGGACTTATTCATATTTCTTTATTGTCTTTTGAATATCTATGGAATCAGTAGGGATGGCCTCTCTTTTATTCTAGATACTGGTAATTAGTATCTTACATATTTTTTTCATGTTTAACCTACTTAGAGTTTTATCAATTTTATTAATAAAGAACCAAATTTTGGTCTTATTGATATTTCTCTATTAATAATTATCAGTTTCATTTTAATTTATTTCTGCACTATTTTTTTCTTATGTGTTTTCATCTGCTTGCTTTAGGCTTCAATTGAACTTCTATCTCTAGTTTTCTAATGCTGAAGCTTAGATTAATGATTAATAATTCATTTTTCATTTTTAATAAATGCATTTAATGCTATACATTGCCCTCTAAGAACTATTTACACTTATCTCATAAATTATAATAAATTATGTTTTTATTTTTAATTCAAAATATTGTTTAATTCTTTTGGGAATGTTACGTTTCACCCATGAGTTATTTACAAGTTTGTGGTTTTAATCTCTAAATATTTTCCAGCTATATTTCTGTTTTTTGATCTTTAGTTTAGTTTTATTATATGCATCATACTTTAATGTGATATCTATTATTTTAAATTCCTCTGGTGGGTTTTATGGCCAAAAGAAACTTTTCTTTTTGTCTTTCTGCTGTTTGATTGTAATATGCCTAAATTTTATTTTTTTTTTGTTTTCTTTTTCCATATTTATCCTGTTTGCTCTTCTCTGAGCTTCTTGGAACTGTGGTTTGTCTGTCAATAACTATATAAAACTCCAAGCCATTACATGTATTTCTTCTGTGCTATTCATTCTTTATTATCCTTCTTGTGTTATAATTATGCATGTGTGACACCTTTCCCATGGTTCTTACACATTCTGTTAGGGTTTTCTTCTTTTCCATTTTTTTTCATTTTTTTGAGACAGAGTCTTGCTCTGTTGCCTGGGGTAGAGTGCCCTGGCATCAGCCTAGCTCACAGCAACCTCAAACTCCTGGTCTCAGGGGATTCTCCTGCCTCAGCCTCCCAAGTAGCTGATACTACAGGAACGTGCCACCATGCCCCGCTAATTGTTTTCTATTTTTGGTCACCCAGCGAATTTTATCTATTTTTAGTAGAGACAGGAGGGTTGGGGGTGTGTGGTCTCACTCTTGCTCAGGGTGGACTCCAACTCCTGACCTCAAGCTATCCTCTCACCTTGGCCTCCCAGAGTGCTAGGATTATAGGCGTGAGTCACAATGCCCAGCTATTTTCCATTCTTTTTATCTCTACCTTTCACTTTAAGAAGTTTCTATTGATGTGTCTTTAAATCCAGTGATCTTCTCTTTGGCTATGCCCAGTGCATTGATGAGCCCATCAGGCATTTGCAACCTCTGTTATTGTATTTTTGAGTTCTAGTCTTTCTTTTGATTCTTTGTTAGAATATATCTCTCTGTTTACATTACTTGTTTCCTCTTGTGTGTTTTCTACTTTTCGATTAGATCCCTTAAATTACCTGTTTGATAACTGCAATCTATAGCTTATTTGATTCTTTTTGTGATGCTTGCTTTGTCTCTTCAGACTTTTTTTTGTTTGTTTAAGCATTCTTTGTAATTTTTGTTGAAAGCCTGGCATGATGTTTCAAGTATTAAGAATTGAGGTAAATTGTCCTTATTGTGTGATTTTTGTTGAAGTGGCTAGGACATGTATTATATTGCTATATATTTGCTATAACAGTAAGTGTCGTGGCTATAAATTATTTAATGTCCTTGTTTATATCTCTTTGCTGTCTTAGTGTTTCTCTAAGTATTCCTTGGATAGAGTTCACATCATACAGATCTTTTCCTACAGTTCTCATTTACTGGAACCCTTTTGGTGTGGTGGTAAAGTATGTGTGTTCAGGGGACAAGATGAAAAGTTCTATATAGCCTTATAATTAAATTTCAGTTTTGTTTGATCATGTGTCCCTGAGCTGTGACCTTCACTAGTTGTGTGTATGTGTGTGTGTGTATGGTTTAACACCCCACGCCTTAAAAAAGACAGAAAGGTAGATATTTGGTGATGAAGAAATGTGCTTCCCCCAACTGGTATAACGCTTGGATAAAGTATTTTCCCTCTGAACAGCAAGCCTTTGTAACAGAGAAAGTTCTAGGCATATTTTATAATGATTACTATTTCTTACTCTTTGTCAGAGAGCCACGAGAGGATCTTTCTTGGCTTTTCATGGTAAGAAGCTACTGGGGTTCCTGGAGGTAAAACCTTCCAAAGCATGGGGACCTCCCTATGACAGGTGTCCAGGAGTTTCTCACTCTCAGGCTAGTCCACACTCAGCCTCCAGCATTTCCTCAAAATTGCTTTTAAGTGTTCATCCAAGATTGTGGCTCCAGGAGTTTCTTGCTCCAGGTGAGCCAATCTCAGCTGTGACTGGATTCTCTTGTCTCTTTAGATTTTAAATTAGCTAAATGTATATACTTGGTAAAGCTTATACAAATGCAATCAAAAGAATTCTCTAGCTCAAGTTAAGATTGCATTAAAGCAGCTAAAATAAATAAAAGTGTTGTAAACCAATGTTGGCAAGATTTAATGGTGACACGAATTTGGTTTACTCTATGTCTAGAAAGCAATAGAGTACCATGTAACAAAAGCTTAAATGGGTCACATTTTTTGCCAGTTGGATTTTACTGTATGTATAAGTAATAAATCATAAGGCATTTTATTAAAAATATGATATATTTAAAAATTCAAAGATATTTTTTATTATATCATAAGATAAAACAATAGTACAGAAGCATCTATGCATCCTGTGATAAACAATTATATTTCATAAATACTAAAGTCCACAAGAAAAAACTATCAATTGTACTATTTATTCACACTGTGCAATGTATAGTGAATCATAGCAACCTTGAATGGTGTCCATGCTGTCTCTCGGTCAGGTGGTTTCAAAGTGTCTTGAATTACTACTACACACAGGAATTAAAATAGTATGATGATATTTGGAATTTGAATAGTGATAATTCTATTTTCTTGGGATCAGTCCTGAAAATAAACTTCAGCTCATGTACCAGTTACCTCAGAAAACAATTTGATGCAATGGTCACCTTGCCACGCTTCCTGCAAAGTAATAATGAAGTACTAAAGCAGCAAAGAAAGAATTTCTTCTGATAAATCAAAATAGACAAGAATTGGACTTCTGGACCAGATGCCTCCTGTCTCCTTCCCCTATGCCCTTGAGCAGAGGGGTTCATTGTTCTGCTAATCTTCATCCAAAGAGGGGCAGGGCTCATTGGTTCAGAGTTAGTGTGGATAAAATAATATTTCTGGCTTTTTGATCATGTGCCATATGCTATCCTATGATAAGACAGCAAACTCAGCACAGGCAACACAATAACTTGATATAAAAGAGGAAGACAGGTAATGGTCAGATAGCATGTCCCTCTTAAGCTGAATTCTTTAACGCTTGTCAACATAGTTATGAGAAAATTGACATGTTCATTTATACCATATTAACATCTGTTGGCACAGTCCTCAGGAAAGTAAAAATCAGTGTGAGAAAGTAGGTGATTGTATGTGACAACACAGCAAATATTTGTCAGTTTTAGTCATCATCTTTTGAAGTTGTATTCATTTTGTTGTATTGAAGTAAAGCATCAAATTACACTCAGGGGATTATATATTTTTGTAGAAACTATATTTTCAATTGAGATAAAAATTATTTGTGACTTGAATTGCCAAATAAGATGACTAAAGGCAGACACCTAAAGGACATTTGTCCAAATGACCAGAAGCCTGAGGTATTCATGTTAATTGCACCATTCCCATTTCGTAGACGTCCTGGTGGTACAGGGTGTCACATTGTCTCTGCCCTTCTGCTTTTAGGTATTCTACTCTTAGAGCTGAAGTGAGGGAGCTGATATCTTATGTTTTAGGGTCTATTCTGTCACAGAACTGATCCAGTTGTTTCTATTCTTAGGACTAATCTAAATAAAATTCCCTTTAATTGACCAAGTTTTAGGTAACAGTGTCAATGGGATAGAAGTCATTTGGAGTTATAATAAAGAGCCATTTGATTCCAGTTGTTGGTTTGGGTTCCCAAATCTTTGTCAGCACAGGCAATCTTCACCAAGGAAAGCAGATAAACACACATGTGTGTTCACACACACAACTTGGAGTAAACAGACCTAGACTGAGCTGAGTATGTTATTTTCACAGATTACTGAGCAATGTTCTAATGTCTTATTTTGTTCAACATATTTTTGCTAACCCCACAGAATTCTTTGTGTGAAATCGGTGATCATTTATTTAAAGACATTTCTAGACATTGACTAGTAACTTCTTAAATTCAGTTTTATGAAGACAACTGGGGAGCTATTTGACAGGCAACAGGAAGAGTGCTTGGCATGCTGTGTAGTGTAAGAATGACTCAAATAAAAATTAGATGTGGTTTCTACAAGTTATTGAGATGAAGATTTCATACTCCAAGAGAATTTGGTGAAAATATTTTCACTGTTTTTGGAGGTAGAGTAATTAAATTAAGCACTCTTTTCAGCCAGTGAATACCTAGCTTTTAAGAAATATATTCAAGTCACCAAGCTCTATTGAATTGCATCAGCATGCAGGGAAATAATTTTTGGTTTCAGAAGCTAATGTCCTAGCCCTACATGAAGGTACTTATTTTGAATTTGGTATGTTAGGGAACAAAATAGTTGCATCTACCCGCAGTAAATCACTGACTTTAGATTACAGATGCATTGAACATCCTTCTTAATGAATATTTCAAAAAATGAGAGAAAACCTGCCCTTATTATTTTATTTCTAAGCATGTAGTTAGTTTTCCTTGAGCTCCAGAGTTCTTGCCTGGGTTACATAGCTAACATAAAAAAAAAAAAAAAAAGAAAAACAGTTATTCATAATGTCTTGAGTAGTAACCAACTCAATTGAAATAATACACACTAGAAAGTTATGAACTGATTAAAACATCAAATAAAAATACCTTTATTGAGTCAGTGCCCCCTCCACCTCTCTCTCTCTCTCCCAATCTCTCTTGATCTGTCTCTCCCAATCTCTCTTGATCTCTCTCTTCAAATATATGTGTGTATATATGCACACACACACACACACACACACACACACATATATATACACATACAATCATCGTAACAGCTTTTAAAAGTAAATATTACAATTATCATTTTACACATAAGGAAAACAAAACTTAGCAGAGCTAAATAACATGACTGAGGTCAAGAAAATAGTTGTACTGGACCGATACACAGAGAAACAAGAATTTGAAGCTAATTTGTCCAACTGCAGAGCATTGTCTTAAAATCAGTGTACTGTTTGTAAAGTACCTTCTCTCTTCTTAAGGAGGAATGATGTTCACATTGTACAAATAATTGAGGGTCACTAATAAAAATGTTTGAGGGCCACTGACAGAACACCACTGTCTTAGCTGAGAAACATTTTGGTGGCACTCTCCTACTTCTGTTGCCCAGATTTTTAAAAATTCCTTATAATATATATATATATATCTCAATTATTGTGGCATATGTCAACTATTATGCAACTATAATTAATGACTTTTGAGCATTTTTAAATAATGGGAAACATTTTTATGTAGGTAAGTTATTGTATCTTAAATTGAACAAGAAAATTATAAGACAACTAAACTGTCCCCATATTTATAGATACATGTATGTCAAAATACATTTATATTTTTCAATAGCATGTAACACATAGAATTGTAACATATTGAGTTAGTAGGCCCTGCTTTCCCAAAAGGATGTGTTTCTTTGCATTGGCAAATGTAATGTATAGAAATCATCTATGTCCATCCTGTGCTTTGTATAGTGCAATGAACTAATTGTGTACCTCCAAAATTCATATGTTGAAACACTACCACAAATGGGTTGGTATTAGGAACCTTTGGGGGGTAATTAGGATAGATGAGGTCATGAGGGGAGCTTTCATGAATAGTATTAGTGCTCTAAGAAAAGCCCCAAGAGAGCTTGCTTTTCTTTGCTCTCTACCATGTGAGGATGCAATGAGAAATGGTCAGTCTGCACATGAGAGAGGACTCTCACCAGAACCCAACTGTGCTGGGACCCGGATCGTAGACTTCTGGCCTCCAAAACTGTGAGAAATAGCTTTCTGTTGATTATAAGACCCCCAGTATGTGGTAATTTGTTAGAGTATCCCAAAATGACTAAGACATAGTGTCCGAATTCCTAGTAAATAAGTGCAGTTCTCATGTTTGCATTGGTTGAAGGACCTAAGACTTCTTTTTGGCTTCTCCTTTTTTATATTCCATAGCAGTGAGGATAGTTAAATTTCTTTTCCTGATTTCTAACCTACACATTATTAATAATGATATTAAAAGTAATCATGATTAGAATAACAGCAAGAGCCATAGCTTAGATTTACTGAGAGTTCACTAAAGCAAGTATTTATTGAGTACTTTGTATATTATCTCATTTATATCTCCTAATAACCCTTCAAAAAGCATATTATTATTGTGACTATTTTACAGTTGAGAGCTCAAGTTAGAATTGCCCAGAATCACACAGCTGATACCTAATGAGACTGTATGTTGACTCAAATGCCATTCTATTCATTATTTTTCTTGTAGATTCATTTATTAAGGGTTGTGTTTCCCAATTGAGGGTTCCAAGATCATGTTTCATGAAGCTCATGTTTTTAAAATGTATTACAGCTTTGGTATTGACAATCTCTTTTAGTGTAAAAATAAAATGATATTTAACATTGTCTCATAGCAGAGAGAGGGACACAGGATACAAAGACTACTTACATATTTTTTGTAAGAAATCATCAGCAATGGTCTTCATGAATCCATCACCCAGTTAATCTGTTATTCGGTTGAATTCAGCTTACAATAATTATAATTTTATAATTATGTTTTTTTTAAATGAAATTCTATAATTTGCATGCATTGCTTAATTTATACCATTATAACCACTAGTAGAATAAACAGGAAAATGAAATACATAAAAATTAAAAATAAATATTTTAAAATTAAATAAACAAAACTGCATACCAAAGTATAGCAAATATATTCAATCTTTTTTCTTTATTATTTATATAAAGCTTAGTTTGGGTTCCCTCCAAAGCAAACTATGATGTGAAGATTCAGCACATAGTTTATTTTGGGGATTATATCAGATATAATGGTACCCAAATAGGCATATGTGACTCATTATTACCAGTAGATTGGGCATTGAGTATCAGTATATCTACTCTAGGTCTCATTTATAGTGTGATGTCAATTTCCAGTGGATATTGAGTTAAAATAGAATATATTGAGCTGAAATTAGGCCTCTTTTCATCTTTACTACCTCAGATTCTTCATATCTCTACTGTTTCTTTTTTTCTTCCTGACATTCATAGTGTTTTGCCTTACATCAGTATTTCAGAGATTTTTTTTTTTTTGAACTCTGTTTAGCAACTCAATAATGGAGCTAAAGATAGAAAGAAGACAATATGTCTCCCAAAAAGCAATGAAATAAATTATTTCAAGAAGAAGGAGATGGGAAATACCAAAATTGATTCATATTAGCAGGAACAGTATCTAACGAATTATACATTTTGATTTCTTTCATGTTCTTAGAATAAATAGTTCCTTTTGAGTAATAGGAGCTGGGGTCTGAGAAGTAAAGGGAAGATAAGAAGCAATAATACCATTTCAAGAAGCTTCTAGTACCTAGAAGAGAAATAAAGGTCAAAGGAGGTATTTCTGGAAATAATTTTTGCAAGCATGGATTACATTTTATAAAATTTTTAAAAAATTCTTGTTCATTATAGAATTTTAAAAGTCCAGCTTGCTTTTGATCAACATAAGGAAAGATTTTTTAAGTATTTAAAAATGAAATGGGATAATTTATTAGAAAGTTAATTTTCTAATTATTCTAATGACTTTTCAAACAAAAGACATTCATAGTTTCCTGCATCACATTTATTTCCAATTATGAGGTGATATCCTACTACATTGTTTGCTTGGAGTTATTTAGCTATTTATGAAGTAAGCTGGGTCTATGCTCAAAGACTCTTTGTGCTTTTGTGTTCCAGATAAAATTTTCTTAATTGTTTATGTTCTTTCTATACAGTAGGTGAAAGTAATGCCTCATTTTTTACTGTCCATATGAAAGATTAAGGATGTACTCTAGGAATTACTACTGAGCAATGTTTTAAAGAAACAGCAAGTAAAATAGTGGAGTTTGTATAAAGAAGAAAAAAAATCAAATGTATAAAAGGAAACATGGTGATCTTTTAAATTAAAAGTGCATATATCATAAACTTCTATCAGTACTTCATTTAAATTCCATATATGTTACAAAGCAGGGAAAAATTGTACTAAGAGTTCAGTCCCAAATTGTGTAGTATGGTGGGATAGTATTTTGTTCCTCAAACAGGGTCTGGTAAACTTTCAAAAAGCTGAAAATATTTCACACAAGGGAACATCTGTTTGTTAAAAATAAAATGTTAGAATCTCTATGGTCCTTTCTTCATCTATGCCATACTGACACAGTTTATCCATTTTTATATAATTAGTAAGAGGTGGGATGAGCAAATAACTCAACCTGGTTTATGATTAAATATATTTCATATTGAGAGAGGTTTTTCTCAGTTTAAGGTCACATCGACAAATTATTTGAAGAATATTGATGGCAATTTCCTGAGCCCAACATCTAAAATGAAGACAACTAGAAATGTGATTGTGATGGTTAGTTTGATGTGTGAACTTGAATGGGACATGGGTGTCCAGATGGGTGATTTTGGGGTGTATCTGTGAGGGTGTTTATTTCCTAAGGAGGTTAGTATTTGAATAGGTTGGCTGGGTAAAGCAGATTGCCCTCTCCAATGTGGGTGAACATAATCTGTCTCACTAAAAGCCTGAAAAGAATAAAAAGAAGAGAGGGGAAATTTTCTCTGTCTGCCTGACTGTTGCACTAGGACATCAATCTTCTCTTGCCCTCTGCAAAGACAACATCAGCCCTCCACTTTTCATAACTATACCACTGGCTTTCCTAGGTCTCCAGCTGGCAGTGGTTGGGACTTCTCAGTCTCCATAATTGTATGAGCCAATTCTTTATAAAAATCATATCTCTCTCTCTCTGTTTCTCTCTTTCCATATTTATGTCTATGTGTACATGCATATATATATACACACACACATACACACACATGCAGGCATGTACATATACACATATATGTACCCACATATGTCTCTCTGCACCTGGCTTATTTCACTTAGCATAACATCCTTCAGGTTCATCTATATTGTCTCAAATAACATGATTCCCTTTCTTGAAACTGAATATTATTCTATTATATATATGCCACATTTTCTTTATACATTGATCCATTGAAGAACCCTTAGGCAGATTCCATATTTTAGTTATTGTGATTAATGCTGGAATGCACATGGGAGTGCAGATATCTCTTTGAAATACTGATTTCATTTCCTTTGGATATATATCTAGAAGTGGTATTCCTGGATTATATGGTGGTATTTCTATAAAAATATGTAAAACAATCCTACAGTTTATATGAAACCACAATTAAACCCAAATAATCAAAGCAATCTTGAGCCAAAGGAACAAAGTTGGAGGCATCACACTACCTGATTTTAAAATATACTACAAAGCTATAGTAACCAAAACAGTACGGAACTGGCATAAAAACAGACACACAGCCCAGATGAAATAATAGGCAAATGGAACAGAAGAGATTGTCCAGAAATAAGTACATGCATTTACAGCCAACTGATTTTCAATAAAGATATCAAGAACACAATGGGAGGAGAGCAGTCTCCTCAATAAATGGTGTTGGGAAAACTGAATATCCACATGCAGAGGAATGAAAGTAGACCCTTGTCTCATACCATATACTAAGGAAAAAGCTCAAAATGGATTTAAGACTTGAAACTATAAAACTCCTAGAAGAAAACATAGAGGCAAGCTTCTTGACATTTCTCTAGGCAATGATATTTTGGACATGACTCTAAAAGCATAGCCAACAAAAGCAAAATTAGAAAAATAGGATTTTATCAAACTAAAACTCTGTGCATAACAAAGGAAAAAATCAACAGAGTAAAGAGACAATTTATGGAATGAGAGAAAATATTTGCAAATTGTCTATCTGATAAAGAGGTTAATATTCAATAATTATAAGTAACTCAGGCAACTCAATAGCAACAAAACAACCTGATTAAAAAAAAAATACACAAAGGGCCTGAATAGACATTTCTACAAAGAAGAAATACAAATGGCCAAGAGGTATATAAAAAAAATGTTCAACATCACCAAACATCAAGAAAATGCAAATGAAAACTACATTGAGATACCATCTCTCACCCATTAGAATGGCTATTACTAAAAAGGCAAAAGATACGTGTTGGCGAAAATGTGGAGAAAAGGGAACCCTTGTGTACTGTTGGTGGGAATGTGTTTTTTTTGGTTTGTTTTTTGTTTTTTTTCTTGGTCCAATGGGTACTG
This sequence comes from Varecia variegata, assembly GCA_028533085.1. Lineage (NCBI taxonomy): Eukaryota > Metazoa > Chordata > Mammalia > Primates > Lemuridae > Varecia > Varecia variegata. The sequence goes on from CM052443.1 coordinate 32,147,534, forward strand.
TGTTAGTGGTCCTCCTTGTCCCTGCCTGCTGCAGGATGACGTTGACCCAGCCAGAGTGTCCCTGGCAACGTGATACAAAAACACAGAACCAGAGCAAGATGCAGAGGTGTGTGCACAGCTGGCAAGAACCCGTTGCAGTGAGCACTGGCCCCTTCCTCCTCTCCCCCACACCTCACCCCTGGGAGCATCCTGGAGGGGCTCCAGGCTAGGAAAGGACTGAATCCATGCAGGGGGGGAGCCATTATGGAACACAGCAGGGAGGTTCCTCAAAAAAAAAATTTATTTTTCTAATGTTGGACAGATGCATCTCATCTTTATATGAGTTTTACCACAGATAAGATGTGTGAACTTTTTGTTGGTCTCAGAGCATCATTAACATGGAGGTTAAAATGAGATGAGCCATGTAACACCCCAGAAACAGTGCCTGCCACAGAATGACCACCATGGTGAGGGGAGGAGGAGGAAGAGACAATGGATGCAAATCTATTACTGAATACATGGTTAGAAAAGTGGTGTCCACCACTTTGCCTTTCACTGGTTTTAATTTCACTTATTAAATTATGTAATGTTAAATACAATTAAACATTCAGCAGCCATTTATGACACTTTGAGAAGCTTTTTATATGTTGTCTTTCCTTCTCTTCCACCTTTTAATTCTACACATATTTAATAATTCTACTGTAGTATTTCTCTATTCATGGAGGGTATACATGTTTTTCTTATGTATATTTAAAAGGTAGTTTTGAATTTTGTATTCTGAAAGATTGTTTGAAATAACCTAGTTTTATTTTTCATCTTATGTTCACATTTGGCTTTATTAGTTTTTTTTAATGACTGTTGAAATTATTTTAAAAATGCTGTTTAGTATGTGTGTGTACATGTCTGTATAAATATATGCAAATATATAAAGTTTGTCATAAAAGTTACTTCCCTTTTATTTGTTTGTTTATTTTAAACACTCATGCATCTTATATTTTATTATTTGAAGTAATGAGTCCATTTTGCAATATAAATCTCAAAATTATTGAGGTATGCATTTTTATACTTTAAACATGGTAGACTTTCATGCTTTGTAATTTTCTCCTCTCCCCTGGTATTTTACACTAAGGCAATTTAATTATTGGCTGCTTTATTCATTCTCTTATACTTTCCCTTTTTTTCTTATAGGAAGCTATATTTTGTAAGCCTTTTAGAGTTCAAGATATTGACTAGTTTTTATTCTAGCAGATGTTAGTTTCTTTCCTTCTGTTTTACTCTGTGTTCTCATGGCTGCTCAGAAGATAAAAATAACTATGATAGAATTGCTGTATTGGGGTGTATATGAATACTTTATCTGGGAGGCCAACCAGAGTAGCTCTAAAGGAGAGGCAAGTTAGTGAAAAATTAGTGCTCTAGGCACTTTCCATATATCATTAAAGTGACATCATTATCCCCACTAAAAAAACGTAGAAATGTGAGGATTCTTACTGAGGTTAAATAGTTTTTCCTGTAGCAAACAGTGGGTAAGAGAGAGGGTGGGGTTTCTAACCTGTGTCTAAATCATTATGAGGATTTTCCCCTCCTCTCAAACCACCCATCACAGCATTCTCTCCTTTTAATATTATGTTTGCATATTACATTGATTTTCTAACTTTCCTAAATATTCAGTGTCCTTGTTATAGGAGCCACTATTATGTATGCAACTTTTAATTAATGTTTATTAACTGTCTCCCATGTAAATGATTTCTTAATTGTGTCCATAATACTGATGACAGCACAAGTATCAAGCTTAAATTAAAATATTTTAACTCTGACTATTCTTTGAGACTATATCACTCCACACTTCTTTTATTTTTGAATTATTACTTCTTCAGAATGTGTTTAAATCAGTGTATTCTTGTTTTAACATCATCATTTCATTTCCAAGTAAAATGAAAAAAAAAAAAAGTCAGACTTTTCCTGCTTTGGAATTAGCTTACTTTCTCCATAGTCTTGGTTTCTTTTCTACTTTATCTCTAGGATAAATTTTGCTGTTCTGAAAGTTCACAAAACCTTCCTGGCCAGGATTTGATTGACTGTGCATATGGCCCTTGGGCTCATCCCACTAAATCTCCCAGCACAGTGACTCCTGCATCAGAAGCCCACAGAGACTTGCTTCCCCTTCCACGTGCTCCACTCATTGTCACTTTCTCAAGTTTTTTTTTCTTTTTGTTCCTACCGTCCTTCATCTTTTCTGCCTTCTTGTGTATTGTATGATACAAAGAAAGTGACAGAATATATGATTTTCTCTTGTTTTCTTCCTGCCCTTCATCTTTTATATTTCCCTCTTTCCAATCCCCATCAAACTTTCCAAGTGTCCCGGTCTTCTCTGTTTACAGTGAACATTTTCAACTTACTGAATTCATGGGATCAACAGTGAGCAATGTTTTCTGAGTAATTTCAAAAAAGTTCTGCAAGAGCAAATTATTTCCTTGTCTTTTAGATTTCTACTTTCTATATGCTCTTTGTTTTATTAAGTGATCCAGGCCAAAGACACATGAATAACGGCAGAAGTTGGTAAGATACAGTGTACCATAGTATTTGGTATAACCTTCTGTGACAGGCCATGGTGTTGAGAACATTTCTCTAGTGAACTAGGCACACCATACCCTCAGTGCAGAGACATGCTCTTATTCACTTTAGTGGCCAATGTGCCTAGCATAGTGTCCCACCTATAGAAATATTTGTTGAGCGAATGATGCATGAGTGCATAATAACAACAAAATCAAGTATGGGGTTATGTTTCCTAAATTAAACAACTATAAAGCTATAAACTAATAAATGCTTGCCATTTTATTAACATCACTTTTTGGGGGGTGAGGAGCTTCTATTCTGCCTGGGAGTAAATTTAGATTATTTCACTACAATTCAATTGAATTGTATGTCCTGATTTTATTTTTGATAATTATATAATCCTATGCATCTAAATATATATAGTGTCATGTCAGAAATTTACTCAACTATTTAAGTAAACACAAACCTCCACATAAGTATTTATTTCAGATAAGCTTCTGGCTATTATTATAATAATGATTCTATTTATATATATATTCTTCTATAAAGATATGACTAATGAAAATTCACTGATATTAGAATATTATAGTAGATTACAAATATTGTTAAGTTGGGAATGACAAGAAAAGTAGAAAATAAAGATAGAAGTTGAGAATTTGTTCTTAAGGCAGTGTGCTATGGAAGAAGAAAGTAACAAAAGAACAATAGACATAAAAATATTTTTGTTTTATAAGTTTGTTTTGGCTATTACAATTTGTAAAATACATAAAGCTATAGAAGATGATTCTACCTGCCGTTTAAACCAGTCCCCTCCCTACCCACATACACATAGGCACACAAATCTTTTAGTTTAGTTTTAACCTGATGCCTATAAAATTCACATTTGGAAACTGATGGTTAAACAGCTTTCATATTCTAGCATCCCAGATTACTTTGATCAAATTTAATCCTTCAGTAGTTATATCTTTTCTGTGTTTTCTGTCATCAAACTGCTTAACTTAGCATGGATTGTCCTTTAGTTAATTAAAATTTATAAATTACACATACATCCTAATACTCATATAAGTTATCAAATTAATCTGAGTTCCTTCTCATTATTTGTGAGTTATTTTTAAAAAGGAGCAAAAATAAAACAAGAAAAACTAATATTTTCTTATTAAATGGGATATTTTGTGTTGAAAGAAATGTCCCCTGAATGTACATTAAGTAAGGGGGATTCATTTTAATGATGGATGAAATAACAAAATATAGGACACAGTTTGAAGAGCACGGCTTCAGTGAAAGCCGAGTCAGTTTTCCCTGTATATTTATGAGCAGGCCTTCTCTGGCTCCAGAAGGAGGCTACTGTACTGCCTCCGGCATGCCTCGCTTCCTCCTTTCCTGCTCTGCTTTTATCAGCTGTTTTCTATTTCTGCTTGTGAGGCTTCTCTGCCATTGACTCACTCTCCTTCAAGCTCCTGAGAGACAACATGGTTGATTGTGTTATTATTCTAAATATTCACTGTCACAACTTGCCATGTCCCCTCTATGGGCCTCTCCATGGAAAAATTGCACATGCCTGCTCTCTTCACTAAACCTATGCCACGTCATTTGCTTGGCCAATGTGTGAAGTGTTGGCTGTCACATCCAAGTAGATGCTGCTTTAAGTCAGGATATTGTTCACTACGTCTTTTTCTCTTCTGCCAAAAGATTGACAATGTTTGAATTGAGGCTACTCTACGGATCTATCTCTTGAACCAAATACTCATGGAGTAAATCTGCAGTTGGCAAAAATTGATATGTACCATGAGCAAGAAATTCTTTATTGTTATTTTATTCCACTGATATTTTGGGGTTATTTGCTATCATAAAATAATATAGTCCATTCTGATAAAGAAGTCATGAGATTAGTTGCCTAGTCACTAACATAGGGATTTATCTCGCATGGAGCTATCATACCAATCTATGGATTCATGGGCAACTTATATATTGACTACCTTTTAGTCACACAGCTATCCCTATGCAGTCAGCTATGGCCAGCAGAGAAAGTTCAGGTAGAGACAGACGTGATTATCTCTTCATAAAGAATATCTCAGAGTGAACTATGAGCATGACATACATTCTTTAAAAAAAAAAAAAATCATTTAAATGGGAAGCCAACTTGCCTGTTCAACATAGATCAAATAATGCATATATTTTGCAAATAGCTATATGTATTCTAGTGAAGAAGAAATTCAGATATTAAGATACAGAACATAGTCATAAAAATATTTTTAAATTTAAAAAAATAAATCACTTCATAATTCCAACTATGTCCATGTGCTAAATGTCATTGTGACATAATTTTAAGATTCATGAAATGAATTTTAAAGTGTGGAGATTATATTTATAATGAACTCCTTTTTACTCTTCTTTGTGAGGTAAAATGTCATTGGAATCAGGTTCAATGTGACCTTTATTCAAAGTTGCAACAATTATGATACACTACAATATCCAAAAATGTAGTGCCAGATAAAATTGTAGCAAAATAAAATTACTAAGTCACTCCTTAAAAACATGCAGACACTTATATAAGTTTTCATTCATTCAGGCATTCATTCTATCCTCCATTCAATCAGCGAATATTTATTGAGTGTTTATTATATGCCAAGGACTATGCTAACTATTCAAAAAACATCAGTCAAAAGCACACGGATCTGTTTGCAGGTCTTTCTCTTGGCATGATTATCACCACACTGAGCGTAAACTTCAGCAGCCTATTAACATTTGTATGTGCATCCCCACATTCTAACTGAAAATTTAAGACAATCAAAAGAAAACAAAACTAGCATTTTAGATTCATTAAGGGTATACCACAACAAAAAATAGGTTATGAAATATCCATAAAGTATGGCATAATATTAATATAAAAATAATAGCATATATTTACTTTCAGGTCCATGAAGACTATATTGAGTGATAGATCTCATGAAAATGGCTGCATTTAATACAAAGGATCAGATGGAATTAGCACCTTTATTTCATACATCCTAAAGAGTACTTACAAGTCACTACCTTAATTGTATCAAAAAGTACTTTAAAAAATTGGACTTCATTCCACTGGAAATGGGGAGATAGTGATGGGTTTTTCACAGAAAGTGAGATACATTTTTCACTAGAAAGATTAACAGTAGAGTGCAGAATGCATTACAAATGAAAGATCGTAGCAATAGGAGCAATATAAATAAAATAATTGAGGATCTTTCAAAAGGTAAAAGAGGAAATTGGACAAAATCAAAAGTATTAAATATAATGATAAAGAGCAAATGCAATAAAGTAAAGCAGTAGAGAGTCTGGAAAGGTAGATTCTTGTCAGAAAAGGCAAACAAAGTTCCTGATTTTGAATATGGAACAGTTTCAAGAAATGAGGAATTTAACAGGTAGCTATATATGAATCAGAATCAAAGTAAGACTTGACTTAGTTGCATAAAATTAATTATGCTTATCCTAGACTTATTTGTTTTTCATAAGATTTTTCCGTTGGTAATAGAACCAGATTGCTAAATACTTGAACCTAAGGCAAAAGTTCAACATGTTGTTAAAATAAGTCATATGAGAATATCAGAAGTGCTCCTATTATGATAAAACTGACAATGTATCAAATTTTACATCAAACATTATTACTTATCTACATTTGGCAAGCATATATATACTCTGTTATATTGTTTTCTCTTTTGATCGCAACTCTTTCTTGTTCTAAAAGAGCAACTCAGCATAACTTTTCTGCCAACATAATACAATTGGATTCTGATGGGTATTTGAGTAGAACACAAAATAACCTGGGGGGGAACAATCTTGTCTAACAAAACTTGTGGTCAATTAATTTGTAAAGGTAAGATTAAAAGTCCATTGTACCAAAGGAGAGATGGAACCAGTGCTATTTCATTAGTTCCCATTTTATTCTTTCTCCTGTTTGGTGGAGTACTGAGAATATATTGCAGAATAATTACAAAGTGTTCAGTCATTTTTATTAAGAAAATGTGAGCATTTTGTCTAGAAAATTCCCCTTAGTACTAAACAATGTAAAATAATAATCCATTAAATGATACTTAAAAAAAGCACATAATTTAAAAATGCAATGTAAGGGTCTAGGTCTTATCTTAAATGGCTAAGAGGGGAATGAATTGAAGTGGTTGTGTAAAACTCTAAACAGAAAGATATGATTTTATTTCAGTCAATTTAAAACATAAAAATAAACTTCAAATTAGATTATTTCACATTTCATATATCTAGTTGCTTTAGAAGGCCTAAATTTAGCTAATGTTTCCACACCTAGATACCCTGTTTAAAAACTTTAAAATGATTCTCTGGTTATATATAAGATTTGGACAGAAATATTGATTGAAAGAAATATTATAGCTATTCTTTGCTTTATATCTTAATTAAGTCAATATTTTAGAATACAGTTATTAGTTCCTCTTAATTATCAAAATTCTCTAACTTAGGGGAGGCAAAGTGTTTAGATATTCAAAGTCTGCCACATGCAACACAAAGCTCAGGATCATGGCTGTCTTCCACTCTGGGCAAGTACTTTCTGCCTGCCCCCGCCTTAGTTCTACTGCCTGTACATCACTTCATACGTACTCTTTTTTTTTTTTTTTTTAGACAGAGTCTCACTCTGTTGCCCAGGCTAGAGTGCCATGGCATCAGCCTAGCTCACAGCAACCTCAAACTCCTGGGCTCAAGCAATCCTCCTGCCTCAGCCTCCCCGGTAGCTGGGACTACAGGCATGCAGCACTGCGCCCGGCTAATTTTTTCTATTTTTTGTTGCCCAGCTAACTTTTTTCTATTTTTAGTAGAGACGGGGTCTCACTTTTGCTCAGGATGGTCTCAAACCTCTGACCACAAGAGATCCTCCCACCTAAGCCTCCCAGAGTGCTAGGATTACAGATGTGAGCCACCACACCCAACCACTTTATACTCTTTTTAAAGCTGCCCATTCTGCCCTGCAATGCTGTACAGCCTTTAGAACTGCCTATGATGTTTCTTCATTGCAATTTCTAATCGGTATTCACCAGTTAACTTTTGCTTCCAATTTTAGGATGTAAAGGCATGTTTTAGGGTAGAGCATTTCACTGCTGTGCATTTTAAGATGATTTGGGAAACAGACTGTGCTAAACAACTTTTGGTTCCCAGTTCTAGCCTGTCAATAAAAGGAAGGCTACGTCCCACCAAAGTCCATTTTAATGACAATTCTATAGGCTATCACAGATGATATTAAATCAGTACTTTTCATCTTATATTATTAACTATTTCACACTTTATTAAATAAAACCTCACCAAATAATCCATTTTGCTGTAGAGACTTTTAGAAACATGTCATAAAATGCACTTTTGACGGCCAAGCCTAAAATAGTAAAAATGTCTAAAAGATGCATACTTTTGTAGTGAAGAGTGGACTTTTTTAACAATTAAGATGAAATAATTAGGGAGAACAGATGTCTGACATAATAAAAGTCTGAATTATAAGGCTTATAAAATGCTGTTCACTTACTTTGAAATACGTATAGTAACCTGAGTCAATGACTAATTAAATGAATCCAGATTGATTATATTGGGAGACAAGGATCATTTATAATTTGGATAGTCAGTGTTTCATGGCTGAAAATGGTGGCTAAATATGCATTCTGTTTTTTCTTTTCTTTTTCACTATTAATGAACAGTGCATTTTGAAAGCTGATGTTACTCAAATAATTCATCTGTGAATTAAGCTAAATGGTAAATTTATATTGGAGTCTAATATATGTATTTTAAGACACTGAGGTATTAACATTAGAGGGATATTTTATTTTTAAAATGACTCAAAGGCAATGATACATTTAGGAATGATGTATTCATTTGTTTCCCTTCAGCTATGAATAACAAATAGCCTTTTTTTAAGTAGGCTTGGAGAAAAATGGAAACATTGTCTCATATAGCACTGTGGTCCCCAATCCCTGGGCCACAGATTGTGGCCTGGTAGGCATCAGGCAACACAGCAGGAGGTAAGTGGCTGGCTTGAGCAAAAGCTTCATCTGCATTTACAGCTGCTCTCCATCCCTTGCGTCATGTCCTGAACTCCGCCTTCTGTCAGATCAGTGGTGGCATTAGATTCTCATAGGAGCTTGAACCCTACTGTAAAGTGCGCATGCTAGGTATCTAGGTTGCCTGCTCCTCAGGGGAATCTAATGCCTGATGATGTGAGGTGGAGCTGAGACGGTGATGCTAGCACTGGGGAGTGGCTGCAAATACAGATTATCATTAGCAGAGAGGTTTGACTGCACAGAGACCATAATACATCAATTGCTTACAGGCTCATATCAGAACCCTATCAGTGAGTGGCAAGTGACAGTTAAGTTGCATCTGGTGGCAGGCTTTATCGTGGCAAGTGAATTGATGTACTTTAATTGTATAGCTGCATATGGTGGCAGGCTTTAAGTCAGAGTGTGACACTTATTTTAGTCCATGCATGGCCCGCCCATTATTTTATTTACCACTTCCATTTGCACTTCTTTCCCTCACTGTACACTTGTTTCAGTCACAGCTTTGGTGAGCCCACAAGCTAACCTTAGCAAAAATGAGTAAAAAAACAAATGCCACTGGACAGCTTCTTTGAAAAGGGGGAGAGACACAAAAATGAGATAGCTGAAGACTCTAAGACTGCCAAAAAAATGAAAGCAGCATTTAAAAGCAAACACCAAGAGTCATACTTAAATTATGGGTTCATTGCAACAGGTGATTGGCATTTTCCAAACCCGCTTTGTATAATATATGGCAACCAGCTATCCAACGAAGCCATGAAACCTTCAAAACTGCTTCGCCTCAAGGAGACTAAGCACCCTTCATTAAAATACAAGCTTTTGGAGTTTTTCAAAAGAATAAAAACATGAACCCAAAGAACAGAAGCAATTCTTGAGGGCCCCACTTCATCAAATGTGTCTGCACTGAGAGCATAATTCTTAGTGGCTAACTGCATTGCTAAAGCTAAGAAGCCCTTTACTATTAGTGAAGAGTTGATCCTGCTGCTGCTAAGGACATTTGCCGTTAACTTTTAGGAGAGGCTGCAGTTCAAAAGGTGGCACATGTTTTTTTTTTTCAGCTAGCTGTTCCTTTTTCATCTAGCCATAACTAGATAAATTGATACAATATCAGAGGATATTGAGGCCAAATTGTTAGAGAGGATTAATAAGTCACCTCAGTATGCAATCCAGGTTGATGAGTCTACCGATGTTGACAACAAGGCAACAATGCTTATTTTTGTGTGATATATTTTTCAGGAGGATGTGCATGAGGATATGGTATGCATGCACTTTTGTTGCCAGCCAACACCACAGCTGCAGAACTATTCAAGTCTTTGAATGATTACGTATCAGGAAAACTGAATTGGTCATTTTGTATTGGTATACGCATGGACGGAGCGGCTGCCATGACTGGATGGCTTTCTGGTTTCACTGGTCAAGGAGGTCACTTCTGAATATGAGTCTACATACTGTGTCAGCCACAGAGAAATGCTGGGTACCCATAAAATATCACCTGAACTAAACAACATTGTGCAGGTTGTGATTAAAATTATCAACTACGTTAAAGTACATGCCCTTAACTCACATCTATTTGTGCTGCTCTGTGAGGAGATGGTCGCAGACCAAACACATCTTCTCATATACACAGAAGTGAGATGGCTTTCTAAAGGTAGATCACTGGCCAGAGTTTTTGAATTATGAGAGCCACTTCAGAGATTTCTTTTAGAAAAACTGTCACCATTGGCAGCACATTTTAGTGCCACAGAATGGGTTGCAAAACTTGCTTACTTGTGTGACACATTCAACCTGCTCAACAAACTCCATCTGTCACATCAGGGGAGAACTGTGTTCAAGTTGGTAAATAAAGTGGATTGAATTCAAAACCAAACTGGAATTATGTGGGCGATGAGTGAACACTGGGGTTTTTGACATGTTTCAAACATTAGCAGAGATTTTGAAAGAGGCTGATCCAGGACCTTCTTTCTCCCAGCTGGTGGGTGATCACCTGTCTCAGCTTTCAAAAGAATTTGAACATTACTCTCTAACCACGAAAGAACCCCAAACTAGGAAGGAATGGTTCCACAACCTATTTTTGAGTAAACCAGGTGAATCAACTTTGTCTGTGCTAGAAGAGGATCAGCTGCTTGAGATCGCAAATGACAGTGGCCTTAAAAGTACGTTTGAGACAACTTCAAATTTCCATATGTTCTAGATTAAAGTCAAGGCAGAACAGCTTGAGATTGCCACAAAAGCACTGAAAAGTCTGCTTCCATTTCCAACATCCTGTATTTGTGAAGCAGTGGTTTTTGCAGTGACAGAAACCAAAATGAGATGATGGAGCAGACTGGACATAAGCAACACACTTTGAGTGTCACTGTCTCCCATCACCCCCAGATGGGACTATCTAGTTGCAGGAAAACAAGCTCAGGGCTCCCACTGATTCTGCATTATGGTGAGTTGTATAATTATTTCATTATATATTACAATGTAATAATAATAGAAATAAAGTACACAATAAATGTAATGTGCTTGAATCATCCAGAAACCATCCTCCCCCCACTCAGCATTGATGGAACAACTGTTTTCCATGAAACCAGTCCCTTGTGCCAAAAAAAGATGGGGACCGCTGATTATAGCAGGATACTCAAAAGAAGAGCAGGTACCAGCTATGGTAAATCTCAGTTCCAGCTCTGTTTCTCATATTCTCTATTTCACCTTATTTATCATACCAGCCTTGACTCAGTCTTACTACCTTCATGTTTTCAAGATGCCTATGAGCAGAACTCAGGGCAATTGGCTCTCTTTTTCATATCAACTGAGAAAGAAAGCAGTCTTCTCTAATAGCCATGATATGAAAGTTATTTATCCATTTGCATCAGGTCAATATAGGACATGTGCCTACCTTTTACTACTATCATTTATCTTGGTAATATTTTCTTCTAGTTTCTACTTAGCCTGCTTCTATATCAATTATATGCAAGCATGATTGCTTAGACCTGTCAGGACCCACCGCTGGACAGGAGGATGAAATTAGCTTCCTCTAATTCACAAAGTCTCTGCAGGGGATGAGTGTCCAACTAAATAAACTTGGTATTCTTTTACGAAAAAGAAGTAACTAAATATCAGGTAAGCAACCAATCATATCTTACTAATGAAGGGATTATGTTTATTTATATGAAAGCAAACACTGAATAAATTGAGTCATATGGAAAAAAATCATATTTTCTACATTTCTGACATTTGCAGATTTAATAATTATGTATTGTCAGAAATATTAAAGTTTTTAAATTATTCAAGAAATATATTTTTACTACTTAATATGTGTTGTACACTCATTAGCAATGTAATCATCAATAACTTCTTTGCACATAAAGTCAGGTAGTAGAAAATGTGCACAGTGGGGTAAAAGAGTAGACACTACACCAATCCATAACCCAAATCTTTGGTAAATTCACTGCATGGAATGTATGCACATTACTTTGGGACCTTCTTTCACCTGGCCATCATTGGTCTAAACCCAGGTGAACTCAACCTGGATATAACCACCAACTTACACTATTTTCTGACATCGTGGTCTGACATAGACTAATAGATCTAATTTAGGACATTGCCCCCCCAAATTGAATTTGACACTGAGTCTCCATGTGCTTAAATATTTTTTATTAAAGTATCCAATCATGTTGACCTATAAAGTAAAAGAAGCCTGTGTGCAATTGGAGAGAACAGAATAAGAAGAAGAAGAAGGAGGAGGAAAAGATTTGCAAAAAGAGCCACATACAAGACTGAGAACTAATTCTGATATTTGTCCTCTTAGCTGTAGTTTTTCCTAAGTCCTAGCCTCATTACCATCCTTGTTTTCCCACAAACCACACTAATATTTTTCAATAAATAATATGTTTTAATAAAACTATCTTGAGTTCTGTTTTTATAAGCTGTATTATTTATTATTCATTAATTACCAAATAATACAGGCCACATGTGCAAATAACTATTGTTAGATTTTTGATGTACTTCATGCTTTTCACATAGATGACAGGATATTATATGTGAACACTTATTTAAGTTGCCACTCGGGGCAATCAGTGCCCCAGTCAGATATTCCCGTTTATCTATTAAAGAATCCCAAAGAACACACCTGGGGAGATGACAAGTCCTTCAGCCCTATGTTCTTGCTAAAATCCAAAGGAAAATAAAAGTAAATTTCAAAACACCTGTTACTGTAATGCTTGCGATAAAAAATGCACACATATATTTAAATATGGAGTGTATTTTCCCAAGTTCTCATTACCCTTTCAGGTAGTTATTAACACAGCTAAGGGAATATTTATTGCTATTTGTCTCTGTCCACATGGTGGGATTTCAATTCCTGGCCCCTTTCATGCAGGTGGGTTATATTGATGAATTCTGGCTAAGGAGTTCTGAGCAAAAGTAACATGCATATTTCTGGGCCTAATATCCCCCAAACTTTGGCATGGACACCAACAACACTTGGGATGTCAGCTGCCCATCAACATGTATCCCAGAGAGAAGATAATGAGCTGAGCTGACAGCTAAGGTCAATATTCAGTAACTGAATCTTTCATTTGATTGTGAAAATTTAAGGCGTGCTTTCATTAATTAGTAAGTCATCAAATTCTACCACATTTTTCCATAGTTTGCAAAGACAAGCAGAGCTTTCATCTCCAAATGACTACTTAAAACACAGATGTATTTATTAGTTTACCCCTGTATAATGCTTTAAAAATCACTTTAAAACCCAAATCTATATTTGTGTTTTTAAAAACCTTCACCTGTGATGGAAGTGTACAACTGATTTTTGTTTAAGTATATTTAACATTTGAGAAGATTTCCATCTATGAAAGTAACAGTGCGATGAAAAAAACCAGTCTTCTGAGTTTCATGTAGCAAGGGGGAAAATAAACTCAGCTGTAGGAAGTTTCAGCAAGGCCAAATAAACCAAATAAAGTTCATCTTTCATCTGGGCTTACTAGTCAATATTTTAAGCTGTCTTCTGGATGGAAAAGAGAGAAGGAAATTCACACTATTGTACAGTTGTTATATTGTTATATACTATCTGTATGAATACACTAAAGATTTCCCGTTTGAGGAGATTTGAGGTATTATTAACTATAAGGGAAGTAGAATTAATTAAATTTACAGTAACTACATACCTAGTGACTTTTCAGATGTAGTACAAAATAATTTAAATATCGGGATAAACAAAAGGAAACTTATCATTGGTTTTTACTAGTTCCTTGTTGAAAACACACATAAGATCATATTTACTCATTTTTCAAACATTATGAATATTTTTTTTCTATCTTTTGTGTTTTGTGAAGTTGAAACCATCCTACTATGACCTTTTTAGTATTCTGTAATTTGATTTGCTTGCCATGCCCACCTTTCCCTGTTTACCACCCCAGGAACCTGTGATTGGAACAGACAACCAGTCAAAATGGAAAATAATGAAAAGGTCAAAGTAGTAATATTTCCTGTGCAACTTTTCCAGGACAAGAAGGAATATTTACATTTTGATATGTGCTGTAGATGACAAAGTGTCAAAAGAAATAAAAGTGAGCAAGATTGTATTCAGCTTATGATAACAAATATAGTAGGCAAAGAGACCTAAGAAAGTATTATAATTAGTAGTAATCCCTGTTTAGTATTTCAGATGTTTCAAAAAAATAAAAAGTCTTCTTGTAAATATGCCAAAAGTAACTTTAAATCTGGAGAGGAAAAAAAGATAAAACAACTGACTTCATTTTATAATTTTCTAACTGACAATGCATGGAATAATGCATGTTTTCAAGATTTACTAGGGTAAAATTAGCTTTTTTCTCCAATTCAACTAAAAAAACTTAATACATAAGATAGAACTAGGCAGTCCATTATGCATATATTTTGGGGTAGGAAATCATTATACAGTTAATATATTTATAACTAGCCAAAGTTTTATGACAAGGATTTACAACATTTTGTCTTTTTGCTTGATAAGTAGGAGTAAAAAGCTTTCTATGAACATTTTTTAAAAATGTATTTAACTTGCATCAGTACTTTTATATTCTTTCAAATC
>CM052443.1:32162655-32192324 GCA_028533085.1 Varecia variegata
CACCCACATCTGCCCGACACCCAATCAATGTTATTCCTAAATGTGCTCTTAGGTGATGATCAGTGAAACCAATTTGATGGTGAGTACATGTGGTGCTTATTTTTCCATTCTTGGGATACTTCACTTAATAGAATGGGTTCCAACTCTTTCCAGGAAAATACAAGAGGTGCTATATCACCATTGTTTCTTATAGCTGAGTAGTACTCCATGGTGTACATATACCACATTTTATTAATCCACTCATGTATTGATGGGCGCTTAGGTTGTTTCCACATCTTCGCAATTGTGAATTGTGCTGCTATAAACATTTGGTTGCAGATATCTATGTTAAAGAATGTCTTTTGTTCTTTTGGGTAGATGCCAAAGAGCATTTGAGAAAAGGAAAATAGCAAAAAAAGTTCCCTTGGCTGTAGTATGCACTCAGAGCATCTTCTTAGGAGATTTTTGGAGGAAACATGAGGTGTGCAGTAGGGTAGTAGGAACAGGAATGATAAACAGATATTTGAAAACTGTGATTTATTAGATATGAGGATAGAGGGAAAGACAGCATCAAAAATCACATTCACTGTTCTAATGGATTCACATTCACATGTTGGAAGCTGAGTGAGTTAGAGATTCCATCCTTGAAAGCTGAATTTACAAGGAGGAAGAGTTTCATTTTGAGCATGGTGACTTTGAGGAATTTATGGTACATTGATGGCAGGTACTTGTATATGTGAGTCTGAGTGGAGTAGGAGATATCTAAGTAGGACATAAATATCTGGCATGATCAACATTGATAGAAAATGCAATTGTGGAAATAAAGAAGTTCACTAGAAGGAAATGTAGAATGGAAGAAAAAACTTGAATGCCTGTATTGTAAATTGGTTATTATTTCAAAGTGTGGTAGTTAGCAGCTATGAGATTTAGAATAAATCGTGTGAATTGTTTGAGCCTCAGATTTATCATCTGTGAAATGCAGGGTCTGAACAACATAATAGAATATGTATCTCTAAAATTCAATGAATCCCAAGACTCTTCCTGTTTGTTTAGAGACCATTGTCTTAGCTGACCAACACAAAAGTTATACGTATAGTCATCCCTTGGTATCCACAGAGGATTGGTTACAGAATCCCCCTTCCCATGAGTACCAAAGTCTTTATATACTTTAAATGATCTCTAAATTACTTATAATGCCTAATATGATGTAAATGCTATATAAATAGTCATTATACTTTATTTTTTTATTTGTATTATTTTTATTGTTGTGTTATTATTTTTAATTTTTTTTCTTTTAATTCACAATTGGTTGAACCCATGGATGCAGAACCCTCTGATACAGAGGGTCAACTGTACATCTGTGGTGGCTTGGTTTCATCTGGACTGAGAATTTCATGGTCCTAATGCTACCATATATTTAAATAATATTGCATTTATGTCTAAGGAATACTAATACAAACTCTCTAATACTAATACTCTAATACTTTCTGTAATACTAATAAAAACCATTCCCTATAATTGGTATTCAAATATGTTTGATATTTTCCAAAGGTGGTTGAGAGAACACACATTTATCAATCACCTGCTTTATGCTGGACACTGTTAATGGAACTTTGAAAACATCATTTACTTACCAAAAGTATTGGTCAGTTTAAGAGAGTCACAAACTTTTTAATTTCTATGTCAATTTATTATTTGTCTTTTCCTAGATTTAGCATTTGATGTTCGTAAAATAGTAATTTTAGGGATAAGCATATATAATATACTTTCCAAAATAGGTCTCATATTATTCTCACTAGAATTAATGGTTATTGACAAAATTCAGTTAGTTAGAAGTAGCAAGGGTTAAATTTGAGCTGGTTCCACAGGAGTGAAGGCCTGGTAATCAACTTTCAGCCCCATAGCTTTTTCAAGTGTTATATTCTCTGAAAAGAAGAGAACTAAAGAAAACTCTACACTATTCACAAAGTTTAGTTGCTTTTGTAAATGGCATCTGCTTCGTCTGCACAGAAAAAATCATTTTCATTATATTTCAAGTCCAATGTCTCTTTTCTTTGTCTGTGATGATTTTTTTTCTTATCCAGTGAAAGAATCCACACCAATTTTATGGTGTTTTTCTCCTCTTCTTCCTTATAGAATTCTTCATTTTGCCCTGTGGAAAGCAGCACCTGAACTACTGGTCAATTGAGAACTCATTGAATTTTACAAGGCACATTTCATTTCTTCCTTTATGATTTCAAAGAGTTTTTTGGAAGGGAAAAAAAACCTACTTCTATTCACAATCAGGATGGCTTTGTTTGAGTTAAGAATTCCACCCTGTGAAATATCTTTTCTGAGAGGTAATGAATAGTGTTAGGAATGTGGAAGAGGCTCAAGTGGCTAGAAAAATTATTAAAACTTCTAGTAATCAATAGGCAAATTGTGATTTGGCCTGAATGGCTACTAATAAATAGGCAATTCACCATTTGTTAGCATGTTACAGCCTTTGTAAGAAAATTAATTGTAAAAGTGGAGCTCTCCCACCTCACACTTCACAGTTATCTATTTAATGAATAATTATAAATAATTTTTAAGTGATGGAGAACAGTGATTATCTATATCTATCGATGTCACTATACATACTTTATGTAACATTTTGGAAAAAGTATGTATATAGTAAGTTCTGTAATTTTTTATTATAAACAAAGTGATACTACAAACATGCACACACACAAATAAAATCATAAAGTATGATTTCTAGAGCAGAAAATTAGCATTTGTTTTGGCCTCCTCTTTGTCCCTTAACATGCCATTATGAAAACATTAAATGGATATACAACAGTTATGTAATATTAAAATTATGAAAAAGAGTAGCAGGGCTGTATAATGGACCAATTACAGTTCAGAAGAGAGACAGAGCAAGTTACTAAGAGAATTAGCTGTGGCATGTCTAAGAAGAACATATACCTCATGTGAATTCATAGATACATTTGTTGCTACAAGTATTTTTAAAACTACTGCCAACTGTATTCTTTAAAGTTTTGTCTGTGGACTAGAATTACTGATTATGAACAAAAGAAATACACACTTAAACATTGGAATATGGTGATCATCAAAAGTATTTTAATTTTGAAGGGTAAAAAAGGAGAAAATTTGAATATACATTACTCCTATGGCCAAGCATAAAATTTACTAATTGCATACTCATCTGTATACTTTACTATTTTAGAAATAATAATGGAGTATTGCATGGAAAAGGAGGTATAGTGTGTTTATGCTAAAGTAGCTTGCATGACACAGACCCTTGGTATAATATGATAACAACTATATTAGTACATTGAAAGATAGAACAAAATATGTAGGACTTTAAAAGCAAAGGAAAAAAGAAAACATCTTGCCAGATTCTTTTTATCTCTTTTTAGGCAGCAGCTGTCACTCCATTCCACCTCTCTTTACTCTCATTAAATTTTCTGATTATGGTGATATTTTTTTTTTTTTTTTTGCCTCTGAAACTACAATATTTTTCTTTTCTTTTTTTTTATTTCAGCTTATTATGGGGGTACAAAAGTTCTGGTTATATATATTGCCCATGCCCCACCCAGCCCCCCGAGTCTGAGCTTCAAGTGTGTCCATTCCCCAGACAGTGCGCATCGCACCCATCATGTAGGTATACAAAAATCAATTTTAAAAATCTTCCAGTGGACTTAACAAGTGAAAAAATAGTTAAAAATACTTACTGAAATAATCTTTTAAAAAATATGTATCCCCAGAAAATTTTTCCTCATCATAAAAATTTCTGTACAAGGCAAATGTACATATAGAACCAAGGAAAATATATATTTGAATAATTAGAAAAAAATATTCAGGGAAAAATCTATTTTGAAAAGAAAAATAAAATGCATGAAATGCAGACAAATAAAGATGATTATTATGATAAATAGGAATATTTTGACAAGTTAAACTATCAACATTATTTTTCTCACAACAGTTTTGTAATTTTACAACACCGATAGACAGAAATTGGTATTATTACATCAATATTTTTGTCTCATGCCTAGATGTTCCAGGCTTTTGCTGTCACTCACAACTGAATTAGGAAGCAGGAAATTAAGGAAGAAAAATTACTTAAGTTAAATGAATATTTATGAAATATTTACCCTACACAGAAAACTGTGACAAGAACTCAACAAATACATATTAAATTTCACTAATCTAAAGTTCTGTTGATTAAAAAAAAAGAATGAAGGAAAACAACATCCACATAAGAGAAAGTCTCAGTACAGTGGTAAAGTGTCCTGAGACTCTCCCTTCATCTCCTAAGCTATGTTTTAATCAGCTTAAACTATCATTGAGTGACTTAAGAAATTAGAATTAGAGACTATTGTTGAGTTACTTAAGGAATTAGTTTCTGAGAATGATTTTACTGCCTTATGAATCTTCAAATAAAATGTTATTAATTTAATGTACCCTAAGACTGTGGAAATAACTGAGGCATAAATGAAAAACAGCACAAGGCCCCTCTGCAGAAGAATTCAAGAAGTAACTATGGAATTCCACAGAGTGGAAATGCCAATCATTAACAAAAACATTGGTTGTGTAGCAAATGAAAAAAAAAGATCTAAGTTTAACAAATTCCTCCAACTAGTTTTCAGAGTGAATTTCAAGTTCAATGGAAACCTAGTAGATTTAGGTTATTAAGTATGAAATGTCCGATTTTCTTACGTACTAAGTTTGACAGTTGCTATCTCTGACATTTCACTTGGACACTTCATATTTTATTTTTTTCATGAAGGCACTCCTCAATCTTACTTTTTTTGATTTATCTTTTATTTCTTTGTTCATATCATTATGCAATATTGCATAATGTATAAATATTATGCAATATTGCATAATGTATAAATATGCAATATTTAAAAGCTGGCATATTTTTCAATTGATACACAATAAATGTATATATTTCTGGGATACATGTGATATTTTGATACAGTCAAAAAATTTGTAAAGATCAACATTTATCTTTTCTTTATGCAAAGATGTGGAATCAACCCAAGTGCCCATCAGTTCATGAGTGGATTAATAAAATGTGGTATATTTATACCATGGAGTACTACTCAGCCATAAAAAATGAACTAATACCTTTTGCAACAATCTGGATGGAACTGGAGACCATTCTCCTAAGTGAAGTATCACAAGAATGGAAAAATAAACACCACATGTACTCACTATTAAATTGGAACTAACTGATAAGCACTCATGTGCACAGATGGAGATAAGACTCAGTGGAAATCAAGCAGGTGGGAGGAAGAAGGAGGGGATGGGTGAAATCATACCTAATAGGTACAATGTATATTATCTGGGTGATGGACACACTTACAACTCTGACTCAAGCACTGCAAAAGCAATCCATGTAACCAAAACATTTGTACCCCCATAATAATCTGGAAAAAAAAAGACCTAGTGTTCAATAGATTAGTAGAGTGACTATAGTTAACACCCTCAGTCTTTCCAAGGCATGTTTTGGCTTGTGATTATCTTTCAATTTTTTTTTCTATTCGAGCAATTTTTGTGAAACCATGGATAAGTCAAAAATTCATGTTATTTTTTAATATGAGTTCCATCGTGGAAAAAATGCAGTGCAGCCAACATGAAATATCAATGAAGGTTTTGGGAAGGATGTGCCTAATGCACACATATTATTATGTCAATGGTCCCAGAAGTTCTCTTCTGGTGATTTTAATCTTCAAAATGAGCCATGTGGATGACCTGAGACCAAGGCGGATAATGAGCTAAAAGCTGTGGTGGAAGCGAATCCATCTCAACCTACCTGTGAATTAGCAGCAAGATTTGACGTTACTATTGCAACAATATTGGAGCATTTTAAACAAATGGGCAAGGTAAAGAAGCTGGATAGATGGATCCCACATGGATTAAATGAGCGCCAGAAGAGAAATGGTCTCGAAGCTTGCCTTTCTTTGCTGTCATGACATAAAGGTGAACCATGTCTATACCGTATTGTTTCATGTGATAAAAAATGAATTCTTTTTGACAATCGCAAGCATTCAGCTCAGTAGTTGAATAAAGATGAAGTGCCAAAACACAGTCCAAAACCGAATATTTACCAAAAAAAGCTAATGGTGTCCATTTGGTGGTCCAGCGCTGGTATTATCCACTGCAGCTTCATGAAACCTGGTCAATCTATTATAGCAGATGTCTACTACAACCAACTGGATGAAATGATGAGAATGCTTGTGATTAAGCAGCCAAGATTGGTCAATAGATACAGGCCATCCTTTTGCAAGACAAGCTCGATCACATGTCACACAATGCTCCTCCAACTACAGAAGCTGAACTCTCTGTCATCCACTGTATTCACCAGAACTTGCACCAACTGACTACCACTTCTTCCAGACTTTGGACCACTTCTTGCAAGGAAAAATATTCAATTCTCAACAAGCTGTGGAAAACTCCTTTCATAATTCATTGCACCTTGCTCTCCAGGTTTCTTTGCTTCTGGCCTAAAGAAGCTACCGTTAAGATGACAAAACTGTGTTGATAGTTTGCATAGGCACATACTTTGATTAACTGTACTGATTCTTGTTTGAAATACAATAAACTACACCTTTGATCTCAAATCAGATATCTCATATTTAATGACCTAATATAAACAATAATTTAGTTTGTCATCAAAAGATGCTAGTCTCAAGTGTCCACCCAATTTTACTGGGACCCTGACTTAACAGTGTAGCTGCCAAATTGTGCCACCATTAGCAAGAGGAGTAATTCACTTGACAAATTAGAGGTAAATTATTAATATTACATTCTCAAATAGAGCAGCCTTGCAAATAATTAATTGTACAATGCAAATATACCCCAAAATATCTTTTGAACTGATCAAATAGACATTGCTCTTCAAAATTTTTGTCTCTTCTGCCACTTGAATTTCACAGTTCTTTTAACTGATAGTGAGTGATAAAGAAATTAAAAGAAAAAATTTATGTTTTCCTCAAAATAACTTTTCTCTGTCAGGTTTAAAGCTGCAGTTTCCAAGAATGGAAAATAAATTCTCATGATCTGAACTCAAAAATAACTCAACATGATCCCTAGGGTAGGCAGAATTACTGATATAATTTCTGGGCCTTGGTATACATGCCCTATTAATCCCCTACCCTTGAGTGTGGCTGAGACCAATGAATATGATGAAATATAACTCCCTTATTTAGACTACTAATCAGTTGACTTTGAGTCAATCAAAAGAGATTATGGTGAGTCAGTCTGACCTATTCAGGTGAGCTCTTTAAAAGACAGTGAAGCATTGAAGAGATGCTCTCCTGATGGCCTGGAACTAAGCAAATAGTGATATTTTGAACTCCCTATGAAGAGAGTTGACCCCTAAGAGATAGATGCTTCTATCCTAAAACCATAAGGTACTGAATTCTGCCAACAATCCTAATGAGCTTGGAAGAAAAGCCCAAGTTCCAAATGAAACCCCAGCCTTCCTGATATATCGACTGCAGCCTAGTAAGACTTCTGAACAGAGGATACGGCTAAACCAGGTCCAGTTTCCTAACCCACAGAAATTGTAAGATAGTAAATATATGTTTGTTATAAGCAGTTAATTTTGTCATAATTTTTTGCAATGATAAAAAGCTAAACTAGCCCCTTTTGCACCTACATGAATTCAATCATGATTTGTTATAAAATACCCATAATTATATATGAAAAACTACATTATAGTTATAGGTTCTCAACCAATATTAGTTCCCTCTTGCATTTTTTTTTTCTTTTTTCCCCAAGCATGAAATTTTCACAGAATGACTACTCAGGAGTCAGAAGCCAGGAAGTCATGCATCTTTATGCACATTTCTTTAAACCACTGGTTACAAAATGCTGCTTAAAGTTGTCCATAATGGTTAGAGAAATGTTAAGTATAGGAGTAGTCATCTAGAGTGTTATGGGCTGAATCATGTCCCTCCAACATTTATATGTTGGAGTCCTGACTCCCAGTATATCAGAATGTGACTATATTTGGAGAAAGGGCCTATAAAGAGATAATTAAGATAAAAATGCAGTCATATGATATGGGTAGGCTCTAATCCAATACCACTAATGTCCTTATTAAAAAAGGGAGATTAGGGTACAGACAACACACAGACCAAGGATGACCATGTGAGGACACAGTGAGAATGTGGCCTTCTGTAAGGCAAGCAGGGAACCTCAGAAGAAACCAACCCTACTGACACCTTAATCTTGGACTTCCAGTCTCCAGAGCTGCGAGAAAACAAATTGTTGCTATTTAAGCCACCCAGTGTGTGGTATTTTGTTATGACAGCCCTAGCAAACAAATACAGAGATAATGTAATTATGCTGGGAAAATAATTTGTTTTGTGGGGAGATTAAGTATTTATATCAATAAGTATTACCTTCTATGGAAAAGCAAATACCCCTGATTTACCAGTACATGATAAAAATGTTAGTCCCAGACTAAGGGGCTTTCAACGGCACAGACATACAAATTGCAGAGGAAAGCACCTGGCTTGCCAAAGGCTCTGACTTTCTCCTGACTTATATTGGCCTGTTGGTATACAGGTCTATTAATGTAATATTTTTAGAAATAAATTTCTGTGCACATTTGGGATTTACCACATAATGTACAGAATACATATAAATAGCAAAATGGTTCCTATCATGAAGCAAATTAATATATCCATCATTGCACATGATTACTTTTTTCTTTTAGAGTAGCTAAATTTTAGAGTAGCTAAAATTGACTTATTTAACAAAAAAATCTCTAATGCAACACAATTTTATTAACTATAGTCTTCATTTTGTACATTAGCTTTCATTAATGTAAATTTATTCTGAACATCTTTTTATTAAAGATGTAAGAAAAATATTCCATTAGGGTTGTAGTGTTCAGTAAAAGGATCACAAAAAATCTCTCACATGTTGTGAGGGGAAAATATTGGAATTGAAACAGAACTCTACTGATTTGAGAATTCTAATTCATATTTCACAATACTTATTAAGAGAAATTTGACTGATATTTAGTGTCTTACAACTGTGCAAATACAATTATAACAAAATGCCTTCACTTTTAAAATCAATTTTTGGGTATGTGTATTCAACCATCTTTATTTCCTTATTTGGATTGTTTCTTTTTTTCTGCTTTATTTTTAAGAAATTAACCTTTTACTCTATCTGCCATATCAATAATTTCTAAACTATATGTTTTGTATTTAAATTTTAATGTTCATGCTTTTCTTAGTTGATTATTGATATTGTGATTATTTTTCTAACATTTTTACTATACAGAATTTATTTAACTAGTTACCTGTGAATGAATTTTGCTAAGAGCTAAAGACTTAAGTAAGTTAATTTCTTATCCTATCCTTATGATTAATGGATGCAAATTAGCTAATTGATTTATGTAATGATGATGCAATTTTCTTTTAGTTGATATTTAAAATTTTAGCTTTTTTAAAAATTATTTTTAAAAATTGTGCAAATATATTTAATCATGTTTTAAAATCTCTAATTTGAACTTACTTATATTGTCTTCTTACGATCTTTGTGGTTTTATGTTTTACATTTTTGCAGCATTTTAAAATAAATATTTTATTTTTAATAATTTTAAATTTACCAATTACAAAGATAAGAGAGCTCCCCTATATACCATACACTGTTTCCTTACTATTAACATTTTATGTTGTTTATTTGTTGAAATTAATGAACAAATATTGAAACATAAGTCAATACTTATTCAGATTACTTTAGTTTTTCCTAATGTCCTTTTTTTCTGTTCTAAAACTCCGTACTTTATCCAGTATAAAACATTACATTTCATTGTCATTTGATTTTGTTAGTGTTTGCTTTATTTTGCTTTGTTTTATTTAGAATATGTATCCCCCCTAACAAAAAAACAAATAGAAATGAAGATAATGTTTCAAGGCAAAGACACATAGTTTGGTGGGTATTGGGAAAGAAAAAATCCTGCTTTCAGACCCTCTCTATATAGTGCCATGTAACTAAATGTGCTGTCATTATAGTGCACTGTTTGTGTCTAATATTACCTTTGAAACTTCCCCAATAAAGTACAGAGGGGATTTTCTTTTTTTGATCTAATTTCATAAAGATCACAAGTTAGGG
This sequence comes from Varecia variegata, assembly GCA_028533085.1. NCBI lineage: Eukaryota > Metazoa > Chordata > Mammalia > Primates > Lemuridae > Varecia > Varecia variegata. The sequence continues at coordinate 32,172,760 of CM052443.1, forward strand.
CCAGTGTTCAGGTTTGAAAATGTTTCAGCTTTCAAAAATGCCTTACACAAACCCAAAGGAAAAACAGTATCTTGAAGATATCATCAGTCAACAGTAAATGAGAATTAGTTAAAGGATAGCTGAGAGTCGATTTTATGGAATTTAACTTGGGCAGTGTGCTAACATTAAGAAGATTGGTAATGGCTGCTACCCATAGCATTGGTAGGAGGAGCAAGAGATGTTGATTGCCATCTAGAAGACACTGGTAGGGTGTGAAGTCTGTGCAGCAGGGGAAAAAAGAATTCCCAGACAGTGATTAGGATATCCAAATTAAAAGTTTATGTATTTTCCTGAGGAAGGAAGGAAGGAAGCCATGACACACAGAGGGAAGAAACAAATGTAGGGCTGGGAGGAAAATTGCTTGGTCCTTTTAAAGAGTAGAAATGGCTTTTTTTTTTTCTCTGCCTCAGGGGACTGATAACAAAAGCAGCTGTGAAGCTGCTGTGTTGGTTTTTCTGTTTCTCACATAGCAGATTGATAGCAGAATTAGTTTCTTCTTTCTTCTTGATAGCGGGAGGCATCTGGTACTACCTCTTCTTGAGGAAGCAGGGGAAGCTGCAGTCCTGTCCACTCAGGAACTTTTTCAAAGCTGAGAAAGAACTCAGGGAAAACAAGTTAGGCCACAGTGTTTTAGTTAAACAAAGTGTAGTTGTGTTGTGAGTTTGTTTCTCTTACTTTCTGTTTGATAGTTTATTTTCTTCTGTTAGATAGGTTATTAGTAAGACCATCTTTCACTCATCTCTTAGCTTTCTAAGTTTCTGGTCCAATAGTTGACTATTATATGTATGTATGTATGTATGTATGTATTTTTATTGCAGAACTAGCTTTTTAAAAAAAATACTTTTATTATGAAATAATTCTAGATTTATAGAGAGTTGTTAAGACAGCCCAGGAAGTCTGAATGTACCTTTCATGCATCTTCCCTTGATGTTAACATCTTATATAACCCTGTGGTACTTCTATTGAAACTAAGAAAATAACATGGGCACAATGCTGTGAACTAAACTAGAGACTATACTCAGATTCTGCAAGTTTTTCCACTATTGTTTTTTCTGTTCCAGGATCCAATCCAAGGTCTCACATACATCAAATTTTCATCTCTCCTAAGTCTCCTCTAATCTGTGATATTTGCTCAGTCTTTCCTTGTTTTTCATGATCTTCACACTTTGAAGGGTACTCATTAGGTATTTTGTAGAATGTCCCTCAGTTTATGTTTGATGTTCTCTCACTATTACACTGGGCTTGCGAATTTTTGGTTGCATATCACAATGGTAAAGTGCCTTTCTCATTACATAGTATCTGGGATACCTGTTATCCACATGATGTCCCTGGTGAACTTTGATCACTTGGCCCAGGTGGTGTCTGCCAGGTTTCTCCTCTGTAAAGTTTTTGTTGTATTTTCCCTTTCCATTTGCTGTTCTTTGAAAGTGAGTCACTAAGTTACACCTGCACTCAAGCTGATTAGAATTAGTGGAACTTGCTTTTAGTGAAAGGAGATAGAGAAAAAAAAATACAAGTATTATTTTAAGGTAGACAAAAGGGAAACTAATAAAAAAAATGATCTCTCTCTCCTTTTGCATTGACTGTTACAGACTTTGATGGTGTTCCTGACTTTATTAGATGCATAGGTACCAAAATAAACATTTAGAACAATATCTTCAGGTGCTAAACTTCAGGAAACTTTTTGAAACAATTTTTCCGACTTCAAACCAGATTATAGAAAGCTTCCACTAAGGCAACCGCCAACCAGATGGTAGCATAAAGAATAACTAAGATTTTTTATCAGGGAACTTCCACATAAAGAATAATGCACACGTAAAATAAACATCTAAATGGTTATTATATAACACTCTGTTCTTTTGCAACACTAACAAATGAGTTGTGAAACTAAAAATGGAAACAATTCTACATTTGCTTTGGTGTCCTGATTAAAGTGTTGTCAGATGTGTGAAGACTTGGTTTCTGCAAGGACCAAAATATTCTTGCACTTTTTCTTTCTGTACTTCACAGGGAAACTCACTTATTAGCATTTTAGCAGGGTAGTTTAGCAGTGAACTACGCAGTGGTTTTGAGATAAGAGAAAATTTAACAATTTTTAAAGGATTGATTTCCAATGTGTGTTTTCCATTACACTGAGCTACCTGTTCTTGTTGCAAACATATTAGCTTTTTACATACATAATACATTTAAAATGAATACTTGAAATAAATTAATTTAATGATAGCATTTAAATTTTTTTTAAAAAAATGGTTTTCAAAGATATATTGGTCAACTTTTCTGCTATTTTTTGTGAATTTCCTCTTCTTTCTCAGTATTCTTATTGAATAATACAGGAAATAATAATAAGAATGATAAACACATTTTTATGTCAACTTCTGTCTGCATTTACTTTATAAAAATATAATATCTACAAAATCAAATTACAAACAGTATAAATAGTTTGGAGAACAAGTACACTTGAGGGTGACTTTTATTTTCTCAAGCTATCCTATTCAATTTGCTCTGTTAGGTGCTCTGAAGCATTTGTTGTCCAAGAAAGCTCATCACCTTCTTCCCCAAGATAAACTATTCAATAAAGGGAATCAAATAAAACTTTCCAGTGATAATGCCTCATTTTATAATTCAATATCCCTTTTTTTTTAATTCAAGGAAAATTTATCATCAGCCCTTATGGATCTAGTTTTGACTTTATATTGTGCCAGTTATAATTTCTACTGAAAACGCAAGCTACAAACATTTCTGACATACTAAGATGTGACAATGGATATGTGGGAAATTTCTTTCTGGAATGATTATTGAATGTGAAACAACTACTCAGAAATTTTGACACATTTAACCTTTTGTGGTATTTTTGAGTGACTTGAATGCAAGTGTCTTCAATAGAAGTCAAAAGAAAAAAGGCTATTTTAGAAGGTGACTCACACATGTGGTCAACTCTTGATTTCTGTTCCTTGTTCCCAATTACATTTTAGGCTCAAGATACCTATAAACACTCCTTTGCAACCAAGTTGCTGACTTATTGCAACTGACACACTTCTCCCTTGGAGCTAAGGTTTTTTTCATTCCTATGCACTTTAAAGAAAAGGGGGATGCAAAAAACAGAATATACAGTGTTACCTGGATGAAAGGGAGGTGGTGCAATGTTTTACCTTCACCATGTGGTATAAAAATACCCTTTATTTAAAAATGTGGAAATCAGTGCCTTCTGATGCGATAACATGGGCATTACATGAAATGCTAAACACACCATCCTATCAGAAGGTTCAGCAGAATAGATGTCAATTAACATCAGTCACTAAAGCACTTGAAGCTATAAGAATAAATGAAATTTTATAAGAAGAAAATTCATAAAGGCTAAAACATGCTTAGGGGAGAATTTGGGAGCATTTGAGGAACAATGAAGAGGATGTAGGTAAATGAGGATACTGAGGAGGAACAATGTAAGAAGTAGGACAAGAAATGAGAAAAAATGATATTTTGTAAGTAAACGATGAAAATATTAATAAAAAAGAGAAAATAGTGTAGTTTGTCATAAAGAGACAAAATGGCAGGGAGAATGTGAAGAGGCCACTGGATTTGGAAATTAGGTTATTGCTAAATATTTTTTAACATCTCAAAAGAATGAAGGGACAAAAGGGAAGTTGTAATGAGTCAAAGAGTGAATAAGAAGAGGTGAAGAACTAGAAGGGAGCACATTGATTTTACCTGTTCAAGAAGATGGTGATGAGAAAGAGAGAAAAGAGATGCCTCTGGAAGGGAACAGCATGCGGGAAAATTGAGACTGTGTGAATAAGAGTAAAAAGGCTGAGGTCTACATTAAAAATGGAATGAAAGAGAAGGATGCGCACGCACACACACACACACACACACACACAGGATATGCAGCAATGTTAAAAAACAAAACAAACAAACCCCTGAACAACCTCAAAATCTGACCTAATACTACTTTTTAAAGAATTTAGGTAAAAAGAAGTGAGTGGGGGCTACAAAATCATGGGAGAAGATACCAATCTTAGACCCAAGAATGGATTCTTCTGAATTTGAAACAAATGAAAGAGTAAATAGAAGCAGGGAGTTGAAGGTGGGAGAGATAAATCCCAAGGGAAATCATACATAATATACCTATTTTCTCTGGGCGTGGACTCCAAATTTTTGCTGAAAGGAATGGGCTAGCTTTGAAAGAGCCATTAAGTTTGAAACTTCTGTGACAGAAAAGGTTCAAAAGAATAGAAAAGGATGGCATTATATTTTCTGCATTGCAATTCCTGTGACCCAAGCTACTGAATATCAGTGCAACCCACGATTCTCAGCACTGGCATTAACTGGATTTTACCCCCACCTTTCCTTCTCCTTACAGGCTGTTAATTTAGTAGTAGATAAGAAATAGGAAACCCATTTGGTGATAGACTCATAGTAACTATGGTTTTCAGTCCACTTGGGTGAGGAGATGAGAAACTGATGATACATTCATTTAAATGCTTTATTTGATTGTTTGCGGGTTGCTTTAGGAATTATAAATAGTTGAATTCTGCTCCATAAAGTCACCACATATTAAATGAATGTAATCGTACAAACTAAAACATAGAAGTGTTTTCATAGTTTATCTATCTTTGACAATGTTGTTTTCTCAACTGAGATATAAGCTTCTTACTCATAGGAGTAAATGTTATCTGAACATAATGCGTTGGCAGCTAAGCAGTTCTGTGTATTCTATCTGTGCCTTTTCAGGAGCCTGCTATTTTTTCATGAGTGAAATGGGCCCTGTGCAGCCCATAATACCATCATTTTTTACCTGTTCTTTCATGAAATGAGTAGTATCTTTAATGAAACTAAATCTTGTTTTGTATAGCTCAATTATTGCTTTTAAAATAAAATTCTGCCCTATTCAAAATTGTTTCAGAAACTATAACCTGATATCTGTAATGTGAATTAAACCTCTATTACAACTGTAATTCTTCTTTTACAGTAAACCCTATACAACAAATAATGACCCTGAAATTTTGGCATTGTATAAAGCCTTTGAGGCTAATACTGTTTTTCTCTATTATAATATCTCTAGAAATATTTTATAATCAAAATCTATTTGTACTCACAATTTAAAAAGTATTTTAAGATAGAACAAGGAATTAGAATTTATATAATAAACACAATAGTGTAAAAAAGTTATACTGCCTTATTTCAGTAGCAGTTGGGCTGTGTTACTCTGAAACATCTGATGAGAAAGGGAAATGTATCAAACTTTAGTCAGCATTTATTAATAGATGCTGTAAATGAAACTAAGTATAAAATCTTCTAAACATGCACAATATGAATGTACTTAACTGAACTATGCATCTAAAAATAGTTAAAATGGTAAATTTCACATTATATATATTTTATCACAATTAAAATATCTTCTAAACATAACAATTTAAATATATGCTTGGCCAGGCGCGGTGGCTCACGCCTGTAATCCTAGCACTCTGGGAGGCCGAGGTGGGTGGATTGCTCGAGGTCAGGAGTTCAAGTCCAGCCTGAGCAAGAGCGAGACCCCATCTCTACTAAAAAAATAGAAAGAAATTATCTGGCCAACTAAAAAAATATATATATACAAAAAATTATCCAGGCATGGTGGCGTATGCCTGTAGTCCTACCTACTTGGGAGGCTGAGACAGTAGGATCACTTAAGCCCAGGAGTTTGAGGTTGCTGTGAGCTAGGCTGACGCCACGGCACTCACCCTAGCCCAGGCAACAAAGCAAGACTCTGTCTCAAAAAAAATAAAAAATAAAAATAAATAAATATATGCTTAATTTATATTATGATTTATAGAAATGTATCAGACATTGACAAGGTACACTGAGCACTGTTATAGTATCTAGTCTTTTGAAACGTAGTAGTATTAATTACTTATTCTGATTTGGTCTCTTTTTCTAATGAAATATTGTGTCTTTGCTATAAGAGTAGTGTTGCTACCTACATTTTTATTGGAATTATATGATGAAAGCATCCTAACCAAGCTACATATGATTATAAATTATGATAAGCATAAATATGGATAAGCACAGCAAATTTATTCAGAAATTTTTTTAGAAATATATTTATATGAATGATATTTGATCATTGGGGAGGAAGAAGACCAAAATAGCAGAATAGAACCATCTGACAATCATCCCCCAACAGGACTATCAAATTGGACAACTATCCACACAAGAAATCATCTTTATAAGAACCAAAACCAGGTGAGTGATCACAGTGATCATAGTACCCTGTTTTAACATTGTATCAAGGAAAAAGGAGCTGAAGAGGATAGGAAAGACAGTTTTACATTGTTTATACCACCCGTCCCTCATCCTCCCACAGTGCAGCACCAGTGCCAAGTAGGAGAGAGAGTCCATGTGCTTGGGAGGGGAAGAGTGAAGTGATTGTGAGACTTTGCATTAGAACTCATAACTTCCCTGTCACAGAACACAAAAAGGGCAAGAAAGAGAAGAATTCTACTAGGACTCATGGAGGAAGCATTTAGACCAGCCCCAGCCAGAGGGGAATCCTCTGCCCCAGTGGAAACCTGAGTTCAGGCTGGCTCCACCATTGGCTTATAAAGTGGCCTGGGACTAGAATAAATTTGTAAGGCAGTCAGGCCACAAAGACTGTAGTACTTGGGAAATTCTTGTAGTTGCACTTGTATTGGAGTCAGTACACTTGAGTGCACGTGACCCAGTGAGGCACCACCAGCAGTGACAGCCAACTAAGTGCCTATGTCAACTCTCCCCCAACTCCAGGCAGTGTAGCTTGGACAGAGTCTTCTGCTTGGGGAAAGGAAAGGGATAGTACAGACTTTGTCTTTCCACTTGGATACCAGCTTAACCAACCACAGTAAAATAAAGTACCAAGCAGATTCCTGAAGACCCTGATTCCAGGATCTAGCTTCTGGATAGCATTTCTAGACCACCACTGGGCCAGAAGGAAATCTTTTGCCCTGAAGGGAAGGACCCAGTTCTGGCAGGATTCATTACCTGCTAACTAATGAGCCCTTGGGCATTGAATAAACATCAGTAGTATCAAAGCAGCAGTAGCTATGGGTCTTCTTCGGGCTGGCTTCTGGTGCAACCCAGTGCAGTACTAGCTGTAGTGGTCACAAGAGGGTGCTCACATCACTCCTCCCCCAGCCCCATGCAGCCCAGCATGGAGAGTGGGACTCCTATTTGGGGGAAAGTGAGGGGAGAGAGTGAGACACTTTGCCTGGTAATCCAGGGAATTCTTTTATATCTTGCCCAAGTCCACAAAGGCAATATCAGCAGAAGTCTGCAAGAGTCACAGCATTACTGGGCTCTCTTCCTGCCACCCGCAGTGCTGATATGGCTGCTGTGACCAAAGACTTAGATCACAATACTCAATTCCCTTTGAATATTTGGAAAGCTTTCTGAAGAAAGGCAGGTACATATAAGCCCAGACTGCAAAGATTAGAATAAATACCTAACTTTTCAATGCCCAGACATTGATGACCATCTGCAAATATCAAGAACATCTGGGAAGATATGATATCACCAAATGAATTAAATAAGGCACCAATGACAAATCCCAGAGTGATAAAGATATGTGACCTTTCAGACAGAGAATTGAAAATAGCTGTTCTGAGGAAGGTCAATGAACTTCATAAAACAGAGAAGAAATTTGGAAATCTATCAGAGAAATTTAACAAAGAGAAGGAAATAATAATTAAAAAAATCAAGCAGAAATTCTGGAGCTGAAAAATTGAACTGACAAACTAAAAAATGCATCAGTCTCACTATAGTAGAATTGATCAAGCAGAAGAAAGAATTAGTGACCTTAAAGACAGGCGATATGAAAATACACAGTCAGAAGGGAAAAAAAGAATAAAAAGGAAGCAATCATGCCCACAAGATCAAGAAAATAGTCTCAGAAGGGCAAATGTAAAAGTTATTGGCCTTAAAGAGGAGGTAGAGAAAGAGATATTGTGGTACAAAGTTTATTCAAAGAAATAATAACAGAAAATGTCCCAAATCTAGAGAAGGTTACCAATATTCAGGTACAAGAAGGTCATAGAACACCAAGCAGATTTAACTCAAACAAGACTACCTCAGGCATTTAATAATCAAGTTTCCAAAGGTCACAGATAAAGAGAGGGGACTAATGGAAGCAAGAAAAAAGAAAATAATAACTTATAAAGGAGCTGTGATATGTCTGGCTGCAGAGTACTCAGTGGAAACCTTACAGGCCAGGAGAGAATGACATGACATATTCAAAGTTCTGAAGGAAAAAATATCATAATTCCAGAATATCATATCCTGCAAAAATGTCTTTCAAGGATGAAAGAGAAATAATGACTTTTCCAGACAAACTAAAGGTGAGGGGTTTTGTCAACATCAGACCTGCCCTACAAGAAATGCAGTCGGTAAACATTTCCTTTCTTCTCCATTTTTGAACTTTTCACATGTCCTACATTAAAATTCCTTCTTCTGTTTTTTAATATTAAAATGTTTGAAGGGCTAATAAATATGACAAAAACCAGGAAGGCAACAATAGTGAATGAGAGGAGCTTAAAAATACTTACATAGCTTCCATATTTCCAATGCAAATCAAATAGTTTATTTTATTTGTTGAATTAAATATATTGTTTCAGAAGGCTTCCTTATATTTCACTTAGCTTATTTTTAGAAACACTTTAATTTCATATGCTGCCTGAAGTGTGTATCTATGACAAGGAAGTTCTCTTTCACTGCTTTTACTCAACATTTTACTGGATGTACTAACTAGGGCAATAGCAAAGAAAAAGAAATTAAAAAGGCATATAAATTAGAAAGGAAGAAATAAACAGCTCTTATTCACACTTGATATGATTGTCTATATTAAAACTTTCAAAGAATCTACCAAAAAAGAAAAAGAAAAAAAAAGGATAAACTTTTAAAACTAAGTGAGTTCAGCATGGTTGAAGGATACAAAGTCAATATACGCAAGTCAATTGCATTCTTATATGCCAGCAATAAACAGCCTCTGAAAGTGAAAAAACAATACCATTTTCAATATGACAAAAGAAGTATTTGGGTGTAAATCTAAGAGAATATACTCAAAATCTGTATTTGAAAACCTATATAACACTGATGAAATAAATCAAGGAAGTTTCAAATAAATAGGGAAATGATAATGTGCACATAGTTTGGAAGACTCCGTACTGTTCCAGTGAAAATGATATGAAGTTTTTTGTTGATATTAACAATCTAAAACTTATGTGGAAAGGGAAACACAATAGCCAAACAATATGAACCAAAAAGAACAAAATCACCTCATTTTTGACAAAGGTGGAAAACAATTCAATAGGAAAGGATGATCTTTTTTAACATGGGGTGCTGGCACAATTGGACATCCACATGCGAAAAAAAGATACATACTTCATACCTTACCTTAAAATATAAGGTCATAGATCTCAATGTAAAATGTAAAACTATAAAACTTCTAGAGAAAGCACAGGAGAAATTCTATATGACTTTAATTTTGACCAGAACATGACTCACGATGAGGAAAAAAATGATACATTAAATTGTATTTAAATTGAAAACAATTTCTCTGTGAAAATACCCTAAAGAATGAAAAGACATACCAGATTGGAAGAAAATAATTTAGTTGTATTACAGGTGTACGTCATAACTTCACCAAAGGGGGTGGGTGGGAAAAAGGAGCTGCCTTGAGTGACTTTGTAAAATATTGCTTTGACCAGAAATCATAAGGCTAAAGAGAAGAGGGACTTTATATAAACACTGTACTCTAGTTGAACTTTTCTCATGGGAGTACATGTTAACAATTCTGAAACTGCCTTATGTATGTATTGGGGTTGAACAAATAAGCAAATGGATGGTGAACAATGACAACCAATTTTCTCACTGTCAGAGAAGTTACAGATTGACAAAGGAGTTAGCCTAGAATGCATCATATGCTAGATTAGAGTGGGAGACATCAGTATAAATTCATGTTTAGCTTAGCAGAGGTACAGATAGAAATACAGATAGTATAGGTACAGATGTGTATGCACATATGTGTGGATGCATGGATTAGTATTCAGACATGTTAATATATTTCCTAGCTCTGTTTCCTGAAAAGGCCTAGAAATAGTGACACCCAAGCAACAGTAAACAAAGATCTTGGTTTCTAAACGTCATTCTCCCATACAAGGAAATAGAGTTTTTGTAGAAGTGGCTGATTCTACAAATGGAGCTGGAAGAAACCAAGATGAGCCTGCAGCATCTTGTAATACCTGAAAACAAGGAAAAGCTCAAAGCACAAAAGGATAGGACATGCCAAAGGATCAGAGAAGCCAAAATAAAACAGCTCCCAATGGCTAAACCTGGAACAGAAAGTGCATACTTATTTAAAGATCCTTCATCTTGTGTTATATGCCATATACCAGTGTTCCTGGTGCCTTCCTTATCTAGTTTTTGAGACTGATATTTAATCATAGACATAAGAAAACCTTTGTCACACTCAATTGTTTACTATGTAAAATTATGATGAATATGGAAAATGGAAAAATAATCTATAATCTATAATGGTTCAACAGTCTGTATACATTAAAATTCTGAGTTACAGCATTATAAATTTTTATTTATTCATACTAGCAAGAATAAATTTCTGTTTACCCTACAGACATGTATTTAAGTTTAACCCCATGGCAGTGCATATAACCAGTTACTGCTCTATAATCTAACTAAATCATTTGGTAGCTTCAGTCATCCCTAGTAATACGTGTTCTCCTTTCCTAAGTCATCATCGTCATCACATCAAGCATCTTAACAGAATAATTAATGATTTCTTAAATAACATAAACCTTTGTTTTGACATAAAGATGATCCCATAGTATATAACTCTACCTATACTTCCCTTATCTCTATCTTCAATCTCTCTCTCCCCACCCCACCCCCATTCTTCTATGCTCTGAATGTTTACATCCTTCAAAAATTCATATGTTGAAATCTTAACCACCAAGGTGATGGCATTAGGAGGTGAGGAATTTAGGAGTTAATGAGATCATGACAACAGAGCCCTCATGAGTGCGATTAGTGCCCTTAGAGGCTCCAGAGAGCTGCCCCTTTTCACCATGAGTATGAATCAAGAAAGCATTTATAAAGTACAGGCCCTTGTCAGACACTGAATCTGCCAGTGCCTTGATTTTGGACTCCTTGGCCTCCAGAACTGTGGGAAATAAATGTTTAATGTTTACCAGCCACCCATTTTAGAGTATTTTTTTTATAGCAACCCAAATGGACTGAGATACTATCTACCTATCTATACTGATGTAATTCATCAGTAACCATTGTAAATGGTAGCATATAATTTAATAAAAATTCCAAAGAAGTATTTTCATTCTGAGAAATACCAATTTTGAAAATCATCTCCTTCCTGAATGCTTTAGTTGAAGGCAACTTTTAATCACCATAAGCATTACCTATCATAGGCTTCTGAATACAAATCTATTTCAGGTTAAATTAATAAAATACAGCTACTAAAACCCAGAAAGTTTTCCCTTTTTTTTTCAGTAATAAAATTATGATAGTGTGTCAATCTTTTAAAAATATGAGCTATGATTATTGACTCTGTATATCTAAGTTATGCATATTTAAATAAAATACCTGTTTGGGACTTATCAGTAAAACCTGGAAGGTGAGGAGTTGTACTGATATTTGCCTTTATACATGATATGTTAATATTATCAGGATGCTAATATTATTTTATATCAAATATGTTAAATTTTTTCTACTATGAAAAGCTACAATGGAATACATCTCTAACATATTAATTTTTATGTAATTTAGATAGCAAAAGTATTAAAATCATATTGATATTATTTTTGAAATTATTCTTTGTTAAAGGTCAAACTATAATTTATACTTTAGATTTTGCTCATTTTCTCAGGAAGAGTAAAGCTTAAATTTTTTTTAAATGCTTTTACAAATAAGTAGAAAAAAATGCACCCAATAATTAGGTTGGTAGAGTGTTTTGGGGGGAAGGTGGGGTTAGGGGTTTCTTTCTAAGAGTTTAAATTGATTCTGTAATTTCAATATACATTTTTTTAAAGATCATGGTTTCATTTATATGTAAAATAGGACAGGCTTTCTCCTGTCTTTTGCCAATCAGTGGTTTTTCCGCTTAAGCAAACATGTATTTATTCTGTAAGAAAATATCTATTCATGTGAAAAAATACTTAGTCCTTCCAATTTTCATTTAATTTACATTGGTATCTTGGAGTTACTCTAAAATCTATTTTTCTTTCTCACTAAAAATGTCATTTTCTTCATGCTGCTTGAGTTGTAAGTAACATTAGAAGCATGATGTATACAGAGTAAGAAGGTGAAATAATATTTCTTTTGTCTATGAATTTAAGTTCAGAAGCAAAATGACATATCAGCAAAACAAAAGGATAAACCTTGATAGGGAAAGAAGAAATGAAGAGAAATGGAAAAGGAGGAATATTTCTACATGGTTCAACAAAAGAGAAACTAAGGATTACCTGAACCCTGAAATGCTAATCAGGGTTTCATTTTCTTGAAACATTTCTGTTTCTAATTCACTGTGAGAGAACAAGCAACATAATGTTAAACTCCATGCTGAAAGTCATATATAGAATATTCTATTGAGATTGTGTTAGTAGCTGCATACTACATAGAAACAGCTAGAATATTTCTGCACTAATAACAGATGACATTAAGGGTGTAATATAGCAAATCAAACTTTATCATTCACACTTATTTAAGATCAAATACAAATCTCTTTCCTACTGAGAGGTTATTGTTAAGAAGAACTGAAATTATTTCAGTTTTGTAATTGTGTTTCTTTTCACATTCATGTATATTGATATGTGATTGATAACCATAAACTTCAACTAACTTTGGAAAATAGGTTAGCACTGTAAGTTTTTCTGATATGCAGTAGCAAATATTATAGTGAAATAAAAAGAGGGCGGAAGAAAGGTAAGAAGAGTGAGAGACAGAGTGGGAGAGAGGTGGGGGTGGGGACAGATAGAATCCACAAGGTAAATTGGAATATCACTGTTTTTATATATAAATAAAATCATTTAATGTCATTCTGAATATACATTACATTCAACAAATATTTATTGAAAATATTAGTCTCAAAATGACAGTATGGAGAGTGAAAGTGACATCTCTGCCCCACTAGGCTTACCTCAGTGAATGGATTGAGATACACACTCAAAAAACAATCTAATAGTTACTTTAGGTTTGTTTAAATGTTTGGGAGATGATAACATAATGACAAAAATAATTTTGTCATTCTTTAAAGATAATATACATAGGAAGTTACTTTTAATGATATACTGAACAACTGGTTGAATAAAGTCTTTTCACTTTTTAAGAAATATGAGAATCATATTTTATGACTTCATTGCTATCATTAATTTTTAACTGTGGTAAAATATACATTCTAAAAAATTTAACATTTAACCATTCTTAAGTGTACATTTCAGTGGCATTAAGTACATTCACATTGTTCAATCAATCTCCAGAACACTTTTCTTTTTTTAAAAAAAAAATTTATTTAAGCATATTACAAGGGTATAAATGTTTAGGTTACATATATTGTCTTTGCCCTGTCCGAGTCAGAGCTTCAAGCATGTCCATCCCCCAGACGGTGCGCATCACATCCATGAGGTGTGAATATACACATCTCCTCCACCCCCTCTTCCACCTGCCAGACGCCCGATGAATGTTACTACTATATATGCATGTATGTGTTGATAAGTTAATACCAATTTGATGGTGGGTACATGTGGTGCTTGTTTTTCCATTCTGGTGATACTTCACTTAGTAGAATGGGCTCCAGCTCTATATAGGATAATACAAGAGGTGCTAGATCACCATTGTTTCTTGTGGCTGAGTAGAACTCCATGGTGTACATATACCTCATTTTATTAATCTATTTATGTATTGATGGGCACTTGGGTTGTTTCCACATCTTTGCAATTGTGAATTGTGCTGCTATAAACATTCAAGTGCAGATGTGTTTTTTATAGAATGTCTTTTTTTCCTTTGGGTGGGTGCCCAGTAATGGGATTGCTGAATCAAATGGGAGTTCTACTTGTAGCTCTTTGAAGTATCTCTGTATTACTTTCCATAGAGGTTGCACTAGTTTAAAGTTCCCCCAGTAGTGTATGAGTGTCCCTTTCTCTCCACATCCACTCCAGCATTTATTGTTTTGGGACTTTTTGATAAAGGCCATTCTCACTGGAGATAAGTGATGTGGTTTTGACTTTCCTTTCCCTGATGATTAGAGATGTTGAGCATTTTTTCATGTTTGTTGGCCATTAGTCTATCTTCTTTTGAAAAGTGTCTGTTTATGACCTTTGCCCACGTTGATAGGGTTGTTTGAATTTTTCTGTTGGATTTTCCTGAGTTCTATATAGATTCTAGAAAGAAAATTGAGTTGGTACTTATACATAGTGGGACATTCCCAAATTCTTTCCTGGATTCTCTGGAATGAATTTGAGGCAAGTCAGTATTTCTACCACGATATTTTTATAAGAACAATAACAAAAACAAAATAAATAAATTTAAACTATACTAAAAAGGGCTTTCCTTTGGTGTCAGTAATCCTATAAGGAAATGAAATCTTATTTCTAAGCATCCTTTCCCATTATTTCTCTTTTCCTCATATTGTTGCAGAAAATATTAGATTGAGAAATAAAATTTCAAATACCAAAATGAGACTATAAAGATATTTTTGAAGCAGTTAGAAAATTGCTTAAATGTATGTAATTTAATTTTTAGGAGCAGCAAGGTAGAAAATAGGTCTTATAAAGTATCATTATGGAAATGTTACATTCTGATTAGTTAACAGCTTGGATACTATTCTAGATTAGAACAAATTTAGGCAGTTGAACTTTTTATGTAATATCAGAGAATTTTACTTGGTTTACAAGGAAAAATTTCACTAAGCTTTTCTTAAGGGATTTAAAAGTCACTTCTTTATTTTATTGATTTTCTGCATTATGTAGAATGTACAGTCTTCACTAACTCTGACAGCAACGATTTCAGTCATCTCTCTCTCGTTCCTTAATGACCTTCATTTTCCCTGTATGTACTTACTCTACGCTGATCTTAACCCCTCCTTTGGTTTGTAATTTACTGTACCTGCCCTATCAGGCACATTATAAATTTCTCTCTATGTATGTTTTTTATTTGCTCTTCATTTTTCATTTGGTGAGCAATAAAAATTAATTTATCAGGTGAGAAAACACATATGAAAGTGTTCTTTTACATTGTAAGAGAAAGGCAAAGTACTGTTGATATTAGTATTTATTATAGTAATATTTTAATAGGTTCCTGATTTGAGGGAAAAAAAGAAATTTAACATGTATTGAGAACAGGAATCTAAGACAACAATTTTTAATCTATGGGGTTTTATGGCTACTACATTTCTGGAAAGATATTATAAATTCTTTAAATCACTTTTATGTAATGTGGTAAGGAGAGAAAATCTGAACTTAGAGTGACTTCAAAAATTGTGAGAAGCTTTGTCGTTTCCCATAAATAATATTTTTCTTTCTTTTAAGTTATGAAAGTTTCCTGATTTCTGTTTAACAAATGGCTCTAATTGAAGATGTTTATAATTTAACAAAATTTAGATGCCTTAAAAAATGTTTAAAATGTGTGACTGAATTACATCGTGTCAGACATTAGGAATAGTCACTCAATTCCTTTGCTTGTATTGATATAAGAGTTGGATAAGATACTAGATTTTATAATACATCAAATTCTTTGTAAGTGAAAATTTGAGATCAAGGAAGTAATTAGAAGAAATAGTCATAAGTAAACATTTATAATCCCATAAAGCAAATGGAATAGGAAGTAGAAATATATTTACCATATTTTGATAGCTGTCTGAAATTGCTTATTTTTTATATTGATAACTGTTTGAAGATACATAGCCCATCAATTCTCTTAGAAGCTCAAAAACTTATTTATCACTAGGTTCTCACTAACAAAATCTGTATGGTCAGGTGACATTCCTAAAATATTTGTTCCAATTTTGGCGGAATGAGGTAAGCATATGTTGAAGAAAATTACTTAAAAAATTATAAGTAAATGAATCAATGTTGACTTAATTTTGAGGGAGTACTTCAAAAATGTATTTCACATGTGCCAAAAATATTTCTTTTTAAACATTAAGCTTCCTTTTGTATCCATACTTATCTTACATTTTAAGTTACTTTTGTAAAAAATTATTTTTTTTCCTTTTCCCATTTAATTTTCTAGATCATTAGGTCCTTAGGTCCTATAATGTGAGGATATGACTTGGCATGAAGTAAAGTAAATGGGTTTTGTGATCACAACCTTAGCTGAATGGAAAATAATTGCAGGGAAATAAAGTAATATTTTAGGAAATGTAAGATCAGGACACAAACACCATGCCACAATTTCTGTGCATTTGCTATACATGGATACATATTTAGATTTAAGTTCTAGGGCTTGTATAAAACACAATAGCAAGATTGTTACCACCACTGCTAATATTTCAACCAGAGAGACATTTTCTCTGCAGGTCTTCATAAGAGTTTTTTCAACATTTTTAGAAAAGGCATTTTTAGTGTTCTTTGAAGGCATAGAAATGATCCTGGTTTGCTAAGAGCATAAAAGGATTAAATATGTAGCAGAAGAAATTCCTCAGCCCCTCTTTCATCCTTTCTCCCCCTCCACAATTTGAATGATTTCCCTTGGCTGAGACTAGAGAATGAACGAGGGGCAGTTGATGTGACAGAAGCAGACAGAGTACGAGCTCAGAATGCAAAAGATCTGAAGGGGCCAAAAGCAAGTGAGTAGAGCTTGTGTTATGAGACTCCTGCAGCAAGAACCCTGACAAAGGTCCTCAGAGTCCTGCTCATGGTCCTGTCCTTGCAAGGGCTTCCTTCTAACAGTAACCATGACTGAGCACCTTTACCATTCAGTGGCCCTGATTCCTGTTCACGCCTTGAGCCTTGGCTGTGGTCAAGGCTCCATTATCCATGTGGAGGTCTCTTTGATCCTACCCATGCCCTAAGTCTTGGCTAGGGCTAGGTTAGCATTACCTGTCTAGACACCTTTAAGGTACTCCTGAGTCCTGGAGAAGAGTAGAATCCTGCAAACCTACAGCTGGTAATGGTGGGGAAGAACACCCTCTGCAAGAATATTTAGGTGTGGTCTTATGGAATGAGTTCTTGCATTTCTTCATAATCCAGTCTATAGGAGTGGCTTCCACATTCTCTCTAAACTACATTACATGCAAAACACTAAGACCAAAGACAAACTGTGAGACGTAGGAAAAATGAAGGCTGCTTTTGGTCAAACCAGTTTTTAAAAAGTTAGGTTAATTTAAGAGAAATATAAGATTTAATATGCTGACATTTGTCATGAATCTCAGAAAGTTTTAGGATAGAGTGAGATGCTAGAAATGTAGACTTTTCCAAACGTATCTTACCTTTGACTCTTTTGTCTGAGTGATTGTGTGAAGCATCTCAAAAAAATATTACAGAGAACATTAGAAAAATGCTGCTCTAAAGATATCATTTTCGCTTCTTTCTGAAGACCCACAGAGAAAATTTCTCTGTGATTGAAGCATTAAAATTGGTGGTGATGGTCCTGTTATTGTGTTTTAAGCTTGCCCTGGAAAACTTAAATCTAAATGTGAATCCATGTCTATCTAGCAAATGCACAGAATTTGTGAGACGACGCTTGTATTCTGACCTTGCACTTGCCAAAATCTTATTACCTTATTTTCCCACAATTATTTTTCATTGGACTGAATTAATTTGTCCTGTTTATTTTTAAATTATTTTATTTTATTGAATTATATGGCATGCTTGTGTGCTAACAAATATCTGCTTGGGAAAAGGACTTAAAGAAATAAGAAGCAACAATATGTAAGCAATAAGTAAATAGGAAGATAAATGTTTTTTGCATGGTGTATTTCATTTAAGTTAAAAGACAACAATCATTCTTTGAATTCAGACTTGAAGATTAAACCTGGAGATTAAACCAGCTTTATTTGTTTTCTTCATATAAATGAGAAGAATTATTCTTCTCTTCCAGAAGGTATTATTATCATAACCATTTGATTTCTTTGCATTTTACTCTGTTTTTTATACTTCTTTATGATTGCTATGTATATATGAACATCAAATATTATTTTGTGGAAATGTTTTTGTGCCTTAACATTTCTGGTAAATTGTTCATTACTCTCTTCCTTTACTCTGATGGTACACAAAATATAATAATGCCATGATTATGTCTGATACAGTTTAAAATATGAGTAAAATTTATCAATAATAATGACTCTTATAAACAAAAGCTATTCTTATCTGAAAGTGATTTTATTTGCACATAATGAATACCATATCAAAAACATTGTTTAACAATAGACAGTTGCCTTAACAAAAGCTGAATTTTAACATTCATTTATCATTGCTTAGAAGGTTCTTTTTTCTGAATTAAGCTATCAATGTAGCCTAATTATTCACTCCATAAGAATAAAAATATTTGAAAATTTACTTAGAGAATTGCTGAAGGATATAGTATTAATTTATATTTTCTAGTATTTATTTTACGAATTATCTTTCTTTCTGACAAAAGGCTCCAGTTCCACTTATCGTGAATTCAGATATACACCTATTTGAGCATGGCCATTAGCATAAGCTTATCTGTGTACTATAGTCTAAAGTACCCTGGAGAAACTCAGTTACATGTCTGTATATAGTATTGTCTTACTGACATTTCATTTTCTGTTTATTTGTGATCTATCTCCATTAAATAGATGAATGATAAACTATAAAATTAAATTTTGAACCATATGAACACTCTGTTTTTCTGACATGTTCAGATTACTGCCCCTTTAAACAGCATATTTTTGTTCTGTGTGAATCTAGGTAACTGGATTTGCAATTGGTATTTCAGTCATTTAATAACTTTTTTATCTGATATTTAAAGGTCAGAATTCATGAATGTATTAGATAAATATAAGATGCAGTATTGATTAATAATAATTCTCTATTCTCAGTAGAAACACCAAACATAAAATATTTTATGAATCAATTTTGGTAGGGTCCCTTTTTATCTTATGCTATAGAATAGCAGTATAAACCTAGATCCATTTGTTCATAACAATGGTTTGAAAAGAATGCCATATTTTAATAACTATCTCTCTTTGACATCGTAGTGCTTTTGAATGGCTTAAAGGGTTTTACTCTGAAACCATTGCTATCATCTTAAAAATGTGAATGGTTTGAAAATATTTCTACCAGATAAATATGAAGACCCATGAAGACTGTGACACCACTTGATAATAACCACTTATTTTCAAATGTTTGAAGTTTATGTCTACAATTTTCAGTAAGATACTAAATATTTGGATAATAATAATATACGTGGCATTTGTTTTGGGCTAAATATGTGCCAGACAAGTGAATAGGTGTTTAACGTGAGTAACTCATTTAAGCATCTATGAGGTAGAAACTATTCATTTTCTATATTATAAATGAAAAAACTGAAGT
>CM052443.1:32192424-32212788 GCA_028533085.1 Varecia variegata
AAAAAAAAAAAAAAAAAAAAAAGAAGCTCAGACTCGAGGGAATGGGAGGGAGATGGGCAATATATCTAACCAGAACTTTTGTACCCCCATAATAAGATGAAATAAAAAAAAATAAAAAAAAGAATATTAATATTGACATAGAAATAATAGAAATAATAATACCATCTTCTATTGTATATGTGTATGTCTTCCAAAATATCTTATCTACTTCTGATTATCATAAAAATATAATGGATTAAAAATTAATATATTTACTTTAAATGAATATAAATCTAGACAAAGATCAAGAGCATTACTTGCCAAATTTGTACATATTCTTATTAAAAATATGTTAACTTAATGACTTCTAACATTGATGTTTATAAACAAGTAAAAAAGAGTTGGTACAGTATCTCAACTGTAAATTAATGAAAATAAAAATATGACTAATTTTAGAAAACATGAAATTAAATAATTATTTAATTAAAATTTAATTGAATAAATTTATTTAATCAAAATTAATTAAAATCTAATTTTCCAATTGATTGCTTTAATAGAATAAAATCTCAAATTTTATCTCAATAGACTCAACAATAAATATTCATATGTTACTGAAACCTATAATACTATGGATACAATTTCAACAATATCTATAATGAGATATAAATTTCAAATGAAATCTTATTTTGTCCATTATTATGGCAAAGTAAACATAAGATTTACCATTTTAGCCATTGTTAAGTGTACAATTCTGTGACATTAAGTATAATTACATTCTTGTGCAACTATTATTACCATCCACCTCCAGAACTTTTTTATCTTCCCCAACTGAAACTTTACACCCATTATCCTTTAATTCTCTGTTCCCTTCTACCCCTAGCCCCTGGCAACTGCCAATCTACTTTCCCATCTTTATGAATTTAACTATTCTAGGCATCTCATATAAGTGTAATCATACACCATTTGTTCTTTTGTGATGGGCTCATTTCACTTACCATAATGTCTTTCAAGTTTATCTGTGTTTTACCACATGTCAATTTCCTTTTTAAGGCCAGATAATATTCAGTTGTATGTATACACCACATTTTGTTTTATCCATTTATTCATCAACGGATCAAATTAAACTCAAGATAAAATGGAAATATTTTCTGATAAGTAAAAGCTTAGAGAATTTTGTGAATTTGGTTTAACAACACATTTCTGATTTAGTTGATGTGTTCACAGTTAATTCATTATATGAAAAACAGTAATGGCTTTCTGAGTTAGAGGTGCTGGAAGACTCAAGAAAGTGTATATTTGTGGGTTACTTTCCAAAGAGAATAGTGCCTTTAGAAATCTCTCTTATAGCCACATAACTTACTGCTAAGCTATAAAGCTCAGTGAAAGATCAGCAGACAAGTGGCATCATTTAAACCTTCGTTTTGGAAAAACCTTTACGGAAACTTTTTGGAATTATTTATGATTTGTTTCTATTTAGATTCCCTCTTTCTGAGTATTCAACTTGCAATCTTTTGAAAAGTTTTATTGACTGCTTATAATGTGTAAGGCATTGTGTTCTACCTGGCAATGCAATTTAGTAGATGATTAAACATTATCATATACATATTTTCACAAATAATTACGGTCATGGGTGGTGTCATGAAGGTAAATCCATTGTTCTGTGAGGATTTAAATAGAAGGGCACATCCTGGTGTGGACTCAGTTTGGGCTGATTTCTCTTGCCACTCAACCCAGACTTCCCCTTAGTCTAATGCTCACTCTTCTGACCATGTTCTCTGATCTTGCTTCCAAGTTTACGGTAGTGTTGTTGTAATAGTGGCAAATTTTTCTCGCTTCTGATGTTCCTGTTTTCATATACCAGACTAAATTGTCTTCATCTGGGCATAATATAGGAGTACCTAGGTTTCGATACTGTGTGTGGTGACCAACTCTACTTTTGTTAAAGGATTAGTGGCAAGGCATGAATATGGACTGCCTGTGTTCAATTCTACTTCTGTTATTTACTTGCTCTGTGACCTTAGGCAAGTCACATCAAATCTGTGAGTTTTATCAACAATAAAATGTGTATAATAATAGCATTTTCTTCATAGGGTGACACAAATTGAAAAAAAATTACATATAAAGTGACAGAACAGTGCCTGATAAATAATAATCACTCTGTACTTGTTACTTATTACAATTTTTCAGTCTCTGGACTAGCTAACTAACATTAACCTACAAGTGGAAAGGATAGAATAGTCTTTAATGATAAGACAGTATTGCTCATACTTAAGTTTATTACTTCTTTATCCTTTGCAGCAAGTGAATATCATCTTTGTCCTTTGCTATTCAATATATTCAAAAAGCAACAAACACAAGGATTTTTTTTTCATTTTCTTTGAAATGTTGCCATGATTTCATCTCATCTTTTGCTCATGACAGAGAATTTATCGTTGCTTATATTATGTTAAATAAGTTCCACTGCAGCACAGAAAAGCAGGAGCCTTTTCTGACCAAAAATAACTATGTGGTGTGCCAAAGTGAGGCGCTGACTGTGTAATTTCTACAGGACTCTTAGTGACGGTGTTTAGATACTCCATCTGTGAGCTGAGAAAAAATGTAGATTTCTGTCGATATTCACTGTTCTTTATAACATTGATTTTTAAGAACCAAAGAATTTGAACATTAAAATTACAAAAAAATTAATGGATATAATTTGGACAAAAGTCAAAGTACAGTAAACTGATATTATAAACACACAATCTTCAGAAATGAATGTATTCCACCCAGAAAATTGAATAAACTTTCTCTAAACAAGCCATTTCCAAGACTCATAATATCGGTCACATTTTCATAACAGACAGATGAGATGTTCCTTCTGTAATTACTGACTCCTCTTTAAACTGAATAACTGATTGTAAGATTCCATGTTGTTTCAAGATAAAATCTAAAAAGATGTATCTTCCCTTGTGACTGATCCCTAATAGACAATATGTACCTCATGCTTTTCTAACCATACGAGTTTTTAAAAAATTTTACCTGGAGAAGACATGGGTTTCAGTGTGTTAGCTTACAGTTGCAATGTGCTTAGAAGTTATTTCATGCCAAGTCTTAAAGATTTTGAGTTACTGTAACGCACAATAGTGAACTCCTGCAGGCACATTCTGCTAACCGTCTGAGGTCTTTCTGTCTCAATACAATAGTGCAACATATATCCTGCGATTCCATATTGTGAGCTAACGGCTTCCTCTAGGAACTGCCATTACCAGCCAACATTATATTGTAGTCCCTACGAGTTTATGTAATCAGGGAAAAATACTTTTTTTGTGTATGCCTCTTTAGAAAAGAGATCATTTGAACAGCACATACAAATCCTTACAAAAACAACAAGATAAATTTTAAACAAAGAAATTGTTTTCATCCAGTGAATCCCCCATTATTGCTCCTCCTCCTCCTCCTCTTCTTCTTCTTACTCTTCTTCTTCCTCTTTCTCCTCTTCTTTCTTCCTTCTTTCATTTCAATTTCTGTTACTGGGAAGCTATGGATATTAGGAAAGTTACCTAACCCCATTATACTTCAGTTTTCTTATATTTAAAATAGTGATAGCACAGTAAAAAATAGTGTAGTATAAGATAGACATGCACTAAAGGAATATAAAAATAATATATTCAAATAGATGTACAAAGACAACATAGAAATTTTTTTTAAAAAATCTAATTTGTTGTTTATTTCCAGAAGTAGCAAAAGCTAGAAACATGAGACATATTTTTCTGTTATATACTCAAATTTATAGAAGGATTGAGTAGAATGGTGGTTTCCAGGGGCTGGGAGGAGGGGGAAATGAAAGGGGATGATTAAAGGGTATGAAGTTTCAGTTATGAAAGATAAATTTGTTTTTGATTTAATATGCAGTGGAGTGACTACAGCTAACAATACTGTATTGCGTACTTAACATTTTTTAAGAGGGTAGATCTTATATTGTATTCTTAACCTTCCCCACACACACATAATAAAACAAGTGGAAGAAATTTTTGGAGATAAAAGATATGTTCATCATATGACTATTATAGAATATTAGAAATGGAGCAAAATTCACTGAGTTACTCTCACGTATATATTATTTTATTTAAAATGTGTTAAAGGATGATGGAAGTGCTCTCTTATCAAGTAGGATAGGAACTCTTGATAAAGACCTTTCCATGCAAACTTATTTGTGAGCTGTTTCTCCTTTTTTACACTTTTTTTCAAGTTGCTATGTGATCCTACCAGAAAAAAAAAAAAAAGGCCTTCCCACAGTGCTTTGATTCATAGGTTTTCTGAACAGTACAGATTGTCTGATACTGAAATAGTTAAAAGTGGTACATAAAGACCTTAAAACCAAAGCATTCATTTACATAGTTCCTCACTGGGATGAATTATTTGATGAAAAGTAATTCTTGACTATAACATAATTTTTCCCAAATTCCTAAAATTTTCCTTCATATTAACCATAGTGATCAAATTTGAAAGGTTTCTCACTAGTACTACCTATAGGATATCCAGTAAGCTAGGAACCCTTCCCAAATGCTCTCCCACATTCCTTCTATTTATAAGAGATTCTTACCATTGTAACCTCCCTGATGCTGAGCAAGTCATTAGACATGTAGAAAAACCTTCCCACATTCCTTATAGTCATGAGATTTTTCACCTGGATGAATTCTCAGATACTGTGAACAAAAATCTATTATTAAAGGTCTTCACACATTTCTTGTAGTTTAGGGTTTGCCACCATTGGGCTTTATCTAACTATAAATACATTATAAGTATAGACTAAAGGCATACCTAGAGAATACCTACATTCATAGAGTTTCTCAGGAGGATGACTCTGATTTTGAATAAGTGTGAGCCTCAGGTAAAGTTATTCCTACAATTTTTATGTTCAGAGCGTTGCCTTCATTATGAATAGTTGAGTGTAGAATAAGAAATGTGTGCTGAAAGTGAGCATGTCTCAGTGAATATTACATGACTGAAATGTCCTGAGACCAATTATTTTTGTTTTATTTTCAAATTGAATATTCTATTTCTCGTCTCAGAGAATTCAGACTCACCCATCATATTTTTCCATTCTTCCACAATTTTCCATTTGAATAATTGTGTCTCATCTCTTTCAGTTTTGCTAAATGATTGCTTAGTCGTATCCCCTGATCAGTCCAAGTGCAAACATCTTGTCAGCTTTCTGTCATCCATACGAGGTTCTTTCCCTTACTCCAGTAGGGTGATTAATAATGAATTAGAAATATAAAGTCAAGTAACACCAAGTGTCTGAAGTTCTCCTGTATAAAGCCTCTAATTAGAGTGATTCCCCTTCCTCCTTGAGTGAAGACTCTGGTCACACCATTGAAAATGACTGGTCCTATAGGGCTCTTACATCTAGGCTGTAATGTATTTTTAAATTATATAAAAATGATGCTATGGGACCATGTATCAAATTAGAGGAGAGATTATTATTCCATAATTCAAGACTGATAATTCACACAATAATCCTTATCTAATTTGCTCTTGCCTTTGTACATGAATCAATGATGATTAAATAAACACAACATTTCTTCTTTCTAACCAATCATAATGTGTTTTTGTCTTTATGCTTTTTGTTTAATCTCTAAATTTTAGAATACCACTTAAAGAAAAGTTTGATTTTTTTGTTTGTTCGGTTTTACTTATGTATTTGGCAACTATTAATGTATTTATTTCATAATGTCTTCTTAAAATTTATTTCTCCTTGTATATGCTTTCTTGTATTTCTAATTTTCTAATGATGTGTTGAAAATTGAAATGCTAAAGATACAGAAAATATATGATTTGATAGTCACACAAAACATATGTGATAATGGTCAATAACTTCTACCACTAGAAATTGATTTCACTTGCTCAGGAATAATTGTGCTTCCTTTAAAAGAGTGCAACACACTTAACTGGGGACCACCAGCAGGCTGCTCCTAAACCACATTGGTTTGAAACATTATCATTAAACAGCATGTAGCCCAACAGTCCCCACGGTTCCTCAAGTTCTCTTCCTTTAGATTGGGCAACAGGAGACTTTAAATCTTGACCATTCCATTTGAAGTAATTAGCCTTTGAATTCAGATTGATAAAATCTAGATTGACAATATCCTATAGGTTGTAAAATAGACTAGCAAACTTATATACATGGCTGACTCAAAACTAGATATACTGATAATTTTTAATGTACTAAGATAAAGTCCCTCAGAAGAATGACATCATCTTTGAAATAACACTGTGACATTATGACTTGTTAGTTGAAAATAACCCCCTAAATAAACATTTGTGAATAGCAACTGATTGCTTTTTCAAATGCTAGAAAATGATACCTTCCACCTCCAGTGTCTTCTTTGCAGATCAAACCTTTCCTGAAACTGTAACAGTTTAATAAATAACACTCTTCATCCACAATGTTTTTTTCTCTTAAATAGAAATTTTAATGAATTCATCCTTTCTGACATTTGCATTTGTCTTTAAATGCCACAAGATAACAGGGTTTTAATCATTCCAAATAGCTTTTTAATTATAGACCTAATTACTTTTGCAGAAGGTTAAGCTCCACAAACAGGAATAAAACTGTTTGCTTGCACTTTGTATGAAGAATGATGTTGTGTTCTTGATTCAGGAATTTGGAGAATTTATTTGGTCAGTTTTATCTCATTTGTTAGTATTAGAAAAAAGAGTGGAGTTTTAAGAGAATTTGACATTATGCAGTGTGAATCAAACAATGTTATTTTAATTAATTATAGAATCAGAGAAGGAGTAAGAGGTGCTCTGCAGAAATAGCAGATTAGTAACTGCTAATTCCAGCTTCCAAGGCAGCACCAGAGACATGAGTATCTCAGTATCCAGGAAACATGAGGTTTTTGTCTTTAGAGTTAATGAAGGAAGTTACTGTCACAAAGTTATTGACAAAAAAGAGGATTGTTATTTTGAAGCTGGATTCTGAGTGAGGAATCAACTAATGATTTTTAGAAATGAAATGGACTAAATATTTTCTTATTTGGGTAGTTGTTGGGTATAAGCTTCCCATAGCCAGTCTCAAATTGGTGATTTTTCAGTGTATGGTAACTATTAAATAAGAAATTTGTTGTCTTTAGCTGTCCTGTTTAACTCATTCAAAAGCTGCTATGTGAATTCTGAAAATGAAATTCAGGATAATTTTTGTAAGTTATGCATTTTCTTCTCTGAATAAATGTCAATTTTTCTTTCATTTATGCATTTCTATTTATAAAAGTGGTCAAAGTTCATGACAATTTAATAGGATTGTTGAATCACTATGGGATATATTTACCCATTTCTTATATTCATTACAGATGCAACGAACAGAAAAAAAATAACATTATCATACTGAGACAAAAATCCATTGAAAAATAATCATGAAATACTTTGAGTACCTTGTTTAATGAACAGTGTCTGGTTAGATGAAGTTACTCCCTACTCACGTCTCAGACTGCAAACCACACAGAACTCTTTTTTCTTTTTATTTCAGCATATTATGGGGGTACAAATGTTTAGGTTACATATATTGCCTTTGCCCCACCAGAGTCAGAGCTTCAAATGTGTCCATACCCCAGACTGTGAGCACAGCACTAATTAGGTGTGTATATATACCCATCCCCTCCTCCCTTCTCCCATCTGCCTGATACCCAATGAACCTTATTACTATATGTGCACTTAAGTGTTGATCAGTTAATACCAATTTGATTGTGAGTACATATGGTGCTTGTTTTTCCATTCTTGTGAAACTTCACCTAGTAGAATGGGCTCCAGCTCAAACCAGACACAACTCTTGATTTATGAGGAAATTATGGTCATAGAGGAGACCTACAACATGTACATAATACATAGTCACCCACGTTTCCTGATTGGAGAAGGATGCAGTTTCTGTTGCTCAGGATCACAATTCACACTCAGAAAATTTGCCCACTTAAGACGGGATCAATGGAACAATGTTTGTAGACAGTGATAAATACAATTTATAGTGAATATTTTTATAAAGATTGTGTGCCTTTTACCATGAAGATGTCTCAGTTCAGCTTAGTTGAACCACCTTTTATTGAGTGCTGATTCTATGTCAGACCATGTGCAGTATGCTTGAGATAAAACAAGATTAAGTAGCATTTCTGCTTGAGGCTTCTTGTCTTTTCTATTCTGTAAAATAATTATGAGGTGGCAAATGTTATGACAGAGTATGTACAGGAGTGCAGAGTACAGACTTGGTTTCAATTGGAGATTCAGGGCAAGCTTCCTAGAAGAGCTGATTCTTGGGCTCTCCCAGAAGATAACTGTGAGTAATCTGGGTGAAGTTGGTTAGTGTTTACTGATGTAGAGAAAGAATTAACTCAAAACAAGAAACTTAAACTCTCATGTCCCATGAAAGTGAAATACTGTTGCATAAGGCAAAGAATGAAGTGGGAGACAGGAAGAAGAAGCAGAAGAGCTTGTAAAAATGTAGGAGGACCTACCTAGATAAAGACAATTTTCTAAGCCATGTCAAGGACTGTGTGCTTTCTCTGGTAGGGGTGGAGAGACACTGAAGGATTGTTAAGTGGGGCAAACATCATGGAATAAAGAAGACTTTTATTTTAGATGTATTATGTTTACCTATAAGAGACATTGGTTTGTGTTTATTCGTTTTTCAGCATTACATTCTTAATTCCTACATCTGCTAATTATTAGTTGTGTGCCCTTGGGTGAAATAATCAACTTCTCAAAAAGTGCCATTTACTCTTCAGCAAAATGAACAGCAATGACAACAAAATATTTCCTACTTAAAATTTTTCCATAAGGATTAAGTGATATAATCTTTGTTCTGTATTCGATACATGTTAATAGTAGCTAATATGTAATCTATTTGTGTATTCATACAATTATTGAATTGGTATTATTAATCTGTGAAGACATTATTGTCTAAAGTTATGAAAATTTTATTGCTATTTGAAAAAATGAGGCTTGCTTTACACAGGATATAATAAATGAATCAGAATATTAAAGATTTAATGTAAAAGTAAAAACTTCTAAAACTATCAGAAAAAATGTAAGAGAATAGTGATATGTTCTGTGATAGAGATAATTTCTTTAAATGAGGTACTGAACTGAAAAAAAGGAGAAATTTTTTAATATCAAGATTAAAGGAAGCCATAGACAAAATTTAATAAATAAATGTACATTAGATGAAAATATTTGCAACAAATAACCATTAAAAGATTATTATATAATGTATAGAGTACTCCTGAGAAGCAGCAGGAAAAATTCAATAAATATCATAAAGAATTGAGCAGATAAAATTAATTAGTAAGTCACAGGAAAAGAATCTCTTTGGCTGATAAGCATATGAAATGATGTTCAATTTTTAATAATAAAAGAAAAGAATAAAAGCTACAATTTTTCTCATTAGATGAAAAAGTAAAACTAAACAATGGATGATAATAGAAGAAACTAAAAACCTTTATGTAATGTTGGTGGGGATATAATGTTGGAGGGGGAATAGATATATTTTATCAGGTTTACTGTGCTCATTTTATAACACTCAGAAATTCCTCTTCCAAGTATATACCTGTAGAAATTGAATATAAATATTCAAAGAAGTATGCATAAGAAAGTTCCTTATTATAAAATATATCATGGCAAACTTATGGAAACCACCCAAATGCCCATCAAAAATAAATAAAATAAAATGTGTCACATGCTAACTGTGAAAACTATGTAGCACTTACAGGAAGTAACTAGATAAGCATGTACCAATATTCAAAAAATAAATATGTGAATAAGCTAGAAAATACTATTAATAAATTTTATGCCATATGTAAGCTCTTCCAATTATCTTGATAATAGTATGCAAACATTAAGAAGAGGCAAAGAGAATATTATTTTAAAATTTTAAAATTAAATTAAAATTATATAATTGAAGCACAATTATGTGAATAGTGAGATGAAAGCATACTGAACAAAAACAGGCTATGAAGTCATTTGGTCAATACCTAGTTGCATCAATAGCAAGAAATTAATTTAACTTGCTTCTAATTACCACAATGCTTACAATTCCTGTAGATAGAATGCCCCTGTACTGTGCTATGATTTCCTAAATATAAATGAATAGATTTGGCTGGGCCATTGGGACAAGCATATTTCTGGACTTTAGATGAATAAATAATGAATCTCTGAGTAGTAGAAAATGGCTACTCATCTTGATATTCATTAATTTATCTCTTTTATGTATATAGAGAAATATTCCATGCAAAATTACCAACAATTGGAATAATAATTTGAAGACAAAAATGAAGTGTCTTCTAAATTCAACTTTTTAAAAAAATTATAAGAATGGATGAGAGGTAGTACCAGACACATGCTTAGAGTCTGTAAATGATTCAAATCATAGTCATGTCTACCCAAAGTGCACTTAATTTAGCATTTATGGAAAAGCAGAAGAAGCAAATGGAAACATTAGTGTACCATTTGATTAGTGTACCATAATCCAAAGCCAAATGGATGAGGCTATGCTCATGTAGCTCATACTACTGTAGAAATAGGAAAGATTCATTGTTAGGATAAAATTAATCAATTCAAAGTAGTGAATAAATGAAATTAGGTGTCCTATGGACATTTAAAAATATTTTATCAAAATATTTGATTTGAGAGCCTAGCAAATATAATCCTTTAATTACCACAATGGGAAGAAGGGAATGAAAATTTTGTGTTTGCTATGGAGATTTGAGTGCCTGGTAAATAATGAGAGATTTTACATGGGCATAGACACATGGCCACACTAAATTAGAGTCCAATTAAATACACATAGTTTAAAAATTACTAACATGATAAAAAAAATTAAAAAGAACATCAATGATTTCAATGATTGCACATTTGGATTTTTGAGCATAATTTGAGATCAAGTTTTTAATAGAAAGGAAGAGTAGCCAAATTTGGTAATCTTCTGTGTTTTGGAGCATATATTTAATAAAAATACCACCTTCCAATGGGAACAGTTGGAATGTAAAATTATGGTGTTGCCTTTTGCATAGCATACTTCAGAATATGTATTTGAGTTGGATTTACAATCCAACTCAATTTTATAGTGATTTCTCTGTTTCCTTAAACAGCATGTGTCAGCATTTATTGTTAGTATACAATCTTATTATGACTAACTCATTTGATAGTTTTTATAACAAAAATTTCTGGTCACTTAAATATTGAGAAATAATTATACTAAATGCTAGGATCTGATTTGAAATCCCTACATGAGAGATTGATTTTATAATTTGTATAAAATATAGATCAATAGCCAGATTTCCAATTAGAGTATCATTTTAGTTGCTATTTTTGATAGATATTTGGAAATGATCCAACATATTTATATATATATACATATATATATATTTATTCCTTCAGGGAAAATATTTGTACCTTTTTTAAATGCATAGAAACTGGAAAATGTGTTTCTAATCACATTGCCATATTTAGAAAGCAGTTTGGCTTTTCTTCAGGTTGACCACAAAGGAAAGTTAACAGTGTACATATGAAATGATAAAAACTTATCTTCAGATGGATAAAGTTTTGACATATTTTTATTTGAAAAAAATACAGATCTATCTTTTGCCAAACATCTTACCCTGAAGCATGGGAAAACTGAGTACATTTAAATTAGATCAAAATAATCTCAATATTTTTTGTATTAGTTCTTGTTTTAGAATTTAAGTGTAGGAAGTCCAGTAATGTTTTCCACTATATAAATAAAATAAATTAATATTTTAATTGATAGAGACATTATTCATTCATAACCTTATGTAAACTTACTAACTCTTTTCTACTGCTATGTAATAGCATTTTAAATATAACATCATGTAGTCCATTTATCAGAATATTTCAACTCAGAAATTTTATCCAAAGTAGTCTCTAAATGTGTTATTAGAGAAACTGTCAGTATAGTATAGCATATGATTGAGGTATCTTGGTTACCGTTCCATAGCAATTTTGTCTACTCAACAATAAATTGTATGTAAAAGCAAGTTACCCAGGCATACAATCATGTAGCATATGACACTCATACACAAGGGAAAGGTAGTAAGTCATAAGAACTGTTATCAGACATTGCTAAGCAAATTGTCTGGAAATGGATATCAGTTCTTATA
The DNA here is from genome assembly GCA_028533085.1 of Varecia variegata. Taxonomy (NCBI): domain Eukaryota; kingdom Metazoa; phylum Chordata; class Mammalia; order Primates; family Lemuridae; genus Varecia; species Varecia variegata. Next base: position 32,204,550 of record CM052443.1, read on the forward strand.
GCTGTTTGTATACCTCCGCTAAACTTTTAGATAAAATGAAAGAAAATATCAGGACAGAATCAAAGGTTTCAGTATTAAATTTCTTTCAAACAACTGACTTGTATGTATATTAGTGACGATGAGACAGTGAGAACATTTGGTTTAACATTTAAACATTTAGTAATTTTAAAATATACAAACTTCTGTTGATTAAAATGATTATTGAAAGTCTATGCCAAAGACCCTTACAAAATATTGAAAAGAAGAAAATGATCATAATTCCATATAAGGAACAGGTAGCCTCAGTTTTTATCACTTGCAAAGAAGGAAATTTAAAAGAAGCTCAGTCCAAATCCTCTATGATATTAAGAGTCAACCTGGAGTTGGCATTTTATAGTAATAATATACTTCCACATATGCTTTTTAGTTTAAGTTAATAATCCAAATTGAGTAACTAATATCATTAGAAGTATAATCATTTATCTTACTGAATATTTAACTATATAATATCTGAACTTTGAACAATAAAGGTTTTTTACCACTAAAATTACTGTGGATTTCCTTGATTAGAGCACATCTCTCAAGCAGACAAGATGATTTTCCTGAAATGTATAAGTCAGTTTTCAGTAGACAAATGAAATACATCTCATTCTTTTTTAAATCTCAAATTGGCCCAGGCTCCATGTTATAAAATATAACTTTCCAATGCTATCTGTATTTATATCTATATATCTCTATCTATATCTATCTATTTCTCTATATATATCTATCTCCAGGCCTCAACATGTGTTTTTTTCTAAATACTCTTGTTCAGGTTAACAGAAGATAACTCTTAACACAGCTATTTTGACTATGTGTCTCCATTTTTTTTAGCTTATCATCTTTTCCCACTCCTGATTACAGCATTTGAAAACTCTAATGGCCACTACTCTTTTTGGAATTTTGGGGAAATTTTAAAAAATATTATTAACATGAGTTTCTACAATAGCAACAATTTAGTCATTTAACATCTGAAAAGTTACGCAATGATCTATAGTGAAATCTAGTCTTCCTCATTAAAGAATGAGCAGCTTGATTGAAGACTTTAATAAGTATAAGTTTAAAATTAAACATTAGAATAGTAAACAGCAGCACTAAACGTGATCCATTAGTCTTTCCTTAAATCTTTTGTCTTGTTTAATTTTATTGGAAATTTATTATCATTCAATCTACACAATCTAATTCTTTAATTCAGTTATTAGGAAAGACATTCTAATTTACAACCTTGAAAACTTTATTTTCCATGGTGATGATCATATGAGGCTTTGGTTAAATTTAATTGTTACTGAAAGCAGTAATATTTTCATGCATTACTTAACATTTTGCTAAGCTTTGGCCTCAGCCTTATTTCAGATCATTTTATCAGATGTCGACATGTATTATATTATTAAAAATCTATTAATTAAAATTTTAAACTTAAATTGTACATAAAAACAGGGCTTACTAGATTCATGTATCACATCTTGAACACACTAGGAAGACTGTTCTGAGAGGTAAAAATGTGCACATAATTTTGCATATAATTAGTATAACCAATTACCTACCTACACATAACAAAGTCAGATAGAAAACTAACAAACTAAATAAAAACAAAGAAACGCATAGAGATAGAAAAATGAAACTCATTGTAGAGGGATAGTTATGAGATTGGCCATCTGCAGTTGCATTGATTTACTAATGAATTAGAGCCAATATGAGAACGAACTCAGTACATAATCATAATATAGTCACTCATCCAGTATTCTAAGACTTGGAGCAGTGTGAGGCAGAAAGACCTGGGTGCTTGAGTCAGAGCTATGCACATTGTCTCACAGAAGAGGAGCAGATTCTGTTTTAGAGATTTATGACATAGTTTATATTTCCTATATAAATCAAGATGATCATTAGAAATTGATTCAGTCTTCTCTATTTTTGAGAGAAAAATTGCCTTTATATTTCACATTCTTTCTTTCTTCCTATTAATAGTGTTTGCTTATTATAGTTCTTAACCAGATTATTGAAGGCACACTATAAATAAATGGACCAGCCAAAACCAAAAGAAATTTAGTTATATGTTTTAAGTAGAATATAAACTTCTTGAGGGCAAGGCCTTCTCTTACTCATCTTCGTATTCAACAAACCCACTAGGTTGGTGCTTTCTTCATAAAAACAGTGAGACTCTGAGATATTAAGCTATCAATCTCTGAGGTACTAAATTAAGCACACTTGATAAAAGCAGCCATCTAAAGCAAATTATTTAATCCAGCAAAGATGCAGTCTAACGATCCTTAAGAGGGGTTGAATGATTGACTTAAGGTAGTCCTAGAAGTCTCTTTCCTCATACAATTGTGGAAACATATTATAATTATGTGCATAGATTCATTTCCTATGGAAAGCAGTCATTTTCATCGGGGTTTCAAATAAGTTCTACTTCTTCATTAAAAAAAAAAAAAGCCATCATAAGTTTTTTAAGAGTTATCTGAAGATTTTCCTGAAGAAGTACAGCTTGCAGCCACAATTCTAACCTATTAGCTCAAACACAACTCGGCATTCCTATATCAAAGAGAAGGAAGTTATTTTAAAAGAAAAGAGGGCCACAGGAAAAGCGAGTCCCTATGGTGCTAGAAGGAAAACAGTGTTATGTATAAGCAGAGTACATGAGACTCTGATTCCTTAGCTACCAAAAATGAGAAACACGCCTTCATGATCAACACACCCTATTTATGTACTAAACCCTTTGCATAACTCAACTACAGGACCACTAGTCCATTTGTTAGTTTAAAATTAAAAGATTTGGGTTATATGCTTCAATTACTGTGAACTTGGTCAGCATAATCAGGACTGAATTGTTACCCTAAGAAGCACTTTGAAAGTTAAAAACAGACTGTGCAACTTTATTGCTCATACTACTCTGCAACTTTGTACACAAAGTATTTGCAAGATATGTAATTTTGAATTGTCTATAAAAAGCGAGGGTGTGATAGCCCAGATGTGGTAAATTTGTCTAAAGCCTTGTTCTTCATGATATCATGCACATATCATTTGCAACATTACTTGATGATATTGCTTAAAGGGCAAATTCCTGGATCTCATATGGACCTAGTGGATAACAGCTCTAGGTGTGGGAATTTGCAATTTGTAACTAATTATGGTGAGATGTGATATGTAAGTGCTATCCCAAATTGAGTCACTTTGCATTGTTCTAAAATGCCTTTGTCTTATAACAGGTAATTTTCTGGAAAAACTGAAAACTATAGAGTAATTAAAAATAAAAAACTTTCTGATGTTACTTATGGAAAAGTCTGTTACTGATACAAGTCTATTTTGTAGGCATGGGTCTTGTGTTCTTATGAGCTCTGGGGCTCATGTCACCTTCAGAAATTTGCACTAAGTCTGGGGAAAGAGTGTATTCTTCAAGAGTTTCAAGCATATAGTAACTGAGTGAGTGCCTCACTGTGATTTCTTTTGGATGCATCTAGTCTGTTAGACTGTAGCCTGCAATCAGGCCTCCTGTCATGATTATGTCTGTGTGGAATATAGAAATATCTGGAAGCAAAAGAAAGGACACATAGTAAGCACTATTTTTTTTTTTTTTCACTTAGAGAGACACATAAATTTCAGTGTCCAGGACTGTGTGGTCAAATCAATTGATATGAATTCCTCATGTCATGTTGGCTTTATGTCATATATTCCAGAACTGTGTGACAGACATTATACTCCTTTGGTAATAACTTGGCATGCTCTCATGTTGATTAATCAGTGTTTCTGTAGCCAGGTCACTACAACATAAAATGACAGAAGGTCTCATCATTCTTTGGAGAAATTATGCTGTACAAAACAGGAAATCCAGAAAAATCAAGTCACATGCATGGGTTCTCATACAGTCATGCCCATCATGTGTATATTCTCATGCCACCATTTATTGGTGAGTAAAGGAGAAACTAAAAAAGAAAGAGGATGTTGGATGAACAGTTTTTTCATTTCTGACTACAGTTAAGTAAGGGGATCATTGACTGAAAGCCCAACTTTATTCATGGACCTTTGAGGAAGAGTTTATGAGAGTCTAATTTTTGTTCAATATATAAAAGATGGCAATTAAAAGTTTTTTTTAATAAATCAACATACTTATTAGCTACAAATAAAAGCTATCAACATTTTAAGAAGATAGTAGAGATCATTTTACTATAATTTATTATTTTACAACTTAGAAAACTGAGATCCCCACTGATTAAGTGCTTTATCTATGGTCACAAAGGTAACAAGTGAAAAGTGAAATAACACCTGTGATCTCTCTTCTGGTGATCTTCTGAATGAGCTCTGCTTCTTTCATGTTTTCCGGAATTTGGGACAGTGCAAATGTACTTGGAGGTGACAGTGAATGGCCGTACTTTGAAAAAATCTTTCAGTAGAAGTGAAAACCCAGATTTGAAACTTTGTAGAGAGAAAATGTCATCTCTATAATTGAAAGGAATAAGAAGTCTTGATTACCAGGGACAGGGCATTGCTGTAGGCTCACAGTTACAGCACCAAAAGAAATCACAGTGAGGCACTCAGTCACTACATGCTGGAAACTCTTGAAGAATCCACTCTTTTCTCAGCCTTAGTGCACATTTCGGAAGGTGACATGAGCCACAGAGCTCATAAGAACACAAGACCCATGCCTACAGAATAGACTTGTATCAATATCAGACTTCTCCATAAGTAACATCAGGAAGGATTTTTTTTTAATTACTGTATTTTCAGTTTTTCAAAAAAATTACCTGTCATAAGACAAAGACATTTTAGAATAGCATAAAGGTTCAGTGCAAAGGTTAGAACAGTGCAGTTACATTAGCAAAGGAAATAGTCTATTTTAAGTAGTTAACACTTTGGACATTGACAGAATTGGAAAGTTTATTTATTTTTCCCATCATTTTATACAGACAAATCATATTTCTATTTCAGCACCATAGATAAAACTCATTAGTTTTTTTCTCCTGATGTCTATAAAAATGCACTATATTAATGACAAAATTACTATCTTAATTGTATACAATTATTTAGGGAAATACAAAAGTGATACCTCTATATAAGTTAGTATCAGCAATACACTTATATTTATTAACTGTATATATATTGCTCATTTTATTAACTAATAGAATACATACACATAGATGAATTCCAATGTTAAAATATGAAAATGTAACTCCCATTCCTCTTATATTTTGTGAAAAGGACTGAATCATTATCAAGAAACACCAAATCACTATTTAACTATTTTTTTTTTTTTGGTGAGGATTTTCATGGATGGCAAATGAAAAGGTAAATGCTTAGCATTGTTTTTATTTTTTAGAAATTTTTACTGAATTCTTTTTTTTTTTAATTTCAGCTTATTATGGGGGTACAAAAGTTCTGGTTAGATATATTGCCCATGTCCCTCCCATTCCCCCGAGTCTGAGCATCAAGTGTGTCCATTCCCCAGACAGTGCGCATTGCACTCATCATGTAGGTATACACCCATCCCCTCCCCCAACCCCCCACCTCTGTCCAATACACAATTGGTGTTATTCCCAAATGTACACTTAGGTGATGATCAGGGAAACCAATTTTCTGGTGAGTACATGTGGTGCTTATTTTTCCATTCTTGGGATGCTTCACTTAATAGGATGGGTTCCAACTCTATCCAGGAGAACCTTACTGAATTCTTTATGCTTGGGCATATCAACTTGAAAGTAAATGAGAAGCATTGTAGGTATATTTGATTTTTTATTATTTTTGCTTTTTGATGTGAAATTCAGATAATTCCAAGAAAAATACAGTTGACAATATTGGAAAAAACTATGCATGCATTGTGATCAGAAACATACATGCTGGAAGAGTGCCTGGAAGACAGCCAATGCAGGATGTGTTTCTGATTATGAAGATAAATCAATTGCTAGACCTCTGAACTGTTTACATTTGAGACTCATAAAAAAATTGAATCTATTTTTTATTTTATTTTGGTAAGAATATCTTGGAGTAGACAAAATTGGCTGAATAAGAATATACAGTATATTTAAGTGTATGAGATAAACACCAATCTGAGTTTAATAGCTCTTGAAAAATGATGTGAGGTCATTGTAGGTAAGATTTTAAACACCCAATGTTGTGCTCATATGAGATTGAGTTGGTATAATACAAAATTAAACTCCACAGGGAACTGGGAAAACAGAATCAAGACACATTAAGTGAAGAGAAAAAAGATATTCATTTTTTTATCTGTACAATCTGAAAATAAGGTTGGAGGGCAAAAAAGCAATCAAATTTCATAGAAATATCATGAAGATATTGTTCTAAAGAATCGAGCTGTTATTGTTTTGATTATTAACATGAATATTTTATAAAAGCTAAGGAGTATGGAATTTTAATTATTTTCATTATCATACTTTACAAGCAATGGATGCATTTTAAAACCAGAATCAAATTTGTACTTCATTACATAAATGAGTATTATGTGAGATAATTTGTTTTGAAATTAAATATACATGATATGTGTGTCTTTGGAGGGACTATGTGCTGCATGGTAAGAGAATTGCACTCTGAAACTTAAAGACAGCTTGATAACAACTTATCTTCACAAAAATCCATTCAAATTATTAATGATCCAAGGATGATCCCTTCTGAATCCTCTAGAAATGGGGTTTTGCTGTGAAATTGTATGTACCTTGTAGATCTTGACAGGGAACCTCAAAAGACTGGTGCCAAGATGAGTGCAATAGTTGTAATTTCTTCAGTAATTTGGATTAAAATTGTGCTTAAATTGAAGAAACCAACCAATTGTAATTCTAAGAAACCTGAATTCAATCAATTTAATCATAATTTCACATACTCCATAATTTATACTGATGTCATTGTTAACATTTTTTGCCCATTGACACTTAGCAAAAGTCAGTCACAGGAAACAACATCTGAAAAAGAAATGTGTATTTGATTATGAGGCTTACACATATACGGCAATAGGGTTTAAGGTTTAGTGGAATCTATTTTTCTCGGCCCCTGACCTTATCCTGAGAATCATATTCTCTCTTTCGTTTTCTTTGGGGTACTTGTATTTTCCCTTCCTTGTGTTTTTATTTTTGTTGAGAACTCCTGTGTTTCACCTGACTCCATCTCTTCTGCCATGATGATTAGACTAGGAGAGGGCTTAAACCTTGCAGAGATTTTCCCCGGGAATTTTTGAAATATTCAGACTTTGTTGTGGCAGATATTATGAGATGAAGGGATTGAGATCTGTGAGCAAATATCCTTCCATGAGAAATCTGCTTGCAGTGAGAGAGAATGAAGCACACAGGTAGGACAAAGTATAGTTGAAAAACTAATAGGGACATCTCATGGCATTCTGGTGTGGCTTTTGTTTGTTTGTTTGTTTTTCAGTTTAAAAAAATATCTCTCATTTTATACTTTAATGATTCAATAACTTTTTTGGAATTTCCTGTTTTTCTAGGGAGTTCCAGTTCAATTTCTGTAACTTCTAGTCCAAATAGACATGAACAATAAGGTTTTATGTTTATTAATATTTTAGCAGGATGAATCCAAAGCAAACATTTCTGCTGACTGGTACTTAGATTAATTTCCTTAATTTTTATGCATAGTTATCATTTATGGTGTCTATAGTGGTAGAAAGTGATTTCCAGGACCTCTCTCAGGTCATATTTATCTCACCACACTTTTCTTTACTTCTGTTACTAGTTCTTCCTCTTCTCCATGTCTGTAACTTGTAAAATCTTTAGGTATCTATGATTCAGTCTTGAAATTTCTACTTTACGATCTATACTGAGTTCAAAGTGATCTCAGGGAGTTAGATATTATCTATATGTTAACCATCTCAAATTTAAATGTCCAGCCCAAGTTAGACATATCCTCTGAATGCAAGACATGTATACCAACAGCCTACTTAGTACCTTCATTTGAGATATCTAGTAGTCTCTCAAAATTGACATACAAATTTAGCTTTAGTTTCCTCATATCCCAAACTTACTACTCCCGCAATCATCTTCATTTTACTAAATGCTATTTCATTCTGCCAGTTATGCAAGCCAAAAGAAAAGAAAAGAAAAGAAAAGATTTGGATCCACGCCAACATGTTGGCGTGGATGCGGAGAGACAGGAACTCTCTTACACTGCTGGTGGGACTGTAAACTAGTACAGCCCTTATGGAAAGCAATATGGAGATTCCTTAAACAGATTCAAGTAGACCTTCCATTTGATCCAGCAATCCCATTAT
>CM052443.1:32213288-32231366 GCA_028533085.1 Varecia variegata
AAAAGATTTGGAGTAATTTTTGAGTCTTTTAAAAATATGCTATTTTCTGTCTACAAGCAAATTTTACTAACTCTAAATTCACCATTTTTTCAAAATCTGACCATTACTTATAATTTAATTTGCCATTACTTTGATCAAAATCTCATCATCTCTTGCAGCTTTTGCAATAGCCTCCTGACCAGTTGCCCTGTTTGGACCTTTGGCAACAGAATTATTGTAATAGCCTCTGAATGACTTCTTTCACTGTCTACTGCAGGAAAAGAGTTATTTTAGAAAGAGTATGTCATTGCTCTATTCAGATCCCTCAATAGCATCCCATCTCTCTCTGAATAAAAGCCCAAATCCTTACAATGACCTTGAAAATCTTACTTAATCTGGCCATAGGCTAACTCTCTGATTTGATCTCTTAAAATTCTCTCTTTCTAACCAGACACACTTGCTTTCTTACTGTTTCCTTGAAAGTGTCAAACATAGCCCGTTTTTGTAATCTTGACTTTTCTTTCCCTTTTGTCTAAAAGGGACAGAAATATTTGTTTGACTCGCTCCATCAATTCCTTCTAGTATTAATTTTTTTCTCTTAATATGATATCCTCTAATTTTTTCTTATCCTTGGTATTTTGTACATTCTTTAAAAGACTACCTAGATTTTATTTTATTTAAGACATTCTCAGTTTAGGTGTCTGCACTTTTTATCATTGTTAATCATCATATATATATACTGTATAATGTTTAAACTCCCATTAGATTCAATGAGTGTTTTTCCTTCATTATTTTATTTTTCTTTCATTAAGAACCAAATATATAGGTTTTTAAATAGTTGATATATTAAATTATAAGTTTTAGTTAAGTTTTGTAATTCATTGGAGTAGATGCTAATTTTCTATTTCACAAGAAATGAAGGCTCAAAAAGTCCATCAGTCACCAAAAGTCATACAACTAAATATTTGAGCAACACAATTCAAATGCACATCTTTTGTTCCTTAGGCAAAGAGACTTTTAATTAGACCACTGCTCTGTTCCATATTTTCATTGATGCTATAGATTTTGTCAATTCTCAATTTAAATACTGTCCCAGTATCATGAATATTTTTATGCCATAATTATGTGTGCAAACTGATTAATTAATTTCTCTGACCCCTCACAATTAAGTTGCATTAGTAAATTGTGGTATATATGAAATTATGTGATGTCCACTGCATAATGGAATATAAAATTGTGTTCTTAAGTCTTTTGTATGTTATAGCAGGCTTTATAAAGCAACAAAAGCTTTATAACTAATCAGACATTGGGAATTTAAGAAAGCTGATTTTTTTTTCCTTTTTTATAATCTATTTTAAAGCAAGATTTTTGTCTTTATTTGTCTTTGCTGCAATGCAAGTTATTGCCCTTTATTTAAAACAAATAACATGGACAATAATGTCATGCATATTCTCCATCTTCGTCACCATCCAACACACAATGCAATCTGGTTTTAGTACTTTAAAATGATAAAGAAATTAGCAATGACTGATAATAATATAAAAAAGGTACCATATAGGATAGCTTAATTGGGAGATAAAATGTTTTAATTCAGTGACTATTAGAGAAAAAATTTTAATCAGAGCACTTCTTATCCTCACATAATTGCTATTACCCATTTACTTTAATAAGTGCTCACCCTGGTCATAATTAAACATTTTTAATTTTAATAATAATGTGAAACTATTATCATTTTAGGGTTGTACAGTATTCTATCCTGTTTGATTTACTCTCTTAATTCTATGACATAGGGAGGAAAAATAAATATTAACCTCATTTTACAGATTAATAAACTATATTCCAAATAAAGTAAGATGTACCCAAGTGTAAACAGCTAGTGCATGAATAATCCAAATTGAAGCTAGTTTATTTGGACTTTTAATCTACTGCAGCTGAATATTATATTAATATTACATAGTAAGTCACTGAACACTTAAATGGCTCTCTTCAGCAGCAAAAATTCAGTTTATATTTTGTCATATTTCTCCATGGTAAATAATCTTTATAACATATTCCATAATTATATTTATAATAAAATATTTTAAACTTTTCCATATTAAGGTCAATTTGTATAATGGCCTTTGAATTGATAAAATAATCAACTAGCACCAGTATCAAGAAGTGGCTAATATCCCCAACATCTACAATATTTATCTGGTTTTTTTGGAGAACTGTAAAAGTATTATTAACTAAAATATTTATTGATGGCTTTATTATAATCATTCTTTTGTACCTAGACACGACGTCTTCAAATAGAGTGAGAAAAGATAAATGATAATGAGTGGAAAGTAATCATAATTTCCATTTTAAGACATGATTAAAAGCACAATTTAGAATGTAATAATTAATGTTAGTGATACTTACATGCTGAAACATTTTGTGTCATTTAACAAGTTTGGATTTGCAGATCGGAATTTTAAAAACTGGTTAATTCCTCCTATAGAGTGTGCCTACAATTTAGATAAGAGCCACCAGATGCATTACTTTGGATGCAAATGGGGTAGCCATAAATGAATAACTTAGACTTATACCAGACAGTATTCTTTGAGAACATTCTCCACATCATTCAGCAAGCATTGCTTTTTCAACAGGATAAGGATTTTGATTAAGATAATACTATAACATGCCACCATCAATTTAAAGTTTAAAAAGATGGATAATATACTAAGTAAGCATTAAAACACTGATATACATACACTATATGCATGTACATTGGTAAAATGCAAATACTTATATTTGTTCATTGACTTACATATTATTTTGAACACTTAATAGCTAATTTAACTACCAAGAAAATGAAGGTTAGTTATATGTCAAAATTAAAGCTAAATATTCAGTAGACTGATAAATGCTCTGATTGAGTTTATCTAGGGTTCTATGGTAGTATGAGCATAGTATTGATCAGAAACCTAATTTTATATGTTCATAAAAGAGTTTCTAAAAAAGTGATGTTTATATTGATAGGTAAAATGTAAATACATGTTAACTAGGGAGAGGTGGTGCTTAAATAAGGGAAAATTTTTACATAGTCAAAGGCAAAATAAAATGAGGTGTTCTGCAGGAAATTCATGTATATCTGTACCATAAATCATTGGAGAAAAAATGGAGAGAAATCAGGGACTAGATCGTGAAGGCCCTGGAGAAACATGAGCAGATTGGACTTTATCCCGAGGGTAGTAGGAATGATTGAAAGGATTTAGTAGGAACTTATAGTCACATTTGTCTCTTTGTATGACAGTGCTGACTGCAGTGTGGAAAATAAATTTGAGTGGAGTGACTTTGAAATAGAGAGGAAGTTTTTATGAATTTATTGCTATGATCCAAAAATGCAATGAATCATAACAAGATAGTAAAAGTGTAACGTGGAAAATGTAGATAGATTTGAAAGATAAGGAAATGGTTACTACAAATCATATGATGTGGGGGTAAAGGGGGGTAAAATATATTAGCTTCTTATTGATGCCATAATGAATTACCAGAAATTTAGTAGCTTAAAACAACACAAAATTATTATTTCATAGTTTAGGAGATTTGAACTGTAACATAGGTCTCACTGAGCTAAAATCAAGGTGTCAACAGAGCTGTATTCTTCTGGAAGTGCTTTGTGAGAATCTGTTCCCTTGCCTTTTCCAGCTTCTAGGGACAGTCTTCATTCCTTGGCTTATGACATCTTCAAAGCAGGTAATACTGCATCTTTTTGATTCTACTTCCATCGTCACATTTTTCTCTCGTATTAGAAAAGGTTATATGGAATTCTTTTTTATTTTATTTTTTTATTTCAGCATATTATGGGGGTATAAATGTTTAGGTTATATATATTGCCTCTGTCCCACTCGAGTCAGAGCTTCAAGCAGATCCATCCCCCAGACGGTGTGCACCGCACCCATTAGGTGTGCATATACCCATCGCCTCCTCCCCCTCCCATCTGCCCGACACTGGATGAGTGTTATTACTATATGTGCACCTAAGTGTTGATCTGTTAATACCAATTTGATGGTGAGTACATGCGGTGCTGGTTTTTCATTCTTGGGATACTTCACTTAGTAGAATAGGTTCCAACCTTATCCAGGATAATACAAGAGGTGCTATATCACCATTGTTTTTTGTGGCTAAGTAGAACTCCATGGTATACATATACCACATTTTATTACTCCACTAATGTATTGTTGGGCATTTGGGTTGTTTCCACATCTTTGCAATTGTGAATTGCGCTGCTATAAACATTTGAGTGCAGATGTCTTTTTTTATAGAATATCTTTTGTTCTTTTGGGTAGATGCCCAGTAATGGGATTGCTGGATCAAATGGTGGTTCTACTTATATCTCTCTGAGGTATCTCCATATTATTTTCCACAGAAGTTGTACTAATTTGCAGTCCCATCAGCAGTGTATGAGTGTTCCTATCTCTCCACATCCATGCCAACATTTGTTGTTTTGGGACCTTTTGATAAAGGCCATTCTCACTGGAGATAAGTGATATCTCATTGTGGTTTTGATTTGCATTTCCCTGATGATTAGAGATATTGAACATTTTTCATATGTTTCTTGGCCATTTGTCTTCTTTTGAAAAGTTTCTGTTCATTTCCTTTGCCCACTTTTTGATTTTTTCTTGCTGATTTTCCTGGTTATCATCAGCCCTTTATTGGATGTGTGACATGCCAATATTTTCTCCCATTCTGTAGGTTGTCTGTTTGCTCTTATGAAAATTGGGAGGAGGGGCAAGATGGTGGACGAGAAAAACCACCAGCTAAAGTGTCTCTGCAAGAAAGATAGATTTTAGAAGAAAGTGAAAAAAATAAAAATAAACAGGCAGACAAATAGACTGGATGAGGGTTTGAAGGAAGGATTATATGGGATTTTAAGGCCTGAGGTAGATTGGCTCCACCCAGATAGTCTAGGATAATCTCTTCCTCTCAAAGTCACTAATTTAATTACATTTTGTGGTCCCTGCTCCCATAGAAAGTAACATATTCACAGCTTCTAGAGATTAAAACAGGGACATTTTTGAGGGTCATTATTGTATATACTATAGAAAGGGAAAAGTCAAAGGTGAAACACTCATTTCTGAACTGGAAAATTTGGGATTGAAGACAGTAAACATATCATTTACTATCATTTACTATGATAGATAAGATGAATAAGGAACAACATTTGATTAATGCAATGTGGAGGGAGAACAAAAAGAAGATACAGATTATGAGAGAGGATTGATAACTGATAACTGATAACTGATAACTGATAACAATGTCAATAACTGGAAAAGGAAATATAAAATTAAGATCAGATTTGGACAAGAATAATATTGAAATATTACCCTTGTAACAGTTCCCTCCAAAGCCATACTTCTGTGAATTATTATTATTTTTTGGTTAGAAAATTGAAAGTTTTAGACCTGGATTCCCATAAAACAACTTTAAAATATTTGTATTAAGGTAAGATTCACCTAAAATAAAATTAACCATTAAAATGTGAATGATTCAGTGGCACTAAATACATTCACAGTATTTTGTATCACTTTTACCTGGATCCAAAATATTTTTATCACTCTAAATGAAACCCCATACCCATAAAGTAGTCACTCCCCATTCCTCCTACCTTCAGTCCCCTAGCAACCACTAATTTGCTTTCTCTGTGATTGACAATACAGATTTAAACCTTGGTAGTACAGAAAGATTTTCTTTTTTCTTACAAAAAAAAATGGGTGGAAAACAGATCTAATCTATATAAGTAATGGTGGACAAGAATAGAGTTTAAAAGATTTACTTCAAGGCTAGTTATACATGACTAAGATGGTGAACTTGGTGACCTCAATTCTATACAACATGGATTCCAAAGACATAACATGGTAGAGATTTATTGGGAAACATGCCTTGTCTTCATATGATATTTTCATAGTCAACTTCTAAAATAATAAAAAAGTAGTTAGAATTATCATTGTTCCATTTTTATCAAAGTAAATTATTTTGGTTATATTTTGAAGAACTATGATGTGATTTAAATTTCTATATTAGATGGAAATAATTAGTCAACTGTGCGGAGTAATCTAGAAGCTCAATAGGCAAATTAACAGATACGACAAACAAATTTACAAGAAAAAGCATCTTATGTTAAAAGAGAATCGATTTGCCACTTATTTCAACAATGGATTTACCATTTATACTTCATTATATAAATTCTTTCCCCTTTATTCAACATTAAAAAACCCATGTTCTTAGAACTTTTTAAAAATAAACTTTACATGTTTCTATATTAATTTTTTCTACATTATTCAGATTTATATAAATATTTAGGATTGAAGATTAGGAGTCGTACATGGAAAACAGAGAAAACTCTTTAAATCCACAAGTTGAATGAATATTATTTAAAAGTGAACCAAAGTTTAGCCATAGCACCCTCAGTATCCACATTACATTTTTTCTACTTTCCTCAGAAAAATTCCCTAATATTTTCTTCTTACTTTTCATATGAAACTTTGCTTTCAGAAATGATCTCGGATTTATTACTGGCAATGCCTCAAGAGCTAATAAGAGTTAAAAATGTAATTAATTGTAATTTAACATGGACTAAAATCTTCTATTAAATGAATAAAGTTCTAATAGTGGAATTGCTCGGGGCAAATATCAGACATCTTGAGGGTCCCAGGAAAAAGTACAAGACTATGTATACTAGGTCTTTCTCGATGATGCTGATGAAATGTGATCATGATCTATCTCAGCAGTTAATGAGAATAGACTATGTTAATGAGAGTAATTAATGGTATAGATGAAAAAACAAGAAATGCCATAATTTTATTGTTGTTTAACATTACTTAATAGTGGGAGAAAATAAACTACGTTTTATAACTCAATGAGCATTTACTGAATTACTAATACATGTCATAAAATATGTTTGGGGAAATATATTAGACTATGCTCAAAAACTTAAATTCCTAATAAGGAAAAGTATCTTGATAAAGTACTGTATTCAAGGAAATGTATACCAGATTCCTTAAATGTGGTATAAGAATGTTATTGAAATTCTTAAGAAGACAAAAAAAACCATATTACACTGGGCTATTGAGGAAGCCTAAATACAGGCAGTGAGTAGAAGCTAGAAGTGGAAAAAAGTTTGATTTCTAAACAGAACTAACTATAATCAAAATTGTGCAACATGATCAAAAAACAAATTATCATTTACAAACAATACTGCATACTCTAGATAGGACTCGTATTTGTGTTTATGATCGATGAAGTACATTAATAACCTTTGAGAGAATAACTGGAATCCAGGATTCGTAGGGAATTCATTGGATAATGTAGCATCATGACTAATGACGTAATCCAGAGTAAATAAATAGTATTAGGACACTGTGGAGGCAAGAAGATATATTAACACATATTGTTTTTATATAAACATGTTCCAAAAAACCCATGACATTGTGATGGCAGTGTTGCTACATTTTCCTCTTCTTGAGACAGGGAGGTGAAATTAGCAAGGAACAGCACATTTAAAAATAAAGCACATGAAGAGATACTTTCGGGACACTACAAGAATCTTCACATGTACTGATTAGATAACAAGCAAATACATAATTATCTCTTCTCTACCCATTATTCTAAATCTTCATCAATAAATTACCGTAGCCCACATAGGTCTGTGAATTTTGTAATAGATTTTTTTCATCAACTTCATTAATATATTGACAGAAGACCCTGCAAACACTTTGGGTGAAGTTTGAGCATTTTCACAAGCCTAACTTCAATAAAAAATAATTATATGATAAAATATACTATTTACTAAGTATATACAATGTGCCACACTCTCTTCTTAGCATTCTACCTGGAATACTCCATTTTAATGCTTAAAACAACACTATAAACAGTTAAGTACAATTAAGGAAATTGAGGACATTGAAATTTCCTAGATTCAATACAAAAGTATTCTGTACTTCAGGTGTCAAAATATCTTTTTCTCAACATATAGACTGGCATATTTTTGTCTCATTAAGTTTGGAACATTCTTTTTTATCTGACTCAAAACCTACTATCCTTGGATTTAGACCCTCTCAAAATTATACCCCTTTCTCAGAATCACATATATCTTGTAAAAATAAATGACTCTTAGCTTCTGACCTCAGTGCTTTTAAAGAGTTCAAACGCATGGGAAGAGACCACTTTCCAGTGGCAGTTCTCTCTCCACTCCCTCTCCAAAATAAAATGAAACACAGAAAAAATCCTCCACACATATCAGTAATGGTGGTGGTGTGGTGCCATCTACTATAAATGCACCTGAACTCAGCTAGGCCAAGAGCACGTTATCTTTGTGCAATCTGTAACTCTTTAACATCTGGACATCTTTTGGCTGGTATTAAGCATTTCTGACACTATTTTTACATAGGAAGGAATGACATATTAGATAAAAAATGCCTGTAAATATTTAGTTTTTTTATGGATTGCTTTTTTTACTCTTCATTTGCCAGTAGATTATTCATATTTATTGGTTTGCAGCTTCAGAGAGCAAACACCTATCACTTAACTAAAAGCAAGTGTACTAATTTACTTCCATTTACTATTGTATTTAGTAGAAAACATTCAAAGGAGAATTAAATTAATCATACTGAATAAAGCTCACCTGTCTTTATAAACTTCTTTAATTAAAATTAATTAAATGAAATATGGAGGGATTAAGTGGATTAAATGGTTCAAAATATTTCACAAGTAAAATCTCCTGTATAACTATGCACTATTAATTCATATTTTAATGTTGTGCACAATAAGTGCACCTTCCTAGAATCCTCCATCAGATTCAGTAAGATTCCAAAACAATTAGTTTTTTATCTTTGGAAATAATTTTCCACTATAAATGAGAAAATGTAGTGAAATCTGTTATTTACTGATCCATGACTTTAAATATCTAAATAAACTCTTAAAATTTTCACCAGGCTTTGCTTTGGTTGCAAACTGCATTTTCTCAGCAAAAAGCATCTGAATAGAAAACTTGATGTTTAATGTCATACTTAGAAAAATACACAAAAACGTTTTAAATTTGAATTTTCACAATGGCTATTATGCACAAGCTCTAGTATAACAATTGATGCCAAATTTCACTTGCTTATCTTTTTACTACTACATGAAAAAATATAAATAAGCATATTGATAAAGCTCTACTCATGAAAAAATGAATTTAGATTGCAAAATGAATATGACCATGACAATGAGATGTATTAGGAATGTTTTCCTACCTGTAACATTACCTATTTTTATAGGAATGCCTTTGAGCCTCTCAGTATTGCATTATTGTCAAAGTTTGCAAACAGAGTTCAGATACACATGCAAATGCTACATTCAAGTACATTGAGCCACTCTTATTTAATTGCTTTTTCTTTGTCCAATACATGATATTACAACTATCATCTGGCAGATGTTTTTTTACATAAAGGACACAATTTCTCACCTCCCTTCTTTGGATTTCACTCTTCTGGCCATATTAATTATTTTGCTGTCACTATTGTTATTATTACTACTGCCACCCCCACTACCACCACCAGCATCACCACATTCCCATTTATAAAGTGCATTGTGCATTATAACATTTAGTCATCATAACCATTCAAACAGGCAAAGGATTTTTTGTGTTTCTTTATTAAAGAAAGAGTAAAATTGAAGAAGAAACAGAGAAGGTAATTTTCTAACTTAAATTACACAATTCAGCTAAAATACATGAATGTTTTAGCAACTGCACTAATTACTGACAGGAAAATGATTTCTATACAATGTGCTAAATAGAGTAGAAATATGTGCAAGGTATTAGAGGAAGAACACATAGTGTTTATAAAACCAGAACACTACCCTATGTGTTCTCTTCATCTTCCTTGCATTATACCATGTAGCCTCTCTACCTATAAGACGGCTGAAACAAATTCATCAATTGATAGCATCTAGGGATTTCTTTAAGGAAAGTGAGCACATCAATGGTATGCAATGGATCAGAGGGTTTGGAGACCTAGATTTGGCTCCAGCTTTGCACTAGGTGATCTTGGGCAAGTTGTTTCCTATGCATCATGGACTTGTTTGCTCATCTGTAATGCCAACGCACTGACTGAGACAATTACTTGCAGTTACACAATCTGATCATTTAATCTCTGTATCTGAAGTTTTTACCCACTATTCTCCACTCCTCCACTTCCCCTGCAAAATATATAAGGAAGTCAAATCGCCTATTGCTTGTCTACCAAATCTCTGCTCAGAGTGCTGGATCCTGTTACTTAGTTCTAAAAGGGCATCTATAGTCTTCCCCTCACTCTCTAGGTTCCTCTACCATATTTGTCCAGCCGTGACAGAGGACAAGAATAAGGAGCTCCAGTACTAATGCACTTCATGGAAGTAGTTTTAGCAGATAAGCTTAGAAATTGATGTTCCCACAGACTCCTATTCCTAAGACAGCATTATAATTAAGGCCCTTCATATTGTTTTGAGGAGAGCCCTTGCTTTGGGAAAAAGGTTAGTTTACATACATATTATAAATGTGGTGAGTTTGTTACCTAAATACGAGACCATCACAACTACCACTGGCCACCAGTTCTTATACTCTATCCTCTCTCTTCCAAAAACAAAAATAAAAAAGATAAATCTCTACCTATAGCAAGAATACATTCTTTTAAAAAAATTCTCTGTTCATCTTTTCTTAAATAAAAGACGATTTGGCCGAGTTCATGCTAATATTTCTTCTGGCTTCAGCATTCTGGGAATTTATTTGGTGTAAGAGCATTCCTTATATTATATGAAATCAGAAATTACACCATGTGCACGGTGATATTTCTTTTATATCTCCATCTAGGCAGCCATTCATTTTATTTACTTTTCATGTTTTTATTGCTACAGATTTTATTCTGGTGCTGGGCTTCAGCCTCTTGAGGTGATATTTACTTATATTCATATCATTTTTTTCTCTTCATAATCCCCACCCCCTTAGGGACAGCTGAAAAAAACACAATCTGTAGACATTCCTCAAATCATCTAACATTTCTGCCTCATCTTCTAAAACATGGCTGTTATTACCCCGCTGCTCTGTGTTTTGTTTCTACTTTAAAATTAGATTGGTGAGAGCATGCCTGAGGCAACGAAAGACAATTATTTCTCTGAGTTCTGCTCACCGTGGGTGATTTTTTTCAGAAACTTCTTTTAGAAACATGAACTCCTAGCATTTTAAGTGCTACAAAAGCCATTGTGAAATTGTCACTGATGTGATTTCAACATAAGCACTACTAAATGTCTTTGTGAAATATGCTGAAAAAGTCGTCATTATGGACTAGAATTTGGAACTAGGATATGTGTTTTTAATGTTACAACCACATGAGGCAGGTATTAGCCAAGAGATCTGAAGTGCCTGCAAGAATAAAATGGACATAACATTCATTTCTGTATGAATGAGTGCACTGACTATCTGTCCCATTGTCACCCCCCAGACCTCATTTATTTGGGAGTATCTTGGCCATCAAGTTTAGTAGCCTGTGTCTGTGTATTGCTAGAGAAAAGATGGCTACTCAATCTGAAGTTCAAAAAAAAAATAAAAAATCAGATTTCAAGGAATGTCTTTTCCATATTTAACAAGAACAAGAACAACAACAATAATAGCAAAGGCATTGGCCATACACTCAAAATAATATGAGCTTAAATTTTAGTGTCTTGAAAGATTAGGCAATTTGCAAAAATGTCTCCAAAGTTCAAATTCCTCCACTTTGAACCAGAGCAAAATAATACCTAAGTAAGGATTTTTGAATAATTAAACAAGATAATACATAAAAATACATATCACAGTATCTAGCATATATTTATTTAACAAACATGCACATGGGATTTATGTATGCCAGATACTATTCTATGTGATTTAGTTGTTTTATGATACTAGTTTCATTTTACATATGAGGAAAATTGGAGGAAATAGCTTTTAGGTAAATGAGGTCTCATAGCTGAAAAATGGGGATATCATTATTCAAACTCAGCCATTAGAGCTCCAGAATCCATGCTTTCAATCTCTATCGTAAATAATCTGAAATCCCTGTCTAGCCCTTTGAATTCCATTCCTCCTCTCGAAAGGAACCAAAGGTCTCCAATCCTTCCATAATTCTAATAAAACATTTAGAATGAACCCTGAACATCTGCTATTACTACCCAGATTCTTCTAAGATAATTCATAACCCTCAATGGATTTCTAGAACACTGATTTCCTTCATTCTTCCCTAGAACAGCGTAGGCAGTTTAATAGCTCTCCAGGTGCCACTAAGATTTTTTTTCTCTGGCACTGAAAATGGCTTCAATTTGACATCAGGTATCATCTGTGAACCACTTATGCTCTTTCAGAGCAACAACAAAGGACCTTGGAAGAACTGATTAGGTCAAATCCCATTATCCTTTCCTTGAATGGGTTTCGGTGGTTCACACATCTATAAGACTAGCAAGTGTAATGGATTTTACTTGTGCCTCTGAGTACATTCCATTAGTCTGTAAGGATCTGTTTACACATTTTTTGTTGGTTTTGTTTGGTTTTTCTATCCAAGAAAAGCAAAATAAAGGGCAAGGAGAAGAATGAGAAAGAAGGTGATTGGTTAATGAGCATTTAGTGATGGGAAGGAGGCAGATGGGGACAGGTAGGTCTTGTAGCTTATTTTTGAATTTATACAAATTGGTATTTGTGTAAATATTAGGAGAATATTAGACTTAACTTCATTTTGATTAACACTTAAAGCAAATGCCTTGGCATTATAAGTCATTACATAGTTTCAATTATCTGAAAATTGTAATCACAAAAATATATGGCCACTTGTTACCTACCAAATATTATAAAAAGAGGTAAAAAGCAGTTTATCCATTCTTTCACACCCACTATCATGACTCTCTATATTTATTCAATCTGGTAATTGTGATGCTTGGAAGTTACTCTATTCTTTAAATCTTCCCTCCAAATCCACTCCCGTACTCTTTTACAAAATTGCAATTTGTCTTGTAGCCACCAGCAGTAAATCCTCAGAAACCTATCACTGGGTTTATTTGTGTACAGGTATTAGAAAATGTTGTTTTATTCATCAGAATTATGTTTCACCATAGCTGTGGTTGCAGTTAATTTCATGACAAGACAAATAATCATATAACTATTTTTAAGTGTTTGCCACAATAAAACTTAAAGCCAAACCCTCTATTAATAGGATTATTATTCTGATCATAGTTTGTGTATCTTGAACATTTAATATATTTCATGAACAATTTTAAACACTTTGGGACATTTTATAATTTGATTCTTGTACCATACTATGAAGCAAGGGCCAATATACCAATTTATATTTGAGACTACTGAATCTTAGAGAATGAAAGTAATTTTCCTAAAGTCAGGTAAATTTGCAAGCAGGAATGCAAATCTAATTTAGGGCAAATTTGTGCTCTTACCTACAATGTTGTATTATCCTGTCTTGCATACATTTTTTTCCTAGTAAATTCACTCTAACTTTACTACCTTCATTTTCTACTTATTTCATTTATCACCTAATTCAAATATTTTATCTTGCAGAATTACATTTATTTCTCTATTCATATATGCATAAATCCCTGTGCTTATGTACTTATATAACAATATATATGGAAACAGACAGAATATATCAATAATATATAAGAAATGGTAAACTGTGTTTAATAGAGGAGGGTAGTGGTTATAGAGGAGCAACAAATAAATAAGAGAAAAGAAAAACTAATGAGAGACAAATGCATAATCTCAAAATATCGTGTGATATCCAGAACAAATAGATAGCAACATGAATTGCAGAATTATATTTCTAAACAATGTTACTCAAATTTTTAAACCAGTACCAAATAGATTAGATTTAAAAATCAAGCAGAGCATTTTGTGTGGTCATTAGGACATTTCCTGGTCAATTAAAGCATAGTTTTTGACCAGTCATAGGCCTTTGTTTATACACTTTTACAAATTCTCTTTCTATTTCCTTCTCATTTTTTTCAGGAATGAAATAATTCAGTATTCATGATAGGATTTACCATGTAATTATTTGGAAGCAACTATGTTAAATGATTAACAAATTGTCTTTCTAGTAAACAAAATCTTAAAATAAAACCATTATTATTGAGAGAACAGATTATATTTCACTTCTGTTTAAGCTATTGGCCTTAAAATATGTTTATTTGGTAAGGTTTATTTTTTTGTGCACTAATGCTGAGGAAAACAATCTTAGTGCATATTAAAAGTATACTATTTTTCCCTAGAATTTCATAAGCTGCTCATGAAATTATGTAAACAGATTTTGTAAGGTGGTTCATAATTCTTTATTGTTTGTCCTGAACATATTTTATTTATTTATGGGCATTATAAGACATGAGATATCTGAAGCAAATTCATAGCTAGAGGTAGCAAATTTCATCTAATTAGAAACAAGAACAATATTAATATTTGCAACTAGAATTTTGCTTATGGATGAAAAAATGACTGAAGATAAATGAAGCAGAGGTGAAGGGGGAATGAGATGCATGCATTTACAAATGATGGTGAATAGTTTGCCTTTCCGAAGTACATTATTTAGTTAACTTTTAAGATAGCATCTGCTGTCCTGGTAACCTTTTAAAACATCTAATCAGAACATTTTACAAATGTAGGGAGGATGCTGAGCGAACAGGTTTTTGGCTTCTCAGTTCACGTCCTGATGTGAGCTTTGTTCAACTGCACTATGAAAGAATGAGAAAATATGTACACAGCAAGGGAATGAATTTCATTTGGATGCGATACAGGTCCCTTCATTAATATTGAATTTATTTGATAACATTGTGTGATAAGTAAAATCGTCTGTGCAAAATTAGACAAATCTAAAAATATTGATAAAATATTGAGTGCTTATAGGGCTAGGCTTTGTTTTTAGTCTCTTCAGTGTATGATATCATTTAATCTCCCAAGTACTCTAGAATGTAGGTATTAAAATGATGCAAACTTTCCAAAACACTAGCACAATACTAAAAGGTAATATAGCAAGTAAGGCATAGAATAGGGATCCAAACTCAGGCAGTGTGACTCTTCACTATGAGGCAATGCATCCTCTCTGGCTCTGCACTGCTTTAAATAATGATCTCTTTGGTATCCACTCTTACATTCAACCTTCCCTTAGAATGATTATGAAAGGTTTATATTATCGAAACATGATGAATTCAAGGTAATATTTGTTAAATAGGTAATTTACCGAAGAGTAAAACCACAAGGTTAACTGGCTTATGAAGAGACTTTCATACTTAATAGTAATCAAAAAAAAAAGTGAATTGACAGAGAGAGAGAGAGAGAGAGAGAGAAAACACTTTAATGCTATTCGCACTTGTCTGATAAAAAATTAGAAAGCTGGGTAATGCTATTTGTTGGCGGGAATGTTGATATATGTGTACATTGATGTACCTATCAGGAATTTCAACATTTCTAGTCATTCTAGCAAGAAATCTGACAATAGTCAAGATAAAAATAAAATAATCTCATATTCTGTTAACAAGCAATTCCATTACTTACATGTGTGTATAGTTTGTTTGGTTTTGTTTTTCCTCTCACACAAATCTATTAAGAGATATGCACAAGAATGTTCCTTGCACTGATGTTTGCAGTGGGGATTTAGAGTGTGATAGGAATTTGGATAAGATATCCATAATAGGGAAAAATACTAGGTTAAATGTAGGGGATGGATACCATAGTATACAACAACATTAAAAATAATTGACTAGACAAAAAGCTACATGAATTGAATTTAAAAAGCATAAATCTGAGTGAAATAAAAAAGAATGAGATATACTGGAAATTACTATTAATGTGTGTTACCAATATCAAAAAACACATTTTACATGAACAAATGAAGTCTACCTGAATGGTTGTCAGTGGGGTAGAAGATGAAGAGGAGAATTGTATGGGAATAAAATTAAATTAGTAGTCAAGAGAGGGTCAAAACTGGTGTTTATGATGATATTATGTCAAGAACTGAGGATATAATTAACTGTCTGTACTGTGGTCTCACTGGTCTGGGCAGTTAGGGTAGAAAGGAGAGAGTAATTAATTAATCTTTTATTCTGCAATATCCCTTACATGCACATGTTCTAACATGTGATAGTAGTTTATTGATTATGGGCAAGTCTGCAATAATCATAACTAATTTACCCAAGGAAAATTCCTTTACTCTCTTTAAAGTTAGTAATAAGAAGATGTTTTATAGACTCACATTAGTTCCAATTGTTGTAGTATATATTATTTGAAATCTGAAATTTGTTTTACTTCACTTGGCAGATGGCATCTTTGTATAGGACTACCTGTTAGGCTGAACACAAATGAGTTTCTGAGCCAAGATATATAAATACTTTATCTCCTTAGGGGATCCATATATTTACTTCTCTGTGTATGCTGTTTGTTAATGATTTGCTTACTAGCTGATTTGGCATGAACATATTTCTTCATGGAGACAATATTGGTTTCATAACAGATTGTCTGACATTTTCAAGATAAACTCCAACAGGACATTTTTGAATCTTTGAAATTCACCTTTATAGTCTAAAAAGAAGTTACTATATTTATGCTTTTCTTTTACCGAGTTTTGACAAGGGATTCCCCCATCTGCACTCTTAAAAACAGTCCATTAAAGAAATAATAATTGTTGGTCAAAGTCACTTAACTTCTTACTTTTGACAAATGAGCATAATTCTATTAATAGATAACCACACATTTTCAAGTATAAGTGGATTATCATTTAAACACAAAACATTTATTGCCACGTCCTCTAATTCAACTGTCCTTGTTACTCTAAACCATTGAGAGTCAATTATTCTAGGTCAATATAAAACAGATATCAGTTTCCATAAGCCTAAAAATTACTTCATCTTTACAGACACCTCAAGTGTAAGAAAAAAAAGTGAATTTTACTTACTGTTGATGAACCTGATTCATATATTTTTTCAGTCTACCTTGAATTATGTTTCTCATCACTGTATTTTACTAATAATTGATAATGTATCTGGATTGGATTAGCTTTTCCCTGTCTTCAGTTTGATTGTTTCTCTGAAGTCTATACCAGCTACTCACCAGAGTAGCTTTAACCTGGCTACCATCGTCATAGTCCTCTTCTATCCCTCCAAAATTTTGGATAGAAATTTTCCTTCTGAATTACAAACTTGTTACTTTTATCTTCTTCTGACTTCCCACACTTACTTAAATGGTTACTAAATCACCTCACATTTTTCTCTATGTTAGCCCAGTTCTGACTACACATCTCATCCACATTAGGGTTACATCACTGTGCTTTGAAACTATGGGAACTCTTGGCATTTTTTGTCATGTTTTACTGAGGTTGTCTTCAGTTTAGAATCCTTTCTATCATTTACATTCCCTTATATATGTGTGTGTGTATATGTGTGTGTGTGTGTGTGTGTGTGTATGTGTGTGTGTGTTTGTGTGTATATATATAGGGGAGAGAACATGTTGTATATTTATGTGATGTGATATATATACACACACACAAATTAAAACATCCAGTTTTCCAGGAGGATATGTGTTCAATGAATAATTTGGAAAATACAGAGAGTATAAAGATTTTTAAAAATCCCCATCCAACCAATACAAATCCAACAACTAGCAACATTTTTATTTTTGATAGCATAATCTTTTTTTTTTCAGAGCATACACAGAAAGAATAAAAATGTATTCTTGGGAAAAACACTTTTTAAAAGAATGTGTAGTTAAACTAAATGAGTACATCTATATGTATTTGGAATGTACTTGAGGCTTATAAAGTCTGAGCAAAAAAAATGTTATCAAATTATTTTTGTTTGCTGAGGTTGATAGGACTATCCCAAACCTTTACCTCAAAATAATAAAGGTTATATGTGATAAACCCACAGCCAACATCATACTGAACAGGGAAATGTTGAAACCGTTCCCCTTAAGACCTGGACCAAGATAAGGATGCCTATTGTGACCCCTTCTAGTCAGCATGCTACTGAAAGCCCTAGCCAGAGCAATCAGGCAAGAGAAAGGAAAAAAAGCCATCCAAATTAGGAAATAGGAGGTCAAAC
>CM052443.1:32231866-32254039 GCA_028533085.1 Varecia variegata
AAAAAAAAAAATAGTATTCACAGAGCAAGTGAAGACAATTAAAGAGCACAATAACTCAGTTTTTAGCAAGTCTTGAGTTTGCTTTTGGACCTGATGAGAATGAGGTGATGGTAGAAAGTTGAAGTCAAAATTGTGAATAGGTAGTATCCAACCACATCAGAATTAGAAAGAGACTCAAGATTCATTCACACAGGGCCGGGTGCGGTGGCTCACGTCTGTAATCCTAGCACTCTGCGAGGCTGAGGCAGGAAGATCATTTGAGCTCAGGAGTTCGAGACTAGCCTGAGCCAAGAGCGAGACCCTGTCTCTACTAAAAATAGAAAGAAATTAGCTGGGCAACTAAAAATATATAGAAAAAATTAGCTGGGCATGGTGGCTCATGCCTGTAGTCCCAGCTACTTGGAAAGCTGAGGCAGGAGGATCACCGGAGCCCAGGAGTTTGTGGTTGCTGTGAGCTAGGCTGACCCTGGCACTCTAGCCCAGCCAATAGAGTGAAGACTCTCTCTCAAAAAAAAAAAAAAAAAAAAAAAAAAGATTCATTCACATAAAACTAACATGCTCTCTAAGATATTTTATATAATAAGAAGCATTAACTGCAAACCTTGGCAAAAGTTAGTGGTATGGGGAAAGGAAAAAGAAGAGCTGGTGCAAAATGATACACTAATATGTGAGTAATTCTTTGCAGTTTACAAAACACTATAAGATGCAGATGCTTATTTTGCCTTCACAGAAACCCTGTTAAGTTGGCGGGACAGATGGTAACAGTTCTTGTTTATAGGCAAGGAAAGAAAGTGGAAGAATAAGGGAAAGAACAGTAAAATATGGAAACAGGAAATAGAAAGAGAATCAGATAAGTTCATGGTATAAGAGGGCGGACAATGATTTAAATGCTAATGACATTATTTCTACTTATCATATTGAAAATGGTTGAGATGGTAAAGTATTGACACTAATTCTGAAGTATTGAATTTAATTCTAATAATGATAATTTATATCTAAAACAGCATTAACAGATAAGGAGAGGGTGATTAGGATGATAAATGGGCTGGAAACATACCACATTAGTAATAATTGATTTCAGAATGTGGGGTCAAGAGGGAGGGAAATATTTCCAACTTACATTATGGGTGAAATTAAAAGCTAAAATTCTTACAGTGATGTAATGTTTATTAGACTTATTTTTTAAAGAGCATATTGGAATCATTATTTCAACTCCAAATACTCCACTGTTCTTTTCTAGTAACTAAATAAATGAAAGCCACAATAAGTTTTGTGTTACACAGCAATGGTATCCAAGTTGTGATTGTAATTATTTACATTGTATGCATTCAAAATTAATTGGGATTTATTTAATTTCATAATTAATTCCACAACTGAGAAAAATGTAGATAAAATAAAATTATACTGAACTCTCATATATTTAGTCAAAGGCATGTTTCCTGCATTGTCCCTGATTTATGAGTTGAAATTTTTAAGTTTCATCTTTTATTGAGATGAATTGTGTAAAGAGTATGGAATAATTTATATCTCTGCTAATGACTGGTTTTAGGATGTGGGTGGGAAAAAAGAAATCATCTTAATTTATATTGTAGATGGAGTTAGAAGCTAAAAGGCATAAACCAGTGTACAACTGACATTTACACAGTAATTTATAACTATAAAACAATTTCCTAAATATTATCTTTTTGATCAGCAGTCACATTAATCTTTTTTGGGGGGGGTGAATATCTCCCTTTTTGTTATCTCAAAATCTATGTATTTCTTAGGCATTTTGAGAGTAATATTCTAAAAATTTGTATATGTATATATTTTTACTTATTTCAGGTTATTTAAATACAATGTGTTCCTTTCTCTGGATGATAAATGTATTAGTTTCCAAGGGCTGCCGTAACAAATTGCCACAAATTGGGTCGCTTTAAACAACAGAAATATATTTTCTCATGGTTCTGAAGTCTAAAAGTTCTAAATCAAATTATTGAAAGACCCATGCTCTCACTAAAGGCTTAAGGGAAGAGTTCTTCTTCACCTCTTCCTAGCTTCAGGGAAATCCTGGCTTTCCCTGAGTGTATATGCTTCTATGGGTTCTCTCCTCTTCCTATGAGGATGCCAGACATTGTATTAATATTTAGGGCCCATTCCAGTCCTATGACCTCATCTTAACTCATTACACCTGCAAAAACCCTATTTACAAATGAAGTCACATTCTGAGAATCCAGGTAAACATGAATTTTCAACACTACTCAATCCACTAACGTGGTGATTTAATTTAGATATCAAGTCTAAAAGTAGGAATGACCTACTTTCTGAGCAAGAAAGCAATAGAGTGACCAGGACAGAGACTTCACTTGCAGCAATCCAACATTAATACATCCTAGGAATCCATCTGAGGAAGAGAGGACTCATGACTCATTGAAATTAGCAAATTGTTTTAATTAGTTATATTACTGCTAAAGTATCAAATAAGCAAAAATGTATAATATCTCTTAAAACTAGTATCCATGTGTTCCTGAAGGGGATTGTAATGACATTATCATGGAAGTAGAACATCCATGATATTTTTACTTAATAATTTTAATTTTTTTTAAAATTAAATCTCTGCAGTTTCCCAATTCATAATTATAGCTGTAAATTTGCGTGAATTTAGTTTTTTTGTGTGTATATGCAGGTCAATGTGTGCATACGTATGCTTAATAAAGATCATATTCTAAATGCAAATTTATATTATTTTCCATTTAATTTAATAATTTAAATACTTTTCCATAAAACTAAATATTATTTAAAAACTATTTTATTTTATGTCATTTGTGAGTCATCCTCTAGGGGTTTCACAAAACAATTGCTGTTGATTACCTATGTGAGTTTTGTGTTTTCTAAGTTTTCATAATTACTTTTGGTCTATTTGGAGCCATGAAACACTGAGGATGGCAGTTAAAGAAACTAGAATGAGCTGGGCTCTCAATTTATTAATCCACCATATTAGTTTTGCACCATTGCTCAGACTATTATGTGAGAGAGAAATACATTTTCACCTTGTTTAAGTCACCTTATTTTGTTATCTCATGTTACAATATCCTAGTCAATCCACTAATTGTAATTAAGTTGTATATTCAAAAGTCCATTAATTTGTTGTGTTAAAGCAAGGAATATCTATTGTGGGTCTGTAGTTTCTCTCAGTCTTTCTTCTCCCCCAAATAGCTGATGCATTGAAGACACAATCAGAGGGAACAGCACTGAGCCTAATCAGGAAGCTGGCATGTGTTCCTGGCTGGCTTCAGAATTGCTATAGTTGGGTGACTGCTGTGCCTCCAGCTTCCCCCTTTGTGGATGGCTTGTCTGTGGTGCTTATCCTCTGTCTATCCCACCATTGTTGGAACAATGGGGATGGAGGATGGCCTGCTTGTTTAATTTATAGATATGCAGGTTGAGAGAAAGTACATTTGAGCAACCAAACTCAAGGAACCTTATCTGCAGTTGAATCTGATTTATATGATTAAATTGTGGGCCTCAATCCTGATGCTGTAATGGAATGCACCTTGAAATGTGTGTTGAGTACTGAGAGTAGAAACTTGTATTTGACATATAGAGGAAAAGTAAATACATTGAAATCAGAGGGCAAACTGTGGTGGTTTTAAAACATGGCTGCTAGTTCTTTGACTCTCCCTTCATTGATTGGTGGGATCTGTGTCCCCACCCCTTGAATCTGGGTGGGCCTGTGTCTGCTTTAACCAATAGAGTAAAATAGAAGTGACATTCTATGACTTCTGAATCCATGCCATAGGAAACCATGCAGCTTTTCTGCGTTTTTCATTGGAGTGCTCACTTTTGGAGCCCTGAGTCTACATGTAAAAATTTGGATTCTAGTGACCAGCAAATCATGGACCTGCAATCTGACAATGTCTTAAGTATACATACTCCAGAAGTCTTACAACTGGCCTAGCCATCTTGGGTCCCGTAGAGTGTCAGCTAACTACTTGCCAGGTAAAAGCCATTTTCCAACTTTGGTTGAGACAACCCAGTCCATAAGTGTTTTTAGATTTTAAGATTAGCTCCAGTATCACCAGAATCTATTCTAGCAGAGTCTAACAATTAATCACACTTGTTTTGTATCCTAATAGTGAGTAATAGATTGAAAGAGGGAGTTTCTGTTAGAAATGCAATTCAACCAAAGCAGTTGGTAGAAGGATTGGTGAGTGCTTTTAGCAGAGCGTATTACAGAGTTAATTTCTACAAAAAAAAATCCTATACTAATAATACTTTTGAGTCTTAATTTGGCCTCCTAGGAATCTTAACCAATTTTCAGAATGGTATGATTGTCCAGTGGCTTTCTATAGAAAATAGACACCATGTAGTAATCAGAATCTGTTGAGTTTCTTGAATGTGTGGATTAATTATTTTGTAAAATATGAGAAGTAGTTGGATATAACTTCAAATATTTTTTTCTGCCCTTTCTCTCTCTCTTTTTCCCAGGACTTCCATTATACATTTGTTGGTAAGCTTGGTGGTATGCTACTGGTGTCTAAGGCTCTGTTTATATTTCTTCATTTTTTTTTTTTTTTTGTCTTTCCTCAGCTTGGATGATTTCTTTTGTTCTATCTTCACAGTCACTGATTTTTTTTGTTGTTGTTCATATCACATCTGTCATACGCTAGCTAATTTTTATTGTAATTATTTTGCTGTAACTTCAGAGATCTTGTTTTGTTTCCCTTTATAATTTTTATTTCATTTATGTTCTGCATTTGGTGAGTTATTAATGTCATGCATATCTTTATTCTTCACACAGTTTCTTTTAATTGACTAAACATATTTAAGATAACATCTTTCAACTTTTTCTCTGCTAAATTGCTGATCAATGATGCTTTGAGACCATTTCTAGTTACTATATTTTCCCCAAATACCTGAACACCAGTTTTCTGTTTCTTTGCATATCTCACTTTTTTTTTTCAAATGGTCATTTTAAATAACATATTATTGCAACCCTGTATTCTATTCAACCCTGATATTGTTTCTTTTGCTTATTTTTGGAGCTATTATAATTCAATAGAGTATGTCTTCCCCTAAATGAATGCCCACTGAAATCTCTGTTCAATTTTAATTTTTTTATTATTATATTTTTAATTGACATAATAATTGTACATATTTATGTGGTAGGGTGTGATATTTTGATTCATGTCTACAATGTGTAATGATCAAATCAGGGTAATTAGCATGTTTATCACCTCAAACATTTATCATTTCTTTGTATTGGGAACATTCAAAATCCCATCTTCTAGCTATTTGAAAATATACAATAAATTACTATTAACCATAGTCATCCTACAGTGCTATAAATACTAGAACTTATTCCTCCTATCTAGCTGTAATTTTGTATCCATTAACCATTCTCTCCTTATCTTCTTTCCCGTCCCTCTATCCTTTTCCAAACCTCTAGTAACCAACTTTCTACTCTCTATTTCCATGAGAGCAACATTTTTAGCTCCTACATATGAGTGAGAATGTGCAGTATTTGTCTTTCTGTGCCTGGATTGGCTTATTTTATTTAAAACAATTTCAAGCCTGACTTCCTAGGGGCTCCTCTTGGGTCAATATGGCAGAGGAGTCAGCCAATGATTGGTGAGTAGTTGTATTTAAAATCATTGAGCCAGTAGTCATTTAATATTTGCTGATAGATCTCTGTATAGTTTGTGACCACATTCAAAGTTCAATGTTTTTGCAACTTTTCCCCAACTTTTAATTTCTGAATACTTAAGGCCTTTTAGTTATCCAGAATCAGATAGGTAAGGCCTTCTACAATCTTTCCTGAGTGTGCCCAGAGCCTTGCACAAGTGTGCAGCATTCCAGACTATCAGGGTTATGTGAAAGCTTATCAAGGCTTTTTTTGCCTGTCTGGTTCCCCAGAACTTCCTGCTAAATTTCTGACTCTTCTGCTAATCGGTTGCCTCCCTCAAACTGTAGATGGCTGAGTCTAAGTGTGATGTTAGCCCTCTCAGATTGATTGCTATTGTTCAGGAATTGTTTCTCTATGGTTTGCAACAGTGTTCCCTAGCATAGATTTTCCCAAGCTCCCATACCAAATGAAATCAGGCCCCTGTGGCAGCAAGAATGCAAGTCCTTGTGGCCTGCACTGCCTTCCATGCAATGGAGAGAAAGTGGGGGAAATGGTCACCATACCAGGCTAAACCACCATAGACACCCACTGTTCTTACAGAGGTTCAGGACTTCTTGAGCAACATTTCTCCATTTGTTGTATGTCTTTGGTCAATTTCCATAATCCTAATGTAATTGTTTTTGACAATTTTGTCCATGTTGTTGCTTTTAGAGAGAGAGTATTTACCAAGATCCTCATTTATCCATTCCAGAAGTTCTTTCTGTTAACTCATTTGAAATGTTGCTTGTATCTCTCAAGTCCCTTGCACAGTGCCTTGGGCACAGAAATTATTCTACTGTATCAATTAAATGTAGATGCTTACATTCATAACATGGCATTTGTCCATTTGCATTTAATGTGTAAAATGTATTCTTCTCTGTTGATCACTCTCCTTTCTTCATCAATTTTTTTTAATTACTTTAACAGAATCCACTCTTAATTTTTGCCTGACCACTCTTTGTATTCCTTTCTACCACCTTAGCTGGCTCATCTTTTCATGCCTGTCTTTTACATGTTAGGGTTTCCTAAAGATTTGACCTCCAGTCCTCTTCTTTTTCTCACTTGATACATTTTTTTTCTGAGAGACATCATTCACAAGCCTGAATTTCACTGTCCCTCCCCTTCCCCAACTGCAGATGATGCTAATGTACAGGGCACAACTAAATACAAATTTTAACAAAGTACTGTTAAAAAGTATGAGGTGATTTACTTGTGATATTAAAATACAAGATGGCAATATTAAAAATATTGTTCTGAAGTAATCTTTTTCTCAATATAGAACGATCTAATTTTTCTATTTGAAATTAGTGTTATGTCCACATCTCTACCCAAACATTTGAGTATTGTAGATGCCTGGAGAGGTTCCCAAAGAGGCTGGTGACAATGAGTAAGAGGTAAAAAATAAATAAATATATAAAAATAAGTAGTACTAAAAAATTAAACTGTTAAAGAAGTATAAAGGGGGCTTTACAGCACTTTCAAATAGAATTGCATTATCCTTGTGTTGGTGTTTATTCTAATGGCTGAAAATCCCATCCAGGGTAAGAATCACAGCAGTCCTGATGGATAATAGAGGAGATAGCATCACTGACATTAAATGGATGAAAAAAATTGAAGTTCAGGACAATTGTCCTCCATAAAGTCATAGAGCTATCATGGAGGGCAATTTTCTGCTTCTAAATGTTGGACTTTTTTATTCTAATAGCAATCACATAGACAGTTGTTATACCCCCTAAGTCAGAGTGGAAGACTGCAAAAATTTTTCAATAGCAAAATTAATATAGTTCAAGGGAATTTATTCCTTAATTTAAAAATAATAAATTAATTCAGTACAATGGAGTTTTAATGAGCCTGTGTTTTAACCATAAATCTGTCTCAGGAATTAAGTTGCACAGAATGAAATGTTTTTGATATAACTCTTGATCTTTTAAGGCAGGGACAACCCTATGTAGTATTCAGCAAACCACATTTAACAATTCTAGTAAGGATTTTCAACCTATGTTCAGAAACATGGACTTTTTCCATTCAATGATATTTCAGAAGAGGAGTCCACAAACATGTTAAAGCTAAGCAAACTTTAAAAAAAAAACACATTTCTAAAAGTTCATTCTCCACTCACATTCCTAATAGAAAAATAATATGAAATTATTTTAATCTAAAGCAATGGTGATATTCCAATTAGCTATATGGCTTTTGAATATTTATCATTCTAAAGTATATTATTGAATGTAACTTTTAGTGGAAAATCAAAGGAAGTTTATGAGTATTCCTACCTAAATTCATAGAGATGAAATCTAAATTAAATTAGAAAAGATATCAGTAAGGCCAAAATATGATGCCACTTCTTTTTGTTGTTGTTGTTCTTTTTTTATTATTTTGTACTCTCCTTATTTGGCATTATATTATTGCCTAAGGAAGTAGGTAGTTGTTTATTCTCCCACTGTAGTCTTTTAAGATCCTTCTGTCACCTGTGGTCCCAAGATAGAGAACGTGTTCAGTGACAGAAGACCAACACATTTGGGGGATGAGACTTGAAAAAGAACTCTTGCTTTCGTGACATTTCAAGTGATTTATTTGACTCATCAGGTCTCTCTTATTGGCTTGAGAGTTTACGTTGTCCAGTGAGCCAAAATGGGTTGGCTGCAGAAGGTCCTTAGAAGTGCCAGACTCATACTGATCCAAAAACAACAACCATCAAATCAATTGCCTCTCTGCCTCTGGCAATGGCTGCTTGCATTCGGCACCACCTGAGAATTTTATATTTTGTTGATTAACTAATAGAAGGAGGAAGAACAGAGAATAACACGATCTTTGTCTCAAGAATGGAAAACAATCGGTTGAATAATGACTATAAATTATGTCAAAATGAACTAAGGAGAATAAATAAATTACTATTTGACAGGAAATATGACAGTTTATATCACATGACACATCATGTAATCATCACAAATGCTATGTGAAAATTTTTACTTTTTACAAATGGGAAAATAAGCCTAGATGTATAAATATGATTGATCCTTTATGGAGGTGAGTTCCAAATCCATGGATTCAACCAACCACAGATAGAAAATATTTGAGAAAATTGCAACTGTACTCAACATGTACAGACTTTTTCCCCTTGTCATTATTTTTGAAATGATACAGCACAACTATTTGCATAGCACTTGTATTGTATTAGATGTTATAAGTAATCTACGGATGATTTATAATATAAAAGACCCTTGGGCCCCTAAAAATTCTTTGAAAAATCACTGACACGAGGCATATTGATTAATAGGAGAAAAAACATGCAATTTTATTTAATGTGTATACAAGGGAACTTTCAGACTGGGAAATTGTCCATTTTTATGCTTAGGTTCAACAAAGTATGAGCGGCCATGTAGGAATGTGATTGGACAAAACTATGCTCTAATGCTAATAGACTGAATGGGGAAACCCAGCAAGGCCTGCCTGTCTAGCTTCTTGGCCTTTCTGAGCATGCATTCCTTCCCTCTGGGTGTGGGGGCAGGACCCTCACTGGAATGGAGGTGGCCTTTGGACCTGCAGTCAATGTAGGTCGGCTAAATTCTTTATAGCCAGTTTTTACACAGAATAATTTTAGGTTTTATGGTTGGCTTTGGAAAAAGGGGTTCTGGCTTTTATGACCCTTTTTGGGGAAGAGAGATTCTAGTTTCTGTGGCTAGCCTCAGGGAAGAATGGGGTTGAGAAGCAGGAGGACCCGAGGAGGTCAGAGAAAACCTTCTTTATTCTGAGGCCTTCATTTTGGGGTGCTGTTTATCAGCCTCAACATTCTCTAGTATGAAACTTCTTCCAGAAATTGGGTTGATGGATTGTCTTATAAGCCATTGAAACAGTCTCTCAGTCTGGAGAATAGGCTAGTTCTATTAAATAGTTAACAGTTGTGTGTCATTTCAGGGCGTGGTGTTGCACAGGGGCTTTCACCAAAGTCAGGCCTCTATATGACTTGAGCAATCAGATATTTAGTAAAACTCATTTCTAGAGCAACAAAAGAAAAACAAAGGTCATTGGTTAGAACAAACTATAGAAGTGTTTGGGTCCAGAAGGCAGCCAGTTGAGAATATTTTTATATGTTAGACTCAAATCATCTTCAGATAAAATGAGAATAGTGGCACTTAGATGTTTCCTGGTTTGCAGTTCGTATC
Organism: Varecia variegata; assembly: GCA_028533085.1. NCBI lineage: Eukaryota > Metazoa > Chordata > Mammalia > Primates > Lemuridae > Varecia > Varecia variegata. Next base: position 32,241,674 of record CM052443.1, read on the forward strand.
ATATGTTCCAGTGAATTTTCTGAGTTGTCTATATATCAAAAAGTATGAAGACTGTTCATATATTAAGTTTCTATAGTTATTTTTCTCAGACTTTGTATCAAGTAGTCTGGCTTTAGTTTGTAGGGCTTCGGAAAAAAAAAAAAAAACAGTTTTAATTTCTAGTGTTTCCAAGTCAGAAAATGAAATGAAAATTTGAAAACATTACTTTGGAGACCTATAGCCAGAAAGGAATTCAAGATCCAGTCCAAACTGTAAACAAATAACAAAAATTCAAAAATAATGGACAAGACTAGAATCTAATAACAGGAGTACTACAATTTCTTCAGAAACATTTTTTCTCTCTCTAGACCCCTGTTTGTTTTCCACTAAAGACAAATCATAGGAGGAGAAATTTATTTGCACAATAATATACTTGTCCTGGTTATTTACATGAAGTGCATCAAGAATAATTATGGGCCATATCAGCTCTGTTTAAATTGGCTTTGCTGGAACTTTTTCATAAGGAATCTCAGGTTAGACTTTTTAAATGCATCTCTAGGTTAGCCAAGCCAAAGATTTACTATACTGTCTCTTATACCTGTGTAACTTGGCTGAATTCCTTTTTCTTTAGGACCCCAAAATAAATAACCTGAAGTTTCTGGCCTGTCAGAAAATGATATCCTTTACTTACTACAGGTCAGGAAATTTGTTCAAGGTACCAGATCAGTCTTTCCAAAGTGATTTTTTTTTTTAATCAGCTATAAAGTCAACCTTAATTCCTCAAAGCAGTCTGGACATATCTGAAAATATGCCATTCCAGTCAAAGCCTTGGTAAAATAACCAGTGTCTTCAATTATGTCCTATTATAAAATAAAAGAGAATTTTATTGAATTTATGTCAATATTCTTATTGGCATGAATTAGGAATACTCATACCTAATTTTCAAATTCTGGAGAAATCACAGAGAGAGAAAGATAAATGCTTCAGATTTTGCTCACAAAAGTATACTTTACCAATTTGTTGTAAGCTATAAATATCTAAAAAAAAAATTTTTTTCTTGACTCTGGAAAACAAAACAAAAGAATCAGCAATGTTTCAAACAAAATAGTCATGAAAAATTATTTCAGTCCTCCATTAATACAGCCTTGTGTAATTAATTTTTGTTCTGTTTGAGGTGGAGTTAGCAATCTTTATGAACACATCACCTTTTTAATTAGAGTCTTGGATTTTTTTTTTTTTTTTTTTTTTGTCCAATGATATAATCTCCAAAGTTTTCCAAAACCTATATTCAAGAATACTTACCAGAGTTGTTTCATTGCATTTCCTTGAAGAAGTAAATTTTAGACTGTAGCCAGTTAAAAACTTTGAGAAGAATCAAAGTAAAAGAATAATTTTCTGTGGATGACAAAAGTCTTAAAATAGCCATAGTTAAAGACATAATTGGCAAGGAAATTTTGTTATTTCTGTGGTATTCAACAATTGAAAATAATAATCATAATTATTACTGAAATATGTATCAAAACATTTTATATATTAATAGCACATTTATACAAATTTAACCCAAAGAATGCTAAATACAATTTTATATTTGGCAAAGTTTCCTGTATAATTTTAACATACCAAATAAGGCTAATATATCTCTCTTGGACTTTCAGGAGTTCTAATAACAAAAGTTCATTTGAGGTAATTTGAAATTTTCATTTTGAAGAGTTTGTCAAATATCAAAGGTATAAAAACACTTGATAGGATAACAAAATAGGATCACAAGTCACTGTAAAATAGATAATTCAAAGATCTCAAAAAGCAAAAACCTTTAGTCTTTGATAGAGAGGACACTTAGTTTCTAAAAGAATTATAAGACCTAATAAAGACACCATGAGCCAAACAAAATCTGTCTCCATTTTTTCTCCTCTCTCTCTCTCTCTCTCTCTCTTATTTCTTGCAGTTTACTCAAAAGGTAATCAGAAGCCTTTACTATCTCATTAATATTATGTGAAAATCTTGTTCAAAAGAGAAAACCAAATTTTATCTTTGTGTTCGTGTATTGTTAATATTAAAGTTAATTTTAATAAAACCTTATGAACAAATCTATATAATCTCAATCAGCTTTGACCACAAGGTGAGATTTCTATAAAACTTTTATGCTTTTTCTCACTTTCTTTTTTAGTAAACTTTTTATATCTCTTCAGTTTATCCATCATTCTTTTTATTTTTTATTTAAAACAATTCTTAAAATCCTTTAAAGTAGGCAAAATTACTTTCCCATTAACAAAAACCACATTTCTATGCCTTCTCATAACATTTGTTTTTTACCAAAAAAATCCTCTTTTTCTTATATATTTTGTATACAGAATTGTTTTTATTACAGCTAATAGTTTTAATTACATATATTAATTACATTGTTAACTCTTAGTAACCCTTATTTTTAATAAAAAAAATATATAAAGGAATCAATTTTAATTGTATCAGATGCAGAACCCAGAACAAAGGACACTGCCCAGAGCTAGGCCACATCATGGCTTAAAAGCTCAAATCCAAATACGTAAGTGAATAAAAAAATTAATCAAGCATTAACATACTACAGAAGCAACAGTGTTATGACCTTAAAACATCTAGCAGAGATAGTATAAACTTGTGGTACCAGTAGGTTCAGGTGAAAATACCTGAATTAAATTTTGAAAATGTTTCTATTTTATTTTATCAACAACTTTAAAACTATCTTTATTTACCAGAGATTGCTAAATGCACATGAACTTGAAAAGTATTTGGGCTTATTTACTTAATTGATGAGTACTCATTTACTTATAAGCCAGCTTGGCACCATGGACAATAGACAAAGACATACATAAATGTGCACATAAACAGACATAAACCAAGACTCTACAGCGTTGATTTCAAAACTGTAGCCATGAGACTGGCAAAACTCACAGTCCAAAGGACAGTTGGTTTCAAACCATGTCACTGAGAATGGAACAATTCACAGTCCACTTCTTTGTCTCACACACAGCATAAGCCCTCACTGAGTCTCAGAGGAAACAGGGTAGCAATCCATGTCTCAAAGAACAGAGAGAGAGAGAGAAAATCCAAGTCCCCTTTAAAAAGGAGTTTGAGTTTATTAGAGGAAGACCAACAATGGATGACAAGGCAACATAAAATCACGGGAATTTACCATAGGATTTTATAAGAACAATTTCATTTATATAGGTGGCTTTTAATTTAGTTTATTTTTTAACTGGAGCACTGAGTTCAGAGTGGAGCCCATACTGAATCTTGGGTCCCTAAAGGGAAAGATGCCATGGGCCTGCACTATGCAATGCTATCACAGTGCACTTCCCTACAAAGGTATTTTTCTCTAAGTGCTTAAACTGCACCCTTTTGTATCTAAATATGCAAAGGAAGAAGAGGACCCCTGTAGTGTAGTCAGCAGCCTCTAACATTGTCATTCTTGCCTAGCCATTACACACGGCATGATCAAATTTTCTCAAAATACAAAGTATTAATAATTTCTAGTGCCCTCAATAGCCAAAGACATTAGGTAATGCAAAAGGGAGAGACCCCGCAAAAGACAACCTGAAAAAAAATCTATCTACTTACAACTCTTGGGGTTCCATGAGGAAAAACAGAAACCCCCCCCCCCGCCCTCCCCACAAAGGAAGTATGTGGCATCTTTTCTGTTTTTCTTAAGGAATCCAAGCCTGTTACAAAAATATTTTTAGATCCCTTTATGGACAGCAGTAAATGGAGGAATGGACAGAGAGAGAGAGAACAGGTCACGAGAAGGGGTTTAGAGAGGATTTTAGTTGTCTAGGAAATTTTGGCAGAGAGAGAACAGAGACCTTAAAAGACTATATGTCTGTCCATGTCTATAGCCTAAATCAGTTTTAATTAAGTTGACTTTTGACTATAGAGCTCCTTTAAAGAAAATCCTTCCAAATTTCCTATTTAGTTGGGACAAATAGCTGATATTACTGACTGTTGAACTTTTTAAACTGAAAGTACCCTTCCCAGTGGAACTAATAAGCTTTAACCAAGGACATACACAGTATCTCCAAAGATACGGAAAACAGTTTTTACAAGATCCCAACCACTCCAAAGACAGCTCACAGAAAAGAGTTTTGCTAGCCACAAATGGGCCACAACCCACATTTTTGTCTGGCCATATATATTCTAGGGTCTCAGATGTTCAGCTAACTCTCTGCATACACAGACCAAAAACCTCCTGTGACCCCCACAGACAGAATAAGACAGGAAATCAAAGGCTGTCTAAGGAAAATAAGTTACATAAATATCAAACCAAAACAGACTCATCCTCCTACTGGGAATTGAACCCAGGCTGCAGTGGTAAGAGAACCAAATCCTAACCACTAACCGGATTGCAAGCTAGACTGGCCTTTGTCCTTATTCACACAGGAGTAGTTATTCCTGCAGGGGCAGCATACAAAGGATTTTATCTTTTTTTTAAGGTCAGACTTTTGGTCTTTAATTTTGTCAGGAAAATTTTTAAGGATAACCATGACACTATTATGTGTCTTTATTTTTAATTTAATTTTTCTATCAATACAAATAAGGCAATTGTTTAGAATAAGAGATCTCTAAAATCCACGTTTTTTTTTTTTTTTTTTATTTTAGTAGTCTAATTTAAAGGATTCATCTTTTGGCCATTAATTTTCAATGATATACTATTCCAAAGTGACGTAATCCAATAGCCTCTTCAGAAAAGAAGCAATCTCAAAGATCTCCTCATTTTCCCAGAAATAGACTAAGATAATGAAAGACACTTGTTACCACAGCATTACCCAGGCAACAAGGGTTGAGATGACAAAAGCTTCTTATTGGTGGGACTTTTTATGGCAAACATTCCTAAGAGCTTGACACATTCAGAACAACAACAAAAAATGTTAGATATCCACATTCTGCCTCTCCGTGTTTTACTGATTGTCCCAGGTACCTAAGCAGGTAATTTCAATTCATCATCAAGTCAACAAAAATTCCCATTTCTATGCACAAGCGCTGTCCAAGTTACTCATGATATTCAAATAAACCCAGTTCCGTCCAATCTTCAAAGATATAAGTAGTTGATGAAATTATTAAAAATGCTATGACAGGAATAATGAGAACCACAAGAGCATAATATAAAAAGTGGTCAAGTGATATATTTTATTAATTTAAATTCTGATATGAAATTTAGCGTTAGGCAATCACTTTTGTTTCAGCAGTAAAATACTTTCACTGGTCACAGTCTCCTGCTAGAATTTAGGCAGTAGCTCATTTTATACCCCGAGCAAAATGAGCCAAGCAATTTATGCTGCCAAATAAGAAATCTATGAATTCAAAAGATTAGTGTCAGACCTAGGGCTTTTTCGTTTACTTGAATTGCACAAAACTTAAGTTGCATACTCAGATTTACTTTTTCTACATAGAGAGTTCAATGAATACTGGAATTAAGTCTCCAGGTACAGAAGTGAAGCTTTTCTTTTCTCTTAAAATTAAAAGAATTAGTATTGTGCACATAAAAGCAAACATGATGATAATTCCATTAAAGTTCAGGTCAGAAATCACTTTAAAGTTATGATAAAATTACCTGGATGTCAATAATAATTCACCTGAATAAATAAATATTACTTCAACACTAGTAGAGTTTTTTTATTTGAGAATAGAAGGTCATTTCTTTGAGGCAAGTAATAGAGGAAATTAAAAATATAATTTTTAAGTAGCACATGTATAGAAGTCTTCACCAAATATTAGCACTAATAAAGACACTATGTAGATTGCTACTATTTGTTTAAGAGAATAAAAATGCTTAAACTTTCAGCATCAAGTTATAAATATAAAACTTAACTAAATAAAACAGAAATCTGTGACATTTGTCCTTATAACTGTACTTGAAAAGGTAATAATAAATAGCAATGCTTTATAGAAAGTTTTGTTTCTAATATTGAAATTGAATGTTTCCAATTTATTTACCTATCTCAGTTTTACAGAGAAAATCCTAAAATCAACTGCTTTTCCTGCAGCTATTAGTGAAGTGTCTCTTAAGTTCCCCCTTTCCATAAATGCTTTTGTACATGATCAGATAGAGGAATTGAATACTACAAAAGGAATATGTCAAAATCATTTTGAGAATAAAAATGTCATTCACCAAAAGAATAATGGATGTTTCCTTCATGAACTCCACTTAGGAATGCCATTTAGGAATTTCTATAGAAGTAGCTTTTGTGACTAGACCTGGTGACACAAACAGAAGTATTAGTATGATTCATTTACCTGCTTGCAAAAACTGAGGCACAGAGAGAAACATGATGCCTCAAATCATAAATCTCTGACATTTTTAACTGTCCATCTTTAAATAATTTTAGATTTTATTGCCGTTTATGTAATTTTATTTTGGAAAGCTTTGTTCCAATTGACTTAAATGCAGTTGTAGGTTTTTGTTTTGTTTTGTTTTGTGCTCACTCATTTGTAACTGTAATTTTATTTTATTATATATATTCTTATGTGCTAATTAATAAAGAAAAAGGCTACTTATTTTGACTTTTAGTCTCACTCTCTGCAGAAAATAACTATATTAATATTCCAGCTTAGTTTATTTTCATGAGATTTATGCTATGCAGGACTGACTGGGCAATGATTACTTTATATTGTTTAGTTTAACATACTTGCAGAATACATTTCAAGTTTTTCAACAACTTTGTTTTAAGGAATTTAAATAGGACTTCTTACACTTCTATTCAAACCAAATACTTGTTCAAATGTCCATGGACCTTAATATGAGTCAGCTGTATTTGAGTGAAAACTTGTTTTAGAATCTAGCATATCTCAGGAATTCCTACTGTTCTGGTCTGGTTATATGTTTTCCACTAATACAATTAAAACTTTCTGACTGTTATCTCATTTTTGAAGAGTGGATTCCTTTGTAGGACTATAAAAAATATTTTATTTTCTGTATTGATTATGGATGCTCAGAAAGCCCCAACCATACAGAAACACAAAATATTTTTTTTTCTACAATCCCACATCTGGAAATACTGTTTTGAAAATGTGCCAGTAGTTAAAAAAACATGAATTGTATCAGTTGACAATATATGACTATATATATATATTAGAATATATGAGTTATTAATCATGAAATGTTCAATTTCCTGAAGTACTAAGTTTGACAGTTGATATCTCTGACATTTCACTTTGACAATTCTTGTTTTATTTTTATTGTGAAGGTACATCCTCTTTCTTTCAAATGCAGGTTGTGGTTTGTGATTATCTTTCAAAATTTTTTATGGAACAATTTTTGTGAAACCATGGATAAGTCAAAAATTTGTGTTACTTTCAAATGTGAGTTCCGTCATGGAACCAATGCAGCATAGACATCTCGAAATATCAATGAAATGTTTGGGAAGGATGTGGCTAATGAAAGCACAGCACCTCAATAGTTTGAAAAGTTCTGTTCTGGTGATTTTAATCTTGAAAATGAGCCATGTGGGTACCCTGAGAACAAGGTGGATAACGATGAGCTGAAAGCTGTAGTGGAAGCGAATCCATCTCAACCTATGCATGAATTAGCAGCAAGATTTGATATTACTATTCCAATAATATTGGACCATTTGAAACAAATGGGCAAGGTAAAGAAGCTGGATGGATGGGTTCTGCTTGAATTACACGACTGCCAGAAGAGAAATAATCTCGAAGCTTGTATTTCTTTGCTGTCACAACATAAAAGTGAACCATTTCTACAATATATTGTTATGTGTGATGAAAAATAGATTCTTTTTGACAGTTGCAAATGTTCAACACAATGATTGGATAAAGATGAAGTGCCAAAACACAGTCCAAAACTGAATATTCATCACAAAAAGCTAATGGTGTCTGGTGGTCCAGCGCTGGTATTATCCACTACAGCTTCATGAAACCTGGTCAATCGATTACAGCAGATATCAACTGCAACCAGTTGGATGGAATGATGAGGATGCTTGTGATTAAGCAGCCGAGATTGGTCAATAGAGACGGGGCAATCCTCTTGCAAGACAATGCTAGACCATGTGTCACACAAACAGCACTGCTCAAACTACAGAAGCTGAACTTGGAAACTCTCTGTCACCCACTGTTTTCACCAGACCTTGCAGCAACTGACTTGCACTGTTTCCAGGCTTTGGACCACTTCTTGCAAGGAAAAATATTCAATTTTCAACAAACTGTGGGAAATGCCTTGGCAATTTCATCACCACTTGCTCTCCTCCAGGCTTCTTTGCTGCTGGCATCAGCAAACTACCATTGAGATGGCAAACCTGTGTTGATAGTTTAACATATACTTTGATTAATTGTACTATTTCTTTGGAATATAATAAACCAAAATTTTGATTCAAAATTGAACATTTCATATTTAAGGACTATATATATTAGAATAATAATTTCTCTTTGAATAACACTCTTTGAATTTCTCATCTATACAGTGGGATTTGTGAAAATATTTTATGAAACTACACCTCTACTTGTGACCCATGGAGGGAGCTATAAGTATTTGCAAGATGTTATATTTCTTATACTGTACATTCCTAATATTAGAGACTTTTCATATAAGTTAATGGAAACCTCAGTAGATGCTTTGCCCATGGATTTGAACAAGACTTTATTGAAGAAATTAAAGAAAATGTAGTTCATTGAAAAGAAAAGAGAAATTGTAATCACTCATGTATCATACATAGAAAATCTGAATTAATTGTTAAACAATTTGGAAGTCTACTTTTAGCCATTTGGTAGGTCATAAAGCTAAGAATAAAATTGAAAAATAAGCAATTATCACCTAGCTAAAATGTACTTATCTGCTTGAAGTATCTATTTTACCAATACTTTCTTGACTGGTTGACAAAATACATAATAAATTCAGTGGACAGCAAGTGAAATCATTAAAAGGAATCTGTCTGTGACCTCAGTAAAGTTGCTGATGATCAGGGTGCCAGGTTGAGTTGTTTTGACCAGGAAATATTCTTATATAGTCCAATAGCCTGCTATATCAGGAATTCAAAATAAAAATAACAACATCAACCACAACAATAAATACTTAAAAGAGAGTTTTCAACATCCCAGGAACTTTTCTAGGAGATATCCTCATATAATGGTTCTCCCGTGTAACAGAAAAAGAAACTGAGACAAAAGTAATTTTGCTCAAGATTACACAAACTAATAAATGGCAGAGCTGAGATTTGAACCCAGGAAAAAGTAGATCTAGAATTTGCATTTTTAAACAATATGCAACATTATGCTTAAGGATTATCAAGTCTCAAAGGAGGAAGCACGAGTGGTTAGAAACATTGATATGGGCTAAATGTTGGGGGGGGAAATGACATATATTCCAGCTGCCTATTTACAGATTTTAGTATCAGATTACTCATTCTCTGTCTTATATTTCTCCAAAATTATTCCTCCATGATTTTATTGGATACCACCTTTACCTCTCAAATCTACAAGATCCACTAACCTCTCAGCTCATCGCAATGCCCCCAGTCCTCTTAGTTCTTGGGGAAAAAAAATAAGAAAAAATGTATATCCTACAACATTTGTGGACTATATTAATAGAGTCCCTTGTAATCTTCTGTAAAAAATAGCTTCCTTATATACTGTGATTGCCATATACATTTAAAAACTGGCTAAAGGACTAAAAATTGGGTATGATAAATGGCAATGAATTGAGTTGTAACAAATTAAATGGTTTTAGACCTTATCTTACCAAAGATATTCATAAATTATCATATCTAGCAGAAGTGGTAAACAAGCACACAAATTGAGTTTGCAAGTGATGCTAATTTGAAACTTTATTACAACATGGATAAGAGAGAAGAAGCCATGAGACCTCCTAAGACTCAGAAATATAGACAGTCACAGAAGACGAGAGTCTCTGATATTTATTATTAGAGATTTATATTCTGTGGTTGTCAACAAATCTAAGATTCAATGAAATTTTTCTTACCAGGCTTTAGAAATTTCCTCTATGAATACATATTTTAACCTTAATTACTTTTTCCTCTGCTTCTGTTCTGTTCTGTACTTTAATTTTGAAGAGATATTGATGATTGATCTTGATTTTCAATTATATTTAACTGAGTAGATACACTTTTTCCTAAATGCCTATTTATGTACAATATAGTTTATTATATTTGGACTTAGAAGAAACTCAGTGAGACAAAGGCTTAACTATCAAAAGAATATCCTTGTTCAGTAATGTAAATGCACATTCACACATGCACACACACATGCATAGCAATTATAATAAGCAGGTAATCAGAAGTTCAAGGTATTAGTAATAATTCTGGCTATGACACTAACTTCCCTTTTTCATCTTAGAAAAAAAGATCTGATACTAGTGCTTTGAACCCCTGATCATTTAAGCCATTTAAGTCTCCTGTAAGCCATGAGAAGGTGCTTAACTTAGTGATATTTATATATGTTTTTGACTAAAATGTTCTACTTCCAGTAGTTTTGATTCTGTTCTACTTTTTCTACCCTATGGAAAAGTTATAATTAGTATCTGGAGCCAAATTAAATGTTCTTCTATGCATTAGAATGTGAATTATTCATAATTTAGGAACTCTCTGGTGTTTTTACAGGATGTAATCCTTCTTATGATTCTTGGACAATATTACCAATAAGAGAGACTGTGTGTCTGCTATACTTGAATCATCAGGGAATAAGTAGAGAGGATATAATTTAACTCCTTAGCTTTCATATAGAAATTCTTGCTGACCCTGGATAGATAGATATGGATATATATAATAGAGTTATAGATATGGACATGGATATAAATATAGATATATATTTAGTTCTTAATGCCACAGAAACATGCTGCCTGTTGTAGAAATTTTTCCTTTACAAGGATGAAAATGGACATCAATAATATCTGCAATGTTATTCTTATAAATTAATTAAATAAAAACAATTTAAACCCCAGGATAGCAGAAAATCAAAACTTCCAAATAGAGTGGCATATTTTATAATACTATAATGTCAGTAGTCAGCACTTCAGAAAATTTGCAAGTCATATCAATGATTAGCCTGAATAAAATACTTTTTTCTTATTCCTCAGAGGGGAAACAACTAAGTGCCATATGCTGAAACAAGAAATTATCTAATAGATTTCAAAAATAACAACTTTTATTAAGCCACCATGGAGATAACATGGTAATAGACAAATTGCATTTATGTGGCCTATATAGAAAAGAAAGGAAAACATAATGTGATTGCATGTGATCCCCTATTACACTATTCATTAAAATTCACAAAAGAAAATTGGTTTATATTATGAATCTGTAAGTTTAAGTTAGATTATAGGAAGACAGTCCACTCTGAAATTTGTAAATCAGAGAGTTTTCTAGGTTTCATTTTATTAAATAGTTTAGTGAGTATACATACTGCAGACTCTAGAAATTTAGAACATCAAAAATTATCAAATATGCATTGAGAACCTGGTTGTTATCTTTCCCTGATTTTGCCTTTATTGTAAATATGGCCCCTAAAACAGGTTGAAGGAATCACCTAAAGTGAAATTTATATAATTATTTTCAGACTCAATAGATAACAGACCAATGGACTGGATCTGTTAAAAGAAATTAGAAATATTGGCTTTAAGAACCCGAATTTACTAAACAGACATTATTTGGGAGAAATAGGCAGAGTTTATGAGCAATGATAAGAAAGAGTATGCAATTATAATATATAGCATCTTACTTCTGTTTGGAACATATGCCTCAATTATCCCATGGTTACTGCTCACTTCTTTCTTCCTTTGCTCTCATATCCCTCACAGTTTGTTTATTTGTTTCTAAATAAAATATTGGGAGGAATTTATTGTCACAATTCACTACTTCCTCATAGTTTAATGTACCCTGTATCTATAAACAAATTTCCATGTTAAATAAAAAGCGGTGACAACTAATCTCCTCACTTGTCACCTATATCAGATTTGACTTACTATCTTCCAATGCACAGAAGAAAACTCATCTCAGAGTGGCCTCTCATTGACAAAACTGCCTAATCATTCCTGGTATGATTATAAATAGGCTTTTATTATGTTACATTTTCATCAGCCTATGAAACCAATTTGAGTAACCTCAATTCAGCTTTGTCTAGTGATCTCTATATCCATTACATTATCAAGTATCTAAGCTATCCTACTATTGAAAGTATATCTTATAGATGATCTCTGCTTTTAAAACCATAAACTCAAATCTGTCCATGAGAGCTAGGTTCATTCATTTCTCCACTATCTAGAACTGTGCTGTACAATATGGTAGCCACTAGCTACATTCTATTAAGCGAAGTATCCCAAGAATGGAAAAATAAGCACCACACGTACTCACCAGAAAATTGGTTTCCCTGATCAACACCTGGGTGCACATTTGG
>CM052443.1:32261240-32288314 GCA_028533085.1 Varecia variegata
CTCTACATTTCACAAAACAAAGGTTGCCTGTCATTTTCTTGGAAAGTTATAGTCAAGTATTCTGTGGCCTAGTAATAAATGTAATGTGCTCAAACTATGCACCTTATTTATTCTAATTTCACCTCTTCAACTAGTCATTGAAAGGGTATAAATTTCTGAGTTAAACAGAAAAAGATTCAGGGGTTTCAGCCATAACTAAGCTGATAAGGATAGAGACAAAGGCATTACTATTCACCTCTAAAGTTCTTTGTGAGATCATAAAAGTATTTAAGGTCCTGCCCTGATTCTAATCATTTCTTTCTATTGATCAAATTATAGATGTTATTATGCAAATAACTTTAGACAGGTCAAATGTCTAAACTAATACATTAGTTCACTTAAACGTCAAAAGAAAACCTTAGACCATAGGGTTATCTATTTAAGACATGATAGAATATAAATGGACAGTTTTTGAAAGAAGATACCCAGTGAATTCAAATGAAAATCTTGTGAATCCAAACAGAATCCTAATATGCTTTGGGATAAAAGTGATTTTAACTGGTGTAAGAAGATATCTCATTGTAGTTTTGATTTGTATTTCTCTGATAATTAGTGATGTTGACCATTTTTTCATATACCTGTTGGCCATTTGTATGTCATCTTTTAAGAAATGTTTATTCACATCTGTTTCCCATTTTTAATTGGATTATTTGATTTTTTTTCTTATTAAATTGTTTGAACTTTCCATATGTTCTGGTTACCAATCCTTTGTCACATGGAAAGTTTGCAAATATTTTCTCCCAGTCTGTGGATTGCCTCTTCGCTTTGTCAATTGTTTCCTTTGCTGTAAAAGAGGCTGCCCAGCCCGACGGATCCCACCTGTCCACCTCTCCTCTGGTTGCCGGTGCCCTTGAGATAATTACTCAAGAAATCTTTACCCATACCAATGTCCTGGAGTATTTTTCTAGTGTTTCCTCTATAGTTTTATAGTCCCAGGTCTTAGATCTAATGAATGCTGGTGAAGATGTGGAGAAAGGGGAACCTCAGACATTGTTAGTGGGGATGTAAATTAGTATAGCCACTATGGATAACAGTATGGAACTTCCTTAGAAAACTAAAAATAGAACTACCATATAATCCAGCAATCTCACTGCTGGGTATATATGCAAAAGAAAGGAAATAAGCATATGAAAGAGATATCTGCTCTTCCATGTTTATTGCAATAGACAAAATGTGAAGTCAACCTAAGTACTCATCAATGGATGAATGGATAAAGAAAATGTGGTACATATACACAATGAAATATTACTCATCCATAATAAAGAATGAAATCCTTTTATTTGCAACAACATGGATGGAACTAGAGAGAGGGTATTATGTTAAGTGAAATAAGCCAGGCACAGAAAGACAAATTTCACATGTTCTCAGTCATATGTGGAGCCAAAAATTGTTTTAAAAAATTGAACTCATGGAGATGGAGAGTATAATGATGGTTACCAGAGGCTGGGAAGGATGATAGGGAGGGAGGATAAAGGGGGGGTATTTAATCAGTATGAAAATACAGTTATATAGAATGAATAACATCTAGTATTTGATAACACAATATGGTGAGTATAGTTAATAATTTATTGTATATTTCAAAATAACTAAAAGAGTTCTTACACAAAGAAATGATAAATGCTTGAGGTAATGGATAGTCTAATTCCCCTGATTTGATCCTTTTACACTGTATGCCTGTATCAAAATTTCACATGTGCCCTACATGTATACAATAAAATTAATATATATACACAACTATTATGCACCCATGAAAATTAAAAATTTGAAAACTTAAAAAGAATCCTAAATATCCTATTCACATGTTAACACATATCTAATTGATATATACCTATAAAATATGAGCTGTCAAACTCAGTGATAGTTGCTTGCCTAATTCTAAAGAAGAATTGTTTTAAAATACTTGGACCTTTCTTCCACATTTTTGTAAAGTTTAAATGAATAACATGGTTTGATAATTAGTGGGAAATAATATAATACTCATCTGGCTTTTCTGTGATTGAAAATTTATTTATAACCCATTATTCCAGTGAAATTAGGATCACCATGTTATGAAAAACAAAAATAAAATATGTGTTTGACCATATTTTTTTAAAATTGAACAGATGAGCTGAAAAGTCACAATTGCAATGTATTAATCTCTATTAGAGCTATTTATAGGTGAAGAAATAGTTTGCTATATGGATTCTGTCACACCTATCATTTATATATTTCAGTAAAATGTTAATGAAAAGTTTTATTTTTTATTTCTTGAGTTTGATTTTAGACTAGCCAATCTTTTTTTTCTTTCAGATTAAGTGAATTTCTTATTCTGTATACTTTACCTAATTAGTCATTTAATTATTTGTAGTGGGGTTTAATATAAATTTTGTATATACGGCATGTATATACGACATGACATCTTGACTTCATTTTTGAAAAAGAGCTCTTGCTGGAGCTGAGAGAAAAATGGCATTATGTGCTATAAAATCTATTTCCAAGAAGTATCCACTACAGTAAAAAATGCATCACCTCTCCATGTTGACCTCTATTTTTTATATGTAAAGTTTTGTTTTTTTTTTTCTTGAAAAGAAGTGCACAATTGCATCACATGGGTATCTTTGCAACATGACTATGCTCTGAGCCTCACCTCTAGATATTCTAATTTAATTATTAATAGTTTTGTAGTAGAATCCAAGAAGCAGCATTTTTGTAAGCTTCTAGGGTGATTTCACTGTGCAGCTGGGTTTAATGACCAGATTGGAGCAAGAAAAGTGGGTCATTGCCAGCTCTTATTTTTTCTTTTACTGTAGATCATTACTATACCTTTAATTTAATGTTACAATTGACAGAAACATTTATTTTGTCATCTTTTTGTATGACATGTTTGAGGACTTGAGATTTAACCCTTTATTGCTCTAATATTGTTTATTATAATTTTTAAAATCCTTTCTGTGATAGTGCATACAAAGGGAAATTAAAAAAAAAAAAAAACAGTCACAAGTATCCATGCAACAATTTTGTAGAAATTTAACATTTTGACATTTTAGTTTTCTTTTTCAAGGCAGTAAACCACACTGTTTAAGAGGTAACTATTGCCATTTAAGACAAATGTAAAAAATTATACATTTACAAATGTTAGAATCTGTAATTTTATTTATTTATTTTTCTGATAAAGGTGCCTTATTTTATGTTATTTTTTATTTCAAAATATTAAAGGGGTACAAATGTTTTTGTGACATGGATACCTCGAATAAGGCTTAAGTCAGGGCTTTTAGTGTGCCCATCACCAAACTAGTGTTCATTGTGCCCTATAGGTAACTTTTTACCCCTCACCCCCTCCCATCCTCCTCCTTCCCTCTCTTCTTGGTTTCCAATGTCCTTTACTCTCTTTGTGCCCACATGTGCCCATCATTTAGCTCCCAATTATTAGAGAGTACTTGTGCTATTTATTTTTCCATTCCTGAGATACTTCACTTAGGATAATGGTCTCCAGTTCCATCCAACTTGCTGCAAAAGACATTATTTCATTTCTTTTTACAGCTGAGTAGTACTCCATGGTATATTTGCACACACATATATACACAAACAAAAAACACATTTTCTTTATCCACTCATCAATTTATGTGCACTTAGGTTAATTCCAAATCTTTTAAATTGTGAATTTTGCTGAGAATTGTGAATTGTGCTGAGATAAACATACAAGTGCAGGTGTCTTTTTGATGAAATGACTTATTTTCCTTTGGGTAGATATACAGTAGTAGTATTGCTGGATCTAATGGTAAATCTACATTTATTTCTTTGAGGAATCTTCATACTGTTTTCCATAATGGTTTTACTAATTTGCAGTCTCACCAATAGTGTGTAAGTGTCCCCATCTCTCTGCATTCAGAACCAGTATCTAATAATTTAATAATTAATAAATTTATTAAAAATATTAAAAATGCTATTAAAATAGCATTTCCCTGATGATTAGTGATGTTGATTATTTTTTCATATATTTTTTGGCCATTTTTCCATCTTCTTTTGAAAAACTTCTGTTCATGTATTAACAATAGTCAAGCTGAGGTTCAAATCAAGGACTGAATACCATTCACGATAGCTGCAAAGAAAATAAAATACCTGGGAATAGACTTAACCAAGGAGATGAAAGATCTCTACAAGGAGAACTACAAAACACTAATGAAATAAATCATAAGTGATACAAATAAATGGAAAAACACCTCATGGTCATGGATTGGTAATCAACATTGTTAAAATGTGCATACTACCAAAGTGATTTATTGATTACATGCAATCCCCATCAAAATATCAACACCATATTTCACAGATCTAGAAAAAATAGTTCTATTCTTCAATTATTTATTTTTTCATGAAAGAATACAAATTTGGAACCTATCACTTATATGCAATTTTCTTTCCTTTTTTCTTCCTGTTAACACAGAAATGATAAGTAAGCTTAGTTAGTTGCAGCATAGTTAGTATAGATGTTAAACTCGTTACTTCAAAGAATGAAATCAACCCCGAATTCCACAAAATCTAGGTCTGCTCAGGTACACAAGATTTGTTCTCTAAAAGTGGAACATATTTTGGAAAACAAAAATGTATTAATAGGAAAACACCTCCCTTCTTTAATACAAATATTAACACATTGAAAGGATACACACTGAAGTTTCAATGAAACATGTATTTGGAAAATTATACAAAAAATGTAAGCAATAAAACTTTTTAAATTCTAAAATGAACTTCTTAGTAAGATTTTAAAATCTCTCTCTTGGACCTCATGCTTATACTCATGGCCTTTCGTATAACAAATCATATTCAACTTCTTTTTAATGTTCATTGATTCTATGTTCCCAGGGGCTCTTAAAGAAAGTATATTGCATAAACATTAAAATCAGTGAAGATCTGGCCCAGCTAAGATCCCAAATCTCATAGAGATGGATGAGTGAAAAGAGAGTAATAAGGAAATGTTGTCTGATAGACTTACCAGACCCTAACACAGAGTATAAGGCAGGTGCATGAACTTGTCGTATATATTTTATCTAGAAATAGGTCTGGCGTTAGTGTGTCCTTTTAATTTTGTTTTAAACATTAAACATTCAAACTTGATTTTCCAAAATATAAACTTTTAGCCCTTGTGTGTTGACTCTTGATGACACATTATTATTAACACTGTTATTGTTATTCTTTCTTATAGTATGGTAAAGTTTGTTTAACCAAGTATGGTATTGAAATATGGCTTTCAATGCCTCATAAATTGTTACTCTTTAATGTGTTACTAATTTGAGTGATGTTTTATAACACATGTGTATATATGATCCCCTATAGTATCTTGATGTTGAATGCTACATAATTTTTGCCTTTTCTAAAAATAGTTATGCTATCAATAGGCCTATTTCCAGAGAGTGTATTTTTCCAAAATTAGTTGCATCTGTACATTATTCTAGTTGTTGTCACATCAAAGTCAAAATTTAATTCGTGGTCAATTCCGTTTAACATGAAAAAAGAAAAACAAATAATAACACAAAATATATGAATGAGCCGTTTGAATCTTGAATGTACGCAAGTATAGACAGGTTTGCAAAAGCTAAGTAGATAACTTCTGCTTCAGTATGGATGTACAGAAACCATATTTTCTCCTTCAATTTAGGATTTGGAGTGATGAGATAGAAGGTGAGCTATAGGAGTCATGGTCTAACTTTGACTGACTATTCTGTAAGGCAACATGCCTCTTGGAAAAAGACTTTACCAACAAAATGTATACTTAAAAGAGTTCTACCTTTTTTAGTTTATTTATATTCTTTACCAAAGCTCATTCACTATTGTATCATTTTTGTGAAATTAGGTCAAGTTTTTGTTTTTAATCTTGTTATTTTTTTATTACTTTCCTACCTCACTATTTCCTAATAGATTCTAAGTTCATTTATAGTTCATTCCTTAGTGACAGCTTCTTTCTGTCATTAGAATATGAGGCCATTAATACACTCTACTGTTCATCTTTGATAAAAATGTATTCAACTCTGTACACACATTTTCCCCATAAAAAGTTATATGATCATGCATGGCTTACTATAATGTTCAAAATATCTATATTAAATATATTTTGGGCAACACTGTGCCATTTAATTTCTCATACTCTAAATTTCTCTCATTCTCCATGTGCTTATTTATCTACTCACTGGAAAATAGGCTATTTCTGCATTACTTGCTGACTTGCAATAAAAGCTAAAACTTCTAAATAAAGGGCAGCATACTCATGAATTTTTATATGGCCATAAATTTTCAAAATTAATTTATATACAAAGTATGAAGTTTATTAATATATTACTGACATATCAGACTTGCTTAACAAATAAAATACTTTCTTGAGGCACTAGCACATGAATGACAGTGATAAGGCTCACCAAAAGAAAATGAACACTTTACTGCTAATCCTTCCCTAACCCCAAACAAAACAAAGCAAGCAGACAAAAGTATCTGCATCTCAAGAACATGTATTGTTATTGCCACTTTATACAGAAAGGGGCACTCTTATCTCATAAACATTACTTTATCATTTTTTAATTATTTGTCAATACTGATGTTACTGGAGACAGCAGAATGATTTCACACAGACAGGTATAAAAGCAACATTGCTGAAAAAAAAGATAAGAAACATCTGGGATCATGTTCTGTTTGATACCCTCAAGGTATGTGGATTTAGAATATTACTGAGCCTCACTGAAAATTGATAAAAAAAAAAAAAAGTCATTTGCTGGGTTTCCTGTAAATTAAATGAGACAGCATATGAGAAGAGTACACCACATAGCTTATGCTCACTAAGTGGCAGCTACTACTGGTGATCATAATAAAGGAATGTTGAAAAGGAAGAAGGCATCAATAGACACATGTGTTAATTAGAAGTTCTTTAACAACTACATACATCATGTTTACACTGAAAAAAATAGTAAATTTGGTTAACAGATCCACAATTTAATTGAGATTAGAAAAAAATGTTCAAATTTAAGGATTAAGAATGTGATTGCCTCAATGGTAGTTGAAAGAAAAGAATTCCATATATTTTCCTAATGCAGTTTAAAATTGGTAGGAATTTATGCCTGGTTTAATTTTGATCATTTTAACTAGCTCATTTGATCGAATATTAGTTATTCTATGGTATGTCGTAAGGAAGTAGAACGGCATGGCATGGTCCTCTGCTTCCTTTGTGTTTCAACTTAATGTTGCAGGCCATAGCCAGGAATAGTTTTGTGAGATTTTCCTTTATGGAAAGGATAAATAAAATGTGTCCACTACTTTATAGCTTAAATTTTGCAAATGGTAGTACACACACAATGTACCTCAGAGTTGCTGTTGCTCTCAGAATGGACCTGCTGCATTAAGAGCCTTTGCAGATGGAACACCACAGTTTAGCAAGCCCCACACGTGATTCTTACACTCTCATCTCCTGCAATTAAACTGACAAACTGACATTCTCATCTTTATTGCATTATTATGTGAGAGAATATAAAACAGAGGTAATCACTTTTCTGTTTTAAACTAATGGTGTGTGTGTGTGTGAGAGAGAGAGAGAGAGAGAGAGAACGCTTGGGATGTGGTGTAGTTACATCAATATCTCTTCAACTATGACATTTTCATTTTTCATTATGAATTTAACACAAGAACAAAAATCTCTTAAATATATGGAAAGTTTCCTATTAAATCATTACATGACTTAATCAAGTTATATGGTGTTAGGATGACCAAAATAAGAACATGGCTTATCTGTGGTTTTAAAAAATAGTAAATTGTATTACATAATTATCATTTCAAAGTACTTCAGATAATCATAAAAGGTAAATATGCACTGACAACTAAGCAAACGAATTCAGTGATGTTAATATTACATTCTGGAGTGGTCAGTAAGGCCCTAGAGCATTAGCAGAATTGAAATCTCGTTCTTCAAAACCAGGCTTTTAGTCTCTTGGAATTAGAACAAACCAAAGCGAACAAAGCATTGCCATTTCTTTTTTGTCTCTGAAAACCCAACATGAGCTCAATTTTTCTTAGGCATGAAAGTGAGGAAAAGGTTCACCTACTGAAGGTTGGGGGCTTTTTGATGTTAGATCACTCCACATGACATTGCATTATATGTAGAATGTAATGTGAGAATTCAAAAAGACAACCTTAAATACCATGAAAAAGTCTTATTGTTTAGTGTACGCACCATTTCTCAAGGAAAGTTACTTTAACTGTAATTTGTATGCATTAGCACTGATCTAAAAGAAAAAAAAAAAAAAACTCTGAAATATGTTCCTCCAAGATGCAGTATTTTTAATTTTCCCCATCTAAATGTGAGTGTTATATGTTCTTTCTGACTACTAATATCTTATCTCTTGTCACTGAATGACTGTGGAATATATTATGTGCCATTTCCAGTGAACAATAAGTACCTGAAAGTTTCCCACATACTTTTCCAAGTTGCTTTTGGCGAGATGTACTAGTGATACAATCATCCCTGATGGCCAAAATAAAAACAATTCATCTGGAAGAATTAATGCAAACAGAGAGGAAAGGAAAGATGCCCCAAGACTTGAATTAGACTATTTCAATTCACTATAATTCTGGTACTAGAAATGAACTACTGTTGAGAAGCTATGTCTATCCCCATGACAACGCCTGTTTCTTCAGACACTAGAATCACTTATTATTCATTCTCCATGAGGGGTAACCATTTTCTGAACAATAAAGGGAAATTACTCCTTCCTTGCCTGCTATCATCAAGGCATTATATATGCATAACAATATTTTGAAAAACATCACAGTTTTATGACAAAAATTTGCCAGGCAGTTATTTTGCTCTGCCCTCACCATCTTCACTAGATTATCCACTTTGATCCAAAAACCTAGCTTAGATCTTCCCTTCTGGAAAGCATTTCTGGACACTAAGAAAGCCAAATGATTGCATAGCACTGTATTCATATATGTTTTATAGAATTCATCATGTAAACACATATTTGTACATTTTCTTGCCCTTCAAAGCTGCATGGTCTTCTATAGTAGGGATTATAGTTATTTGCCAACAGTTTCTTCCAGAGAGCCTGCACAGAGTAGCCTCCGAATGAATAAATCCATACACAAATGAAAAGAAAAAAATGTGTATTTAAAAGTCCAAAAGTTAAAAATAATTTGCCCTAGATTATTCCCTATTATTACTAATTTTACCCTATTTTATAGGGTAAATATTAACTAGTTCCAATATATTCATTTTAATTGTTTTTCCATATTGGTTTTGTCCATTTGGGGTTGAAAAAAATTAATAATATTTTAAACAAATATTTACCAATTCTGTATCATTGTAGGTCTTGTTGCAGTAGAAAATGAGAGAATGACATAGTATTTATGGAGGTATATAATCTATCCAGAATTTTTCTGGATGTCTTATTCACTTTCTCTTACTATATCATAAAAACATAGTATAAAAATCAATAAATTAATGAATGATAATTATTCATTTAACAAAATAAATTTTATTGAAAATCTATATAATTGCCTTCTGTATATGATTTGTTTTTTAAAAGCTTAATTTTAGAAGATCAGAAAAATAAAATAATTTTCAGTAACATGTTTTTTTAGAACAGATATATATAGCTGTTTATTGGCCACATGGATTTTGGTTAGAAATGTAGGAACTAATTTATAAATTCCTCAAACTTCTTTGTTGTAATAAAACAGAATCTCTCAAATTATATGTCTTTCCATCTATGTCCTTAAGTTTTATGAGTAGCAATGGATTGATTTTAAATTTTATATCCATTAATTACTATGAAATTAAAGCCACATACCATGATTTTCATATATACACATGTAGCCTACATGCATTCTAAAAACTTGTGACATAATGGTAACTTTTGTTAAAAAATAGTTATAATAAATTATTCAAGTTAAACTCTATTACTTTTAATAACATTGCTTTTTTGTTAATGACAGTATTTCAAAAGCACACAAAGACATGCTGCATACAGAGAAAAGAAGAGTATTTGTATAACATAACACTTGAGTGTGTATTCAGTGAGTTTACATTTTACTGTTCCTTGGAAGTAGAGATGATGACCTGATCGCTGTTTTCATTATCTAGAAATACCTAAGGAAATCATAATTCTGTCAAGATGGAGGATTATCAGGAGCTCTTGACTCCTTTCTCCTAAATCGAGGATGGATAAATTTTAGAAAGAAGGGGTACTTGTATATTTAATATAAGCTATAACAACAACTATAGCCAAAGTAAGAAACTTCTGGGATCTCTGCAGGATATTATGAACGGATGTGTACAGATATTGAAGACTGATAGAAAGGCAATACACAATGAGAAAATAAGTAAAAGGAGCACACTTCAAATTCTCTGCCTGGTTTTTCTCAATCACCTGAGGGAGTTATTACTTAAGCCCAAGGCTTCCTATGCACGGTGTCTCAGTGAAACAGGAGGGCAGAAGCAAAACCTTGCTGAGGCAAGGAAACCTGCCAGCATTCACTTCTCCACTGGTTCACTAGCCAACACTCCAGGCTAGGGGATAGAACCTAGGTAAAAATCTACAACCTAGTGCTATCTGATAGAGCAGTGGTATAAGGTTTGAACTCTGTCCTGAAGCTCATCCACTTCCTGCTCTTTGAAATAAGTTGACAACACAACTAAGACTTGATCTTTCCCTTCTGTAATGCATATTCCCAGATTAAAACAGGAGCATGATCACAGCAGCCAAAATACCTGAACCCAAGGAGTAAAACCACTATAAAAAATGACCACCCCCCCCAAAAAAAAATCACACATAAAAAATATGTACAATCTGCAAGGGTGAAAGAAATAGCCCAAAATTGAAAATATGCTTTAGACAAGAAAGACTATAAGACAGGAATACTACCATCAGCAACAAATATCATTTACAATAAGAACTAGTCACTTGGAGATCAGATTGAGGAACTCTGTCAGAGTTGACAGGAAAACATAAAAAATGGGAAATATAAAAGATAAGTTTCAGATATGGAGGATGCCATACAATGAAACAACAGTATTACCAGAATGATGGAGAAGCTAAAATGGAGAATAATAAGCACATGACAAAACAATAGCAATAAATTTCCCAGAGCTAAAGAAAGATGACAGAACCCTGACTGACAGAGCATAGAGTGCTGAATAAGAGATAAATGAGCAAATTTTTATGTAGACACATTACAAATGAAATATACAAGTATCAAAGGAGCAGAGAAGATTCCAAAGGGTATTAAATAGGAAAAATATGCTACCTACCAAAAAAAAACTACATTACTGCTCTTAGAAGCAAACCAGGAATAAGAAGTAAACAGAGACTTTTTTTTAATAATGAATGAAAAGCTTATGTCTTAGAATTTGGTATGCAATTAAATTATCAACAAGTAATCCATATTGACAATAATTTTAGAGTATGTATTAAATAAGAGACACAAATAGGAGATAACCTCCACATGGAGCAGAATTGTCCAGCTGAGTCCAGTCAACCCACAAAATCATGAGAAATAATAAATTGTTGCAATTATAATTCACTACTTATTATAAATTATTACTTACACAGCTATAGGCAATTAAAACACAGAGAGTCTTGTTGACCAACTTTAGCAGGACGATAATTTCAGTGGACAAATAAACTAAAAGTCTTGAAAAATGTTATTGATGTTTAAAAATTAAGGAGCTAAGACAAAGGGAAAAAAGATATATTCATAACAGTACAAAATTTAAAATCTAGATAATACCAATATAAAGTGAAAGCAATAAGAGAAAGCCAAAGGGATAAAAAATGTTAAATTGTCTTTATAAAGACATCAATAAGGGTACAAACAAATGCTTAAGTTGAGAATAATGATGGCACAGATAAAAATATAAGTAGCAGAAGAAAGTAAATTTTAAAAAATAGAAAGCTTTCTGCATTCTGCTAAAGAAGAAAATTAAAAAACAGTAAATTGAAGACAAGATACAATTTTACATTAATTATAGTAAATATCAATGAGTTAAACTAATCAATTAAAAACAAAAACGATCCTATTGGAATAAGAAACAAAGTTTATATTAACTGACATGAATTATTTTAATTCAATTAAATGAATTGTATTATTTGAATTCAAAAGTTACATATGTTTTAAGCAATAAAATATGTATACACATATATATACATATATGTATATATGCAACATATGTATATGTATACGAATAGAAGATATTTGGAAAGAAACCATGGTATTCTAGAATGTAGGATCAAAAAGTCTGTCAGTGAAAAATGTAATAAATGGCATCTCTACCTTGAACATAGCTTAGAATTACAAAGGTCCTTGATGATACATTTTGTCCCAGTCCTAACTGAATATATGTATGAAGTAATCATAAGGTCATATCAGATCCAGTATGTTCATATAAATTATTATTTTTCTCACTGAAATTACTGTCCTGCTAAAGTTGGTCAATAAGACTCTCTGTGTTTTAATTGCCTATAGCTGTGTAAGTAATAATTTATAAGTAGTGATTTATAATTGCAACAATTTATTATTTCTCATGATTTTGTGGGTTGACTGGACTCAGCTGGACAAGTCTGCTCCATGTGGACGTTACCTGGGTCACTTGGCTGCATTCAAATGGTGACCTGCCCTAGGATAGAAAATCCAAAAAGACTTCACTCACGTGATTGGAATTTTGCCACAGATACCTGGAAGGCTATGGCCCCCTCTGTCTCTACATGTGCTCTCTGCATGTAGACAGAATGGGTTTCTTTACATAGAGACTATTTATAATACAAGAGCACAAGCCCAGTTTGCAAGTGTTTATCAAGATTCTATTTGTGCAATGCTTAGTATTGCTAAATTATCTAAAGAAAGTTACATGGCCAAGCCTAGAGGCAATAAGACACTTGGCCAAGCCTAGATTCAAGGGGCAATGGGGCTACTGAATGAAACGTAAATATCAAGGTAGCTCACTGGGGACCGCCAGGGTAACAGTACAACATATGACTTTCATGGACATGTTACCACCTCACTTAGCTGATCAATCAAAATCCAGTTAATTGTGCCTCCATGCTTAGGAGCGCTTTTGTCTCTGAATCATTGCTTCTAAATTAGCGTCTGGAATGCAATCCAACTATATGTAAAAATTATCTTCTGAGTCTATTTTTAATCCTTGTGCAATGTATGGGAACCCTAGAACATATATCATTTTTAAAGTTTTGTTTATAACCATAGTGTGATGATTTTTTGCTATATGAGAGGTCAGTTATGGAACCAGGTAGCATAAGTTCAAATACCCACTGCCATTTACCAGCTATGTGACTTTGAGCAAGTTATTTAGAATGTCTCCAGACACTTATTTCCTCTTCTATAAAAATCTAATTTCTCATTTGTAAAATCTGAGTTAATATATATGATTATTAAAACAATGCTTGTCAACTCGGTTTGATGATGAAACTGAAGATGAAAATGATGATGATAATGTTTATGATGATAATGTGCATAAACACATACTGAGACATCCTCTCTCCTGCTCAAAACTGCTGGAAATGATTGGAAAATTTTCCACTGCATATATTTACCATCATTGATATGTAAATCTATTGCATATGGATTTCAAAGTGAAACTAATTTTCCAGATCCCCTTTTGCTTAATTTGTTAAATATTTAATTGGTATGAAAGTTATGACAGTTAGGGGTCTCCCTTATCCTTTCCCTGAGCATAAATGGTAATATTTCTCTACGGAACATATTTTGCTTTTCAGCTCTGGTGAAAACAGGCAATTTAAATATAAATATCTTTAGGGATTTTCCAGATCTCACAGAAATATTCTGTATACTGCTTGCCACATGAAACTATTTAATAATCTACAACTTAGAGAGTAGTTCCTGAGTCTCTTTCTAGAGGTAACATAAGCATGTTTGATTCATTCATTTTCTAGACTGAGGTTGCACTTAATGGCAGAAGTATCTAAGTACTCTAGGCACATATCTACTGTTGTGGTAGATTTAATATCCCATTGAAAGTATTAACTTGAAAATGAAAGTTGATAAATTACCTTTACAATATTCTTTTCTTCCTCAGATTGAATAAAGTCCCACTCATATAAAAATGCTATACATTACACTCCAAAAATTGTGTCTTATGAAAGTACATACTGATTTCCACTTATGATTTCATCTACTTAAGGGAATTGTCTATAGGTAAAATATATTATTGATTTTCATTTTGTTTTATGTAGACTTTAATCATTCTTCATTAAAAATGGGGCTAATATTTTAATCAATGCAACCAATGGAAAATTATAGCTCTTGGTTTTTTTTTTTTTTAAGAATATGCAAAGCTATTTATTTAAACTTGAAAATATATTCTTTTTTTTTTTTTTTTTGCTTTCTTTTTTTTTTATTTCAGCTTATTATGGGGGTACAAAAGTTCTGCATAGATATATTGCCCATGTCCCTCCCAATCCCCCGAGTCCGAGCCTCAAGCGTGTCCATTCCCCAAACAGTGCACATCGCACTCCTCCTGTAGGTATACACCCATCCCTTATCATGCCTGTTTATCCCTACTTTCATTCTTTTTTTTTTATTATTATAGCTTATTATGGGGGTACAACCGTTCTGGTTAAGTATATTGCCCATGCCCCTCCCAACCCCCCGAGACTGAGCCTCAAGGGTGTCCATTCCCCCAACAGTGCACATAGCACTCATCATGTAGGTAATGTGGTATATGTATACCATGGAGTACTATTCAGCCACAAAAAGCAATGGTGATCTAGCACCTCTTGTATTATCCTGGATAGAGCTGGAGCCCATTCTTTGAAGTATCACAAGAATGGGAAAACAAGCACTACATGTACTCACCATCAAATTGGTATTAATTGATCAAGACTTATGTGCACATATAGTAGTAACATTCATCGGGTATGGGGGAGGCGGGAGGGGGGAGGAGGGGATGTGTATATTTACACCTAATGAATGTGGTGGGCACTATCTGGGGGATGGACACACCTGAAGCTCTGACTTGGGTGGGGCAAAGACAATATATGTAACCTAAACATTTGTATGCCCATAATATGCTGAAATAAAAGATTGAAAAATATATTAATTAAGGGAGTGCAAGTGTTTTTGTTACATGGATACCTTGAATAATGCTTAAGTCAGGGTTTTTGGTGTGCCTTTCACTAGAACAGTGTTCATTTTACCCAATAGGAAAGTTTTTATTCCATACCCGCCTCACACACTCTCCTATTCTCGGTTTCTCATGTCCTTTATATCACTTTGTGCTCATGTGTATCCATTGTTTAGCTCCCACTGAAGAGAAAGAACATATGGTGTTTGGTTTTCCATTCCTGAGATATTTCACTTATGATACTGGTCTCTAGTTCCATCCAAATTGTTGCTGAAGTAGTGAAATCTTCCAAGTGGAAGATACACTGATGTTGAGAATTAATTGGCATTTAAGGTAACATTCTGAAATACTGACATATGAATGCCTGTGAATAAATAATGTGGATTCTTATATTTTAGGGATGAACGAAGAATATCCTTCTAGAAATCCCAATATTGAATTAGACAAAGCGCAACTCATTTGATCAATGGTGGTAGCCACACACACCACATTAGTGACGAGTTATAATTATTTTATTCAACTTGAAAATATAAAAAAATATAACTAACTTTATTGAAAATATATAACAAATATTTGCCATATTTCATTTGTTCTTTATGTTTTATTTTGTTAATAAAATTTTATACATCAATATGCTTGACAATAGGATTTTTTGTTTACATTGTTTGAATGGCTGCAACTGAAATTCTGTAAATATATAAGTATTAGGGTGAACCATTTGAAATTCCATAGGTGTGACCATTTTCAAAGTACAAAATGAAAATTTCAAATGTTTTCAATGATATGCTGGCTATAAACTTAAAGGATTACTTTTAGTCTTACATGTATTGTTTTGAGTTTATGATAGCCAACATATTAGGAAATATAAGCTGATCACTCTTCAGCTTTAATAATAGAGAAAAATATACTTAACCAGAATGGTTGTACCCCCATAATAAGCTATAATAAATAAAAAAAAAAAAAAAAACAAAGCAAAGTTGGCAGAAAAAAAAAACCAAAAAAAAATAATAATAGAGAAAAATATAATATATATACTTCATAGTTATTAGAATTTTATGCTTGACTGTGAGTTTGAGCAAGTTGTAACCTCTACTTTGCCTTGGTGACTAGTTTTATTAACCGAAAACTGATCTCAGGCTGTCTTTTGAAATGATGACCTCACAATTGTCACAGTACTCTTGCCAGTAAAAAATAACTTATTTCTGAAGCAACAACTATGAGGATGAGGACTTAAGCAGAAATCATTCTCTACAGAAAAAGGGAGGATGGCTGTCTTTGCAGTTTGCTTTGTTGATGTAATGTTAATGCCATTTAGTCACTGCTGATTTAGGTCACCTTCCAATTAACCACTAATAGTTGAGAGGCTCTGTGTATTTGCTCCTACAATTCCCCTGGCACAGCCTCCAACAACCTCCAATGCAATTCACAGTTTATTCTTGGTGAGAAGTGCTTCTTTCCTTTTGAACTCTCATGTTATGGGCTAAGGAAAATGTGTATAGTTTTCTTCTCATTTCACAGTTTATATCTAAGTACCTCTCACCAGGAGAGCTTCAGAATTTTGCTGTAAGCTAAATGCATGTTTCTCTAAATGGCAGCTTTGGCCTTTGAAACATGAAATGATTGTTTTAATGGAAAAATTTTTACATAGCTAAGAGTTGAGTAGTTTACTAAATAATTTGTAAAACAAAAATATAATTTATATATATTATCTTTATATGAAATATGTTACACATTTTAATTTATGTTAGTTATGTTTACCATAGTTATTAATAAATTTTTCTGTAGTAATTATACCAGTTTTACATTGGAAAAGCAAATATAGTACTGCAGCTGCTATATAAAAAATAATCACATTAAAATTAAATTATTAAATCCACATGGTAGGTTGAAAAACATGAATATTTTATATATTCTTAAGTATTTACTTCAATAAGTGCATATTAATGCACAAAAATGATGCATTAGGTCCTATAGCATACACAAAGATGAAAAAAATTTATCCTTTACCTTTCAGTTCTCAAAATATACTTTGAAAGGCAGATGAATACACAAATAATCTTAGTACAAAAAATAGGATGATAAGATCTATGATAGAAGCCCAGAAATCTACCTGAGCACAGGAGAGGGTAATAATAATACCTACATGAAAGATATCTGTCACCAAATCCTTCTTTGTGTAGACTGCCAATGGGAAAATGAAGTTATCTATGCATTAATATTTATTGTAAATTAATAAATATGTTTTATATATGTACATCCTGAGAACACAATTGTATGGGTCTTACAAAAGAAAAGATCTCATTCCAGATGGTTGTAAGATAGAAACTTCAGGTATACATAAGAATTCTACTATATAATAAACACAATGCAATAAAGTCTAATAATCACTTTTAAATGGAACTGCTACCATTTCATCAACCACAAAGTTATTATAAATATTAGGAAGCATCAGTCTTGTAAAGTGATATGTATTACTTATGATATTAATAGATGGCCCTGATAACATTATTGTTTAAAAAATAAAAGCTTAAGACCTTCCTTTTGGTATTCAGTAAAGGGTGTGTGTGTATGTGCTCAGGATGGAAGATTTACGATTTTAAAATTTTTATAAATGATGGTGAGAACAAAATGACAGTGTTCAGAATGATCAATTTTTTATTGTTTTAACAGAAAAATCATATGTCAAACAAACATACAGTGAAAATATTGTAATTTAATTCTTTTGTATCCATAGCACGAAATATATGTCAACAATGCATTGTAAATATTGACTTTTTAAAACTGTTCTCTAAAATAGTTTTCAAGTTGCTGTCATTAGAGGAAAATACAAACATTATCTATATCTTTTAAGTGAGATGTGTAAAAACAATATTTAATATATATCCAGTGCTATGTCTTCATATGTTTTCTGTCCTAGGCTGTAAATCAACAATGTGTATTTCAGAGGTCTGTGTATTGCTACTGATTTGAGATGATAAATCTTTTAATATTCTCAGTTATTAATATATTATTACTCCTAATATTATTTATGAATACCGTTCTTCGATATGGAAATGAGTACACAAGAAAACAGGTCAAATACATTAGAATTCTTACCCAAATGAACTCACAATTCCAGTGGAGAGAGTTTTTATTGGTAGTTATAGAAACTGCTAAGAAAAAAAAAGACAAAGGAGCAGTTGAAGCAGGTGGGTTTGCCACTACACAGATGGGCTTGGAAGGAGTGCAGAAAAAAAAGGGAAAAAAAAAAAAAAAAACTTCAGACACAGGAAAAAGAGTGAACATTAATCAGAACGTTATTTCAAGTAGATAGGGTAGTGTGAAATGAGGTGTGAAGTTTGGAGTGGGTGGATAAGACAAATATATAACACAGGGGCATACTTATATCAAGCAGTTATGATATTCAGATTTCTCACCTCCATATCATTGCAAGACCTCAAAATCCTTCAGAGTATCCCCTAGGGACTGGTTACATTTGCCTAAGGAAGGGTTGCATTTGTATTATTTCTTAATAACGTAAGAAATTGAGAAACCTAAGAAACTGTTTAAAGATGTTTTATATTTGCCTGAAACTCTGTCTCACAAGAATATGAGGTATATGACTAATGATACTTAAATAATGAAAATACTGTAGATTACTATTTTGTTTTTATGTTTCATGTTTTATGAATATATTTGGTGTCATTTGAGTTCTAAACTCTAATATCTTTAAGTGTTAGGCAGTTTTCATTTATAGATTAAAAGTCTCCTGTAAAGCAATAGTTTGGTAAGAAGGATTTGGAACTAAAGACATTGGAAACCTTTTTTTTAAGCATCCCATTAGCACAACAACATCAACAATAAAACAGTACATTGGTTGAATTAAGCCCGTGAAGCCTGAAAACTTTTAGAATGTCATAGTTAAACCACATGATTAATCTGGGCAATTTCAGAAATTCACTTATATAAACTTGCTTTCAAAGAAAAGGTTGAAACTTCCATATTGGATCAAATATCAACCTCACTTTATCGTATATAGACGTGCAACTTAGGATAACACTTATTGTTCAATAATATTCCACTTAAATCTGGTAAATATTTCATTTTATTAGAAGCTATGGCCCAAATGTCAGTCACCCTTCTGTCAGTATACTAAATTCTCCTACCTTTCCTCTCTCCTTTGCACTTGTCTACCCAGAATGTAGTATGAATTCCAATGGCCAGGACTTGGCTATTGTACCTGTTAGCGGAGAAAGGACAAAATGGCATAATAATCCAGATTTGTGTCAGTATAAATTCATGGTCTAGCACTGTGTGCTAATCCAGTTGATGATTCAGTGTTCAAATTCCTATGCCATTCTCAAAATGACCAATTCAAATCAGCAATGTAGACATTGTTTTATAGCTGTTTTTCTCTCATGACAGTGTCATTCCTACTTGTATCAAAGATAAATCCTGCGACCTGAAATGCATTCTAAATCTATCCCAGTATGTTTCACTTAGGATATTGTCTGTTTTTTATTCTATATCTCACATTATTTTTTAACCTTTCTGTGCTACTGGTTACTTCATATCATGATACACACACACACACACACACACACACTACTGGATACTTTATATCACTATACATATGTATGTATATGTATAAATGTGTGTATATATGTATATATATTATATAGAGAGAATGATAACGGGAATTTAAGCAGTATAATGAATGAGAAATATAAAAAATATATTTAGCAACATGCAGGTGATTGATAACCTTAGAGAGAATAGTTTGTCAACTATCTGTGCATGAGGAATCAGACATTAGCAGATGCTCCTTTTCAATCTATTTTCCCCATTACCAAAGTATTTTTCCAATAATATAATTCCAATCACTTTTTCGCCTTATATAAAATAATTCAGTGGCTTTGAATTTCTCTCAGGATGAGATAGACTTACCTTAGAAAGCTAAGCTAAGCATAATACATCTCCTCAAGCATGCCCCTTTCTTTTTTGAGTCTGGCCTTTTATGCATGCTATTCTTTAGGGGTGGAATATTCTTAAGTTTGTCCTTTGCTCCATGAGGACTCTGGTTAAAACACTACATTCTGAAGAGAGGTTGTGTGTTTGTACGTGTTTGTGTGTTAGTCTCTAAACTGGACAGATTAGATTCTTATGATATTTATATATATTGATCCTAAAATTTTATTTTAATACTAATGCCACTTAGTTTATGTTTGTATATGTATTTAAATCCTGTGAAAGTAGGAACTCTTGTCTCTGTTACTTGCAAATGAACCATCAGGGAATTACACAATGTCTCCAGTTCCATCCAAATTGTTGCAAAAGGCATTAATTCACCCTTTTTTATGGCTGAGTAGTACTCCATGGTATACATATACCACATTTTATCACTCCACTCATGAATTGATGGGCATTTGGATTGATTCCACACCTTTGCAATTGTGAATTGCACTACAATAAACGTTCTAGTGCAGGTATCTTTTTAATAGAAAGACTTCTTCTCTTTTGGGTAGTTACCCAGAAGTGGGATTGCTGGATTCAATGGTAGGTCTACTTTTAGCTCTTTGAGGAATCTCCACACTGTTTTCCATAGAGGTTGTACTAATTTTGAAAAAGTAACATAATAGGTGTGAGCATTTAGTTTATGACATGATTGTTCATTTGACAGCTTTTATGTCTAATTGGTTAGCTAATCTATCCTAATAATCAGGTATAAGCCACATGGCTGATGTCTGATTCAATTAGCAGTCACCTATGTGGTTTCACAGGCACGAATCACCTGCCCCATTTTCAATTTAATTGATTTCTTGAGGATAAACTTGTAAGCAATCAATCTTATTGATCTTGGAGAACTTGTCTAAAATACTGTCTAAAGGCAGAATAAACTTAGTGTGTACTTGTCCATTCATACATTTCACAATTTTTCAGTATTCGTTGTCTTCCAGAGAAAATGTGTAAGCTGTAGGGGAATGTGCAGTAGTGTGGTGTTTTGGTAAAATCCATAACATGGTTATTGTTTAAAATGTTTATTCTCATTACCTAAAATAAAGGAAATAATAAACTACAAATATGTATATTCAAGATATTTTTAAATATAAAGATATAGTTCTGCTCATTTAAACTGATATAGATTCATAATTGTTTTTCTTTACTTTATATATAATTTATTGAAAGTCCTAAGACCTCTTCTTTTTCATTTCTCTTCAAATTTGACTTTCTATGTTATAATGGAATGTCATTAATATAAATGAAAACCTGAAGAGTTATATATACATGCACACATTTTCTCTAAAACTTCATTGATTTCCCACCCACTAATTGAAACTGTAAAACTGTCTCTAGAGTTGGGCAATTCGATAAAGGACTCATTATAACACTTGGGCATAATTTTAAATAACTAGATTAATTCATTCATCCATCCATCCATCACTCCTTTATTCTATATATGTTTTGCTTTGTTTCCTTTTCATGTCACTAGCCCAATTCCTCAGAATGTGAAAGGTGTTTAATACTTCTTTGTCTCTCCTTCCTGAAAATCCCTACCTTGGAGAGACAAGAGATGGAATTTTAGGGATGTCAGGTTTTTGTTTTTGTTTCTTTGGGGACTTGAGTTGGTCTTAAAATTAGAGTATATGACACAAGAGAGCTCTTTCTGGTCTCCATTGGGTTTCTGAGCTTCTTCATATGATGTTTATTGAAAGCTGGCAACTGAAATCAGAATGTGATATGATCCTAACTTACTTTTCCAGAACACAGTGTATTCCCTTGGACTGACATAGAATTGATACTTCCTAGTATGATTCTACCACTAGAGGTAGGTCAGAATGAGAAACAAATTCCCACTTGGAGGTTCTTAATATTTCTTTATGGATTCCCTTGGTTCTTATATTTCTGAGTGGACACACATTTGCTCTGAAATTTCTGGAGTTCTCAGAAGATAGAAGAAGAGTAGTACAAAACGATTCCTAAACCTATCCACATGTAGTGCCTATATAAGCTGGTGTTCTAAGAATTTTGGAAACAGAAAAATCAACTTTTCTTACACTGTATGAAAAAATGAGTCACTTAATAAAATCTCTCAGGATTGGCAGTACATTAATAAGAATGCCCCCCCATTTTTCCTTTGCATTAACTGTAATTTCTTATATACCAATAATCTAATTTTATATAAATGTCAGTTCAGTCTCTCAAGCCAAACTGAAACTTAAAAATACTAGTCAGCAAATAAAAAAACATTTACAAACACCTTAGGTCCAAGAGCTACCCGTTGTGAATATATTGTCATTTAGGAAAAGTACCACACACATACAGCTTGAATATTTGTACCTTTTCAGTTTTGCTTATTACTAGTTTTAATGGGACTTTGTGTAATCAAAATAATGCCAAGGTATAAACTGAATATATTTGTGTAATGAAAATCAAGTTAATGATTATGGCTTCTGATGCATGTAATGTGATAAAGGCAATAATGAGTAATTTTGGAGGCAACTACTTTACATTATATTTTTATTATGCATTATTATCATAGAGAAGATTTTGTTGAAATAAAACAAGAGCATTGTCAATATCATTTGTAAATAATATGTAGCACAATATAGTGCAAAATTTTAAATCATTAGAATAAGAATACTGTTAGTTTATTTTAAGATTCTCTGTAAACAGTTCAGAAATCCAAGTATATAGCTGCAGATACCATGGTCAATATCATAATTTTAATCCTTTTTGAGTCTTTATGTAATGGTTACTTATTTGTAGAAAGATTAAAAACATCTTCACTCTTAGTCCTTTTGATTAAATTATAAATGAGCAAAGCTCAGGACAAACTAACATTCAAATTGAGAGTATTATAATGATATAATAAGAAAGAAAAAAATTAGTCTTCTACAAAAATAGCAGACTGGCTCCAATATAAGAGTGTCCCTCAGAATTACATAGAAATCTTATTAAACATTAATTCCCACATGACTAATCCAGAGATTCTTATATATGTAGCCTTAGGATGAGTCTATAATTTGCATTTTTAATAAGTAACCTAGATGATCCACGGTCCTGCTTATGAAAATCTATCCCTCAACAGAGCAAGATTAAGTTGTAAAGTTGTAACAGTTTAGAAATGCTTTACCTATAAGCAGGATAACTGACTATATGCAGAGGAAACAGGAATATTTTATGAAAACAAAAGCAAAAGACTTTCCCTATCCATAGATATATGATACTTTGGTACTTCATTTAATAAAGTAGTTCAAACTCATATATTCATGTCCAAATATGTCTTGGCTAGACTGCTTAATTTTTATAAGAGGATGTAAACTCTACTTTCTGATATTTATATACATATTTTATTACAAAATATGCATACAAAAGATTATATGTAATGTATATACAAAATTTAAGGGGTAATAATAGAATAAATACTCTGTGACAAAAATTTACATAAAGATATAGAATATTACCTGAACCTTTGAAGATTTCTACATATCCACTCTGAATACCAATCCCCTCCCTTTTTCTGAGAAGTAATTATTACATGAATTTGGTCTGTCTTATTATTCTTTGACATTTATTGTTTGTGCAACACATGTATGGTGCTCAGAATGTTGAAAATCAAGCACTGAATGAATCAGAATGAATGCTACTGGGAGCATTGGAGTAGGATCTGGGAGGCCCTGTTTGTGCCAGGCATGGGTGCATTCAGATTATATGGGGACTAAAACTAGTACAATTTTGTGGAGTGGAATCTCTTTCACTGTCAATACAAAACTAGGACATAAGAAGGGGCCCCTGCAAATAAAGGGCCTTGAAACATAAGCTTCATTTGCTGCATTGTAATTCTGCCTTTGGTGGGAGGTGTTAAATGAAAAGTGAAGATATTCAGAGAGTCTTAGGATACGGAAGACAGTATTCTGGACAACTGGCATGGTTTGAGAGAGGGCCCTTGGGGTGTGCAGGACAATGGATGCTTAGCAAACAGTGAGGAAGTACTTCAATGTTTTGACAACTGGTATTGCCACACTGAGACAAATCACTATTGACCCATTTTACCATATTTATGTGTGTATATCTATTCCTACATGATACGATATATCATAATGACATATGATATCAATATATGATATATGCACACATATGCATATATAGTCTTCCCTATCTTAAATGTTACATAAATTAATTTATGTGCATGCTCTTCTGACACTTGTTTATACTTTATGTTGGTAAATATCATATTTATTCACTTTCATTATCATATATCATTTATCTATTTGAACATGGTACAATTATTTAGTCATTGTCTTCTTAATGACCATTCATGTCATTTTATTTTATTTTGCTATATCAACAATGCTAACATTAATGATTTTGTCATGTATTCTGGTGGATATATATTTTTTAGGGAATTAATATTAATACTTATGTGTAGAATATTCTTAGGAGTGGAATTGCTGCTTCTTGGGCATACAGGTATTTAATTTTCTATATAATATCGAATTATTTCCCAAAGGATTTATACCAATTAAAATGCCTACTAGAAGCGGATGAGAGTTCTAGTTGCTCGAGATCTTTGTTGATACTTATTTCCATGTGGTAAAAAGAATCATTAAAATTATAGTTTAACTATTTTGCATTTCCCTAATGAGGGAAAACTTCTTAGTTATGATTACGGACCATCCTTGTTTCCCCTTCTGGGCAGTTCCAGTTCATGTGTTTTACCTGTTGGGTTGTCTATTTCTCATTGATTTATAGGAAGTACCTCAACACAATTAAAGCCATATGTGACAAACCGACAGCTAACATCATACTGAATGGGGAGCAGCTGAAACTTCTTTTTTTCCTATGATCTGGAACAAGACAAGAATGCCCACTCTTACTACTGTTATTCAACATAGTACTGGAAATTCTCATCAGAGCAATAAGGCAAGAAAAAGTAAAACAGGACATTCAAATTGGAAAGGATAAAGTCAAATTGTCCCTGTTTGCAGAGGACATGTTCTAACATATAGAAAAATCTAAATCCTCCACAGGAAAACTCGCAGAATGGATAAAGTCAGTAAAGTTGTAGGATACAAAATCAACATACAAAAATTAGTAGCATTTCTGTACATGAACAAATAACTAGCTGAAAAGAAACCAAGGAGGCAATCTCATTTACAATAGCTATAAAAATATACCTAGAAATAAATTTAACCAAGGGAGTGAAAGACGTCTACAAAGAAAATTACAAAACACTGATGAGTGAAATTGAAAAAGATAAAAACAAATGGAAAGACAGCTCTTGCTCAGGGATCAGAAGAATTAATATTGTTAAAACAGCCATACTACCCAAAGCAACCTATAGATTCGATGCAATTACTATCAAAATGCCAATGACATTCTTCACAGAAATAATAAAAAAAAAAAATCTTACACTTTGTATGGAAGTACAAAAGACCCCAAATAGTCAAAGCAATCCTGACCAAAACAAACAAAGCTGAAGGCATCACATTATCAGACTTCAAAATATACTACAAAGCTGTAGTAACAAAACCAGCATGGTACTGGCATAGAAACAGACACATACACAAATAGAACAGAATAGAGGAGCTATAAATTAATCTATATATTTACAGCCATCTTATTTTTGACAAAGGTGCCAAGAACATTAATTGGAAAATGGAAAATCTCTTCAATATCATAAATGGTGTTGGAAAACTGGATATCTGTATACAGAAGAATGAAACTAGAATCCCCCTCATCCTATACAAAAATAAACTTAAAGTGGATCAAAAACCTAAATGTAAGGTTCAAAACTGTAAAACTATTAAAAGAAAATATAGGGAAAACACTTCAGGAGAGTGGTCTAGGAAAAGATTTTATGAAAAACACAGGCAACAAAACCAAACATAAACAAATGGGGTTATAGCTAAATAAAAGGCTCTCACAGAGCAAATAAGAAGAGGAAGAACAACAATCAACAGAGTGAAAACGTAATGTACAGACTAGGAGAAAACTATTCATCCAACAGGGGATTAATATCCAGAATATACAAGGGGCTCAAACATCTCAACAACAAAAAACCAAACAATCCAATTAAAAAATGGACAAATTATCTGAACAGACATTTCTCAAAAGAA
This sequence comes from Varecia variegata, assembly GCA_028533085.1. Taxonomy (NCBI): domain Eukaryota; kingdom Metazoa; phylum Chordata; class Mammalia; order Primates; family Lemuridae; genus Varecia; species Varecia variegata. The sequence goes on from CM052443.1 coordinate 32,287,488, forward strand.
GACGTACAAATGGCCAACAAATATATGAAAAATTCTCAACATCACTAATCATAAAGGGAATGCAAATCAAAACCACAAAGAGGTATTATCTCACCCCACTTAGGAAGGCTATTATCAAAAAGACCAAAAAAAAAAAAAAAAAATTCTGGCAAGAATGTGGAGAAAAGAGAATTCTTACACACTGTTGGTGGGAATATAAACTAGTATAACCACTATAAATAAAATTATGGAAATTCATCAAAAATCTGCAAATGGAATTACTATATGATTCAGCAATCTCACTACTGGGCATGTATCTGAAATAAAGGAAATGAGTATATCAAAGAGACATCTGCATGCCCATGTTTATTGCAGCACTGTTCATAGTAGCCACGATATCAAATTAACCTAGATGCCCAACAACAGGTGAATGTATGGATGAAACTGGAGGACATAATATCAAGAGAAAAAGCCAGGAATGGAAGGTTAAACACTGCATGTTCTCACTCATTTGTGAAAGCTAAAAATGCTGCTCTTATAAAAGTAAAAACTAGAGGAGAGGATACCAGAGGCTGGGAAATGTAGGGGTGGGGTGGGGATAGGGAGAGATATGTTAAAGGATATGAAATTACAACTAGATGGGGATAATAAGTCCTGGTGTTCTATACTACTGTGGGATGACTATAGATAATGATATTAATATATTATATAGTTTCTAACAGATAGAAGGAGAATATTGAATGTTCCCAACACAAATGATAAATGTTTGAGATGATAGATATGCTAATTACCCTGATTTGGTAATGATATTTGTTGAAATATCACTATGTACCCCATAAATATTTACA
>CM052443.1:32288814-32303877 GCA_028533085.1 Varecia variegata
TATATATATATATATATATATATATCTTCTCTTTCATTCTATTGCATATTTTCCCCTCAAAAATGAAACCTTTTAATTTAAACTAAACCTGTAGTAGTTTTATGAAAAGGGGGAACATGAGTGTCATAGATGAATGTGGCCAGATTTTTCTTGAGATTTCGTTTGTGTAAGGAAATACATAGTAAACCACTTTTAACATTGATTTTATGCTAGAAATCTTGGTGAACTAACTCATTGGCTTTTATCTCTTTTCTGTAGATATTTTAAGATTTCTATATATATCATACTGTATGCAAATAATGACACTTTTGGCTTATTCACTTTCAATCTCTATATATTTTATTATCTTTAACCCTTAGCTATGACCTATAACTTTTGTTCAATATTGAATGAAATTGTGGCAGATGCCTATATTTTCCTGTTTCTGATACTATAATGAATGCCTTTTACTTTTCACCATTGAGTATTTTGTCTCTTGTAGATTTTTGTTGCTCTTTGTTAAGTTAAATAAATCTGATGTTAGTTTTCAAAGACATATCAAATGTCTGTTGTCATCAAATGTTGTCAAAAGATTTTATTAAATGCATTAAAATAGTTCCTACATTTTTCTTTAATTGATTTGGAAATGTATATTAATTAATTTTCTAATAAGGAATCAGCCTCATACTCCAAGAATAAATCATTCTTGATGGTGATGTTTTTCCTCTTCAGAGTACTGAATTTGTTTTGACAACTCCTAAATGGTGGGGTACAGAGAGCTTCTAAGTTGATGAACATGTCAAAGTGTGGGGAGAGAGGTGCACCCGGAAAGGGCTTGGAAGCTTTGCATCTCTTCTCACATTTCTTGCACTATGAATTTCCTCCATTTAACTGTTTCTGACTTGTATAATAAACTGAATTCTTGTCCCAGCAAAATATGGAAGGATCTCTTGTTATTCCTACTGTAGCCTTGCCATTGCTCACTAGGTAAATAGAGATGAATCCTGCCAGAGCCTCTTCCTTTTAGATATTTTTATCATTTTCTTCAAATTATTTCAGGTCACATACACCAAACTCTCTGAATGATTAATGTGCATGCTCCCGCCCTCACCCATGCACACTTGTTTTGAGTTGAAGGGGAATCCTCTTTGTCCCATAGAGGTGGATTGAAGAGAAATACAGCACAACAATACTTCTCTAATGACTTATTCTCTCTCTCCAAAGCATAATAAAGAAGCTGGAGATGGCTGATATGCTGATTAATACAATTGTCTTCATATTCTTTTAGGGTATACCACTTGGGTGGTCTAGCATTTAGTTTTCAAATGTTGGCACCTATTTTGGTGCCACCAATTTTGGTGCACCTATGCTGGCACTTGGCACCTATTTTGCCTTCCTTTGTCTCTAATAGGGATAATTACATTTTATACAAGCTATCACTATCAAACATTGAAAAGTATCACATATGTCTTACACACCCAAAAGGTGTACAAGGCCTGAGGAAGGCCTCATGCAAAATTCCTTTTCACTCTCCCACGACCTCTAGGCTCCTATGGGTGTTACCATGCTTTCTTAGAAAAGAAAATAATCTTTTTTTTCTCTCTGTCTCAACAACTCCTTATTCTTATCTTTAAAATTATTTGATCTGTTTATTTGATTATACAAATGTATAATCAATGTGTAACTTTGATCACTTTTAATCAATACAAAAATCAGACTATACATTGTACCTATATTATTATCTCTGACTTAATTATACCACAATAGGGATATTTTCCCTTATTCTTTTTAAAATCTGATATTATTCTGATATATTAGTACACTTGTATTTAACTACTTCAAGTAAATTGATTTGTGGTTTTTTGAGTATTTTGTTTTGTTTTGCATCGTTTTTGTTGACCAGGCAAATATTACCATCTACTCAGCTCCTGCCCTGATATCTAGACCTTATAATAATAAGGTCTTTGATTCCATTTTCAAAATCGCTGGTCAATATATTCCACCCTTTATTGTTTCAAATGCTGCTTGCCTATTTTACTTATTCATTTGTCTAACTTAGATTATTTTATCATCATTTTCTATTTTAATAAATACGTCCTACCTGGTCTCCTTAGATTTAGTTTGTACCCATTTTGAAATGACTTTTGAATATGATATCTTAGTGAAGGAAAGAGTCAATATCCAAAGCCCCAAAGAAGGGTAGGGATGCAGTTGCCCTACAGGAACACTTGCAAACAAGAATGGGCATGCATCATGAATATATCCTTGTCTACCTTCTCTGTATTCCCACTGAAAGCAGTCTGCCTTTCCCAGATAGCTGAAAACATGACTTCTAGAAGGCAGCCCCCAAGTTATATATATTGACATTTCTTCCAATGGAGAAGAAACACTTTTTCCAAGTCCTAAGTTTACATGGCTGTAGGAGTTGTTAGAATATGGAAATGTTTCCATACTCTTAGAGGAACAGCTGCAACTTCTCACCCTGGTCACTCCTGTGCCTCCCTGGGACCCACAAGAACATTAAGCAAGTGAAGTTTATTTCTCATTCAGCATGGGTAGTTCTGGTCCTATTTCCCAGAATCTCTTGTGAATTCTGTTTTTAGTTTTCCTAAATAGTTCTTATTAAGTATATTAAAATCATCTCTTGATTTATCCTCCTCATTCAAGAAAAGAAACTAGCTCTTCAATTTCATATCTATTTTTATGAACTATGTAATTTATACAGATAGATCAATAGATATGAAATCAAAGTATGGTCCAATATATTTTATATTTCATATTAACTTTTATTTTTATTCAGGGAAGATATAATTTACTAAAAATATGATAAGATATATTGTACTAAAATACTTGATGTAGCATTACTACTTCATTCCCTTTTCTTTCCCTCTTTTTCTTTTTTAAAATTTTCTTTTCTGTTTAAAGAAGATAGATGTTACTTCCGATTTGAGAATTGATTAAATAGTCAGTTCTGAAGCTAATTTATTTTCTAAAAGGCATCTCTTTCTTTTGCTCTCAAAATTGAGTCACTTAATTTCAGTTTGGAGGATATTCCCTTAATCTCACTGCTACTTTAAAGTTCTTAAAATCATAAGAAACATTCTTCTGCTTGACCTTCTTTAGCACATCTTTATAGTAATTCATCTGACCACTCTATTTGGGAAAACTTGGGTATTTTGTTGCATTGATTCTTTATAAGGACTGTCACAAATATTATACATGAAAACTAAGTGACATCTGATACTACTTTAAAATTAAATAAAATACATGTGGCTGTTCAGTTCACTCAGTTATGATTATCAGTGAATATGAGTGACACAGATGAATATCTTTTGGAAACTGCAGCTGATCTAAAGACATTGGACAGCTGGACTCTACAGGAGATACTGCTTGCAAAACATTCTCATTTTTTTTAAACTGTGAGGTTGATCATATGATAACCATATTTGTTTACAACCTTTATCTCTCCACCAGTAACTAATGAACAGTTCATAATATCTTAGTTTGTGTTGTTGCTCTATAAAAGCAATTCTCTCTCTGTCTTCTAAAAATTTTTTTGGATTATCTCTAAATTTCTAAAAAGAAAAAAAAAGGCATCTCTAGCAGAATCAGCTCAAGTACATTTGATGCTATATACAGATTGCAGAAAAGGTCTTGAAAGAGGAGTTATGGTCGACTGCTAAACATTGCTATTGTATTTCAAAATTGATTTTGTAAATTTGTTCAAGTCTCTGTGCACATAATTCAGTATATGAGATCCAGAAAAGCAATAAACAACACACTAATGAAATAAACTACTCAATTTAATATATATCACTTGAGATTATGGGCTAGAGTCAATAATTTCCACCTTGAAAATGAAAATCTTGCCACATAATCTCGAAATTTTTCAAAACCATATTTTTCCCGGTATGACAGTAAACTCAACACGTATTTGTTGCTGTAATTTAGAGCATTGTATGCACTCATCAAAGGAATTAAGAATACTACATTATCTATCCATCGATTATGAGATAAAGATTTTTTAAAACTGATTCAGGCTTGGATTGTATGATTTTTCCTCAAAAAAATACTTTTGAAATTCTGTTACATATCCATATTAAAAAACAAATTAGACTTTTTTTGCAAATATTTCTATGGCTTGTGAGTGGATCAAGAAGCTGAAACTGCTTCTCAAGTTAGCAAGATCATACACAGTTAGCCACACACTCTATGATATTTATATTCTATCTTTCTTAGTCCGATTATATTTGAAGTTCTGTTTTTCCCATTTGTTTATAGTTTATCTATACAGTTCAGAAAGACCTTCCATAATGAATGTATAAAGCCAAGAGTTTCTTGCATAGTTATTTAAACAATGCTTTTGAAGATAAATAACAATATTTGAAAACTCTTGAGAGATATGACTTCCATCTCTGTATATTTATTGTCAAATCCTCTTATTAATATGTTCCTTTAATGGCTATTTCTTTGGGTTCTAGTACATTTTGTTTTGTCATTGATGATTTAAACTTAAGTACCATGATGTTTACTTATCTGGGAAGGCGAATTTCTTAATTCACCTTTGACTCATCAACAAATTTATAGACAAGTTGACACGTCATTAATTATAAAAATAGCTATTGTTTTGGTGATATAATGCAACCTTTTGAAGTAAGGTAAAGATGAATGATACTTCTGCCTAAATCACCTCCGTGGCTACATTTTCTTTGAAAATTATTAAATATCACAGTTTATCATAAGCAGTATATCCTATAAAGTAAGTAGTATAATATTCATGCCTTTATGTGGTCACTTTCTTAATTTTATTTCAAAGGACATACATTAAAACCACTATTTGTTAATAATGGAGACATAGTTAATGTTCCATGCTAATTAGTCAATATATAGATTCACTCACACAAAAAAATGATTGAACTGATACACGAAGCCTACACTAAGTTGAATTTGACGTATCGTTTCTAACTGATAGGGAGCTTACTATGAACTTTTATGTCTCCAATTAAAACACTAGGGAAAACACCACAAGTGCACTCAAGCTTTTTCTAGTCAGTCAATCTGTCATCATAGTAAGCATGGCTGTCTGTTCTGCAATTTTCCAGTGCCAGTGTGATATTCACACACCATCTGCCGACTTCCACTTATTGCTATTCAGGCTCCATTGCTGGTATTCATTTCTCATTTTGGTCATCATAAGTCAGCATGTTTGTGAAAATCCAGTACTGCTTGCTGAACTAATACGTGTACAACTGCTGTTGAATTTAGGCTCTGGGACTTATATTGCTGCTCTGATAATTTCCTATGGATTCATCTTCTGCAAAATTCATAGACTAACATATTGTACTGAAAGCACACAGTAAAATAAGGCATTCATTTTTCAATAGGAAAAAATATGAGAAATCATGAGCACAGGTTTTCTTTTTTCATCACTATTGTAAAAAGTGCAGCTTTACTTGCATAAATTCCATTTTTTTTTTTTTTACTTAAAGCTCTTTGGGGACTATCTTTTATTTGAGTGATCTATATTATTTGGTATTTTGTCATACAAAAATACATCTAAGAATCAAGTTGATCTAGAGGTCAACACCTTAATTCCTACTTAAAGTCCTGGTTCCTAACTTACAGAGGAAAAGCCATAGTTTCTCATTTCTGTTGCATTATCATTTCATATTATTCTTGTACACAACACCTTATATAATACTTTCTCTTAAAATCAGACAGAACATCCAATACAAATTTGAGATATCTATCACTTTTTCTTATACGCCTCCATACGACATGCCATGCTTCAAGCAAACTCTTTTCTCCCCAAATCTACAAAACCACTTAATTTCTCTTTTTAAACCCAGATGTTAAAGGCATTAAATGCCTTTAAACTCAGATTATAAGGTTATGCTCCTCAGATTCTGGTGTCTATGCATTGCTTATTTTATCATTCACTCCCTTAATATTTTATGCTTTATATTAGCAGGCATAAAGAGTAAGTCCCAGACCTTTGCAGAGTCAAGTAATAAAAGACAGAGAGTTTGGGATGTTCCATTTAAGACCCGCCCTCTCTCTTTTGCATCTCAGACTTCATGGGCAGATGTGACTATTCCTTGGGAGGTCAATCTGCCCTCCCTAACTCACCACTGCTTGGTGTCTTATGATCATCAATACTAATCTCATTTATCCTCTACTCTTCATTTTATCAGACATCCTCAGAAGCCCAGGACTCCAGTTTATGTGTCTTCCTCCAGAGTTATCACTGCTATACAAGTCTTCAAATCATCTTTTTGTTAGCTAATCCTCCTTTCTTCCTAAATTCCTGAAGTATTTCTCCCCATATTCTCTCCAAATGCTCTATAACCTCAACCTTCATGATTTGCTCTAACTAACTGAAACCCAGCTCTCTCTGGGGCCACTGCCTCTTATATAGGGGGTAGCTGTTTTCTCTTACACACTGTATTCCACTGTATTTGGATGTGAGGTAATATTAGTTTTCTATTGCTGTTGTGGCAAATTACCACAAACTTAGTGGGTATAAACCACACAAATTTATTAACTTATAATTTTTTTTTTATTTCCAAAATGGGTTGGCATGGCTGGGTTTCTTCTTGAAGTTTAAGAGGAGAAACTATTTCTCTTCTTTTCCAGCTTTTAGAGGCTGCTCACAGTCTTGACTCCTGGTTTCATCACTCTGAGCTCTGTTTCTGTTGTTACATCTTCTTCATTGACTCTGATCCTCCTGCATCCCTTTTATGAGGACCTCTGAGATTTGTCCCACATGATAATCAGGAAAATTTACCCATTTCAAGATCCTTAACATAATTCCATCTGCAAAGTCATTTACTATTCACGGCATCTGGGGATTAGGGCATGGGCATCCTATCACTCTTATGTGTTTTCCATTCCTATGTTATCACTTTTTTTAGCTTAAACATCAATAATTTGTAATTATGTCCTTGAAAGGAGGAAAGAAGAGAAGGAATGAATGAAGGGAAGGAAGGAAGGGAGGGAGAGAGGAAGGAAGGACAAAAGGTAAAAGAAAGGGAAGAAGGAAAGAAAGAAGAAAGAAAAGGGAAAAAGAAGCAGTCCTCAGCCTCTTACAGCTTTTCATATATTAACTGACTGTCTTGCTTAGGTAACAGCCTACATTTCAAATTGAAACCCTACCAAGGGCCTTTTGAATATTTGATATAACTGGAATCCATTTAGCAAGTAAATGGTAACCTAGTTTCACAGAAAGTGTGAAAATAATTTTTCACTGTGAGTTTCCAGGTAAAATAGAAGGCTTGAAGTAAGTGTACTATCAGTTTTTATCAACATTATTAAAGATAAAAGTTTGAAATTTTTGTAAAGATAAATTTTATTGTGTATATTTAAGGTATATGACATGATATAGAATACATATAGGTAGTAAAAAGTCACAATGCTGAAACAAATTAACATATCCATCAAACATTTAACTATTTTTACTTTTTAGTAAGTGAAATTGGCAATGAAAATGGAGACATTACAACTAATACCACAGAAGTACAAATAATCATGAACATACATGTTGATAATTTGAAAAACCTAGAAAACATGAATACATTCCTAGGAACATATAACCTACACAAGACTGAATCATGAAAACATGAAATAATCTAAGTAGATTAGTAAGAAGTAAGGAGATTGGATTAGTAATAAAAAGTCTCCCATGAAAGAAATGTCCAGGACCAGAGGGCCTCACTGCCTAATTCTACTAAATATTTAAAAATGAGCTAATACCAATCCCTCTCAAACTATTCTGAAATATTGAGGAGGAGGGACTATTTCTAAACTCATTTTAAGAGACCACCATTACTCTGATACCAAATACATGCAAGGACACTACAAGAAAAAAAAATTAAAGGCCAATATTTCTGATGAATATAGATCCAAAAATCCTCAACAAAATACTAGCAAACCAAATTCAACAGGACATCAACAAGATCATTCACCATGATTAAGTGGAATTTATCCCTGGGATACAAGGGTGGTTCTACATATGCAAATCAATAATTGTGTATCACCATATTAACAGAATGAAGGACAAAGAACATATTATCACCTTAATGGATGCAAAAAAAAAAACAAAGCATTTGACAAAATTCAACATCTTTTCATTATAAAACCTATCTACAAATTAGGTGTAAAAGAAATATTCTTCAATACAGACAAGGCCATAAATGACAAGCTCATAGCTAATATCATACTCAATGGTGAAAAGTTAAAGGCCTTTCCTTTAAGGTCAGGAACAAGACAAGGATGCCCAGTCTTGCCATATCTGTTGAACATAGTACTGGAAGTCTTAGCTAGAGCAATAATGTAGAGGAAAAAAAAATTCATCTAAATAGAAAAGGAAAAAGTGAAGTTGTCTCTGTTTGCTGATGACACAATCTTATGTGCAAAAAACCCTACAGATTCCACCAAAAAAACTGTTAGAACAGTTAAATGTATTCAGTAAACTTTTAGGTTACTAACTCTACATAAAAAAAAAAAAAAATCAGTAGCGTTTTTATACACTAACAATAAACTATCTGAAAAAGATTAAGAAAAGAATCTCATTTACAATAGCATAAAAATACTTAGGAGTAATTTTAACCAAGGATATGAAAGATCTGTATACTTAAAACTATGAAACATGGATAAAAAAATTGAATACATAAATAAATGGAAAGGAATTTTGTGGCCATGGATATGAAGAATTGATGTTATTAAAATGTTCATACTACCCAAAGCAATGTATAGATTCAATATAATCTTTTTAAAAATTCCAATGTCATTTTTAATAGAAATAGAACAAAACAATTCTAAAACTTTTACAGAACCACAAAAGACCCTAAATAGCCACAGCAATCTTGAACTAAAATAACAAAGCTGGAGACATCACATTACCTGACTTCAAAATATATCACTGAGCTAAAGTAATCAAAACAGCATGGTACTGGCATAAAAACAGACACACTGACCAACGGAATAGGATAGATAACCCAGAAATAAATCCACACATTTATAGTCTTTTGATTTTAGACAAAGGTGCTGAGAACATACAATGAGGAAAGGACAATCTCTTCAATAAATGGTATTGGCACAGCTGGATATCTACATGCTGAAGAATGAAATTGGACCATTATCTCTAATCATATACTAGGATAAATTCAAAATAAATTATATACTTAAATATAAGACTTGAAACTGTGAAGCTACTAGAAGAAAACATAGGGGAAAAGCTTCATGAGAGATACGCAAAACATGTTCATCATAACTAATCAGGGAAATGCAAATTAAAACTACAATGAAATATCACCTTACATCTGTTAAAATTAGTGATGAATATAGCTAATAATTGAGTTTAGTACATTTCAGTATAACTAAATTTCTAATGCTTTCATCACAAAAATGTTAACTATTTGAGGTGATGAATATCTTCATTAGATCAATTCAATATTTACACATTGTATTCAAAAATCCAACACCACTTTGTGCCCCATAAATATATACAACTATTATTTGCTAATATATGATAACAAATAAATCAAGCAGAGCTTTCTCTGTCAATTGAACTGAAATATAATAATTAAAGCAAGCTATAACATTGAAGTCATCATCCAACACTGCCCCTATTCTGAAGATCTCCAGTAAATATGACCAATGCTCAAATTCCTAACCCGACTCTCCATGTGATGCAGCTTTATATTCTGTAGTCTTTCAGCTTCATACATCTTGTTTTGCTGTCTTTTCTGTCCTTTTTATTTTGAAACCTGTACCCTTCCAGTTGTCCCCTCTGCCCAAATCACTTCATGAAGTCATTAGTCTCCCAGTGACCATAGTTCTTCAGTCCTGCAGGTAAACAACTTCCAAAGGTAGTAGATGGTTATGTCATTTTTCTTCAAAAACTTTTTTTACTTAAGCAGAACATCCCTTGCTTGTAGTGATGGCAGGCAAGTGGAGAATGGCAGAAAGGGTCTCTAATGGGAAGCAAGGTGGGTCCCCGTATTCTTTGTGAATGGGAACTAACTGAAATAAGGCAATATCTGTCTTTTTATGTGGTCAGATATTGAAGGAAGACTACAGCTTTACAGATGTAACCCAGAGATCAGGAAAAAGGCACAAAAATCCCATGTATGTGGATAATTAGCCATGATAAGACAATTGTAAGTATTGTTATAGCCAATTTCATGGGGCAGAAAAGCAATGTACTAGAGTTCAGTTGCTACGTAGGAGTCAGGTGGATATTTCTTGCTTTGGAAGAAATGTTCTAGGATACAATAGCTCTAATATTATACATAGTTGGGACACAAGGAGAGAGTACTATGCTTCCGCAGGGGGAAAACATGGGGAATTTCAGTCTCAACCGATGGACTGGATTTGAAGCTGATATTCAAAACACAAGAGAAAAAAATTAATTTTAATATCTATAGTATCACTATTATTTTCAATAATTATCAAAAACCCATATTTAATGCTTTACCCATTTATATGCAATATGAGAAGAATTAATTTGCCATTTTGTTCAAATTTCTTCCAAAATAACACAGTTCATGACTAAACATGATTATGAAGTAACTGTATCTAGTATATAGTGACAATAATTATCACATAATGAAATGAGTGTCACTTTCTTAGTAATTTTCTGAGTATACTGAACAGAAATCTTCTCTAATTCTATTATCTCTACATTTCAGATCATGAAAAAAACCTCAATAAATGTTTTTACAACTTTAATTATGAAAATATGGAAGATGATTAATTAATATAACTTTATCTCATTGAAGTTTTCTTTCAAAGTTTAGCAGATGTGGCTTTTTCTTCCCTTTCTACCCTACCCAGCAGTGTTAGCATGAACTTTTCCATTCAATTAGCTTTCAATGAGAATGTTTTAAATGAGATTTTAAAACCATTATGCCCAAAATAAAATTAGCATTTTTTCCAATATTAACTGTTTTATTCTTTCTAAATGTAGCCTGTAATACACTGGAATTTCCTTATTGTTCTTCAGTAAAAATATCCAATTTAAAAATTTGTTTCATTTCAAGAAGCATATATTGAGTGCTTACTATGTACTCAACAATGTAGAATAGTGTCTCATAAAGTGGAAAGCACTTTAAAAACATAACTTATGGATTTTTCCAATATCTTTAAAAATAGTTTTGACTATTCTTTTATTTCAAAATACATGTTTTATTTCACAATACATGTTTTATTTCACATTTCATTATATATATATATTTAAAATGAGTTTTGCACCCTTTACACATTTAAACTTACCATTTTCTTTACTTAGATTTTAAAATGTATATATATACTCTCTGAATCTTTGAGAAGATAATCTCTTGGAAGAATAGATCAGTAAACAAGACTCTTATAAGAAAAATATTTCATTGTTACACCCACCCACACAGACACACGCTCTTTGATATCTCTCAAACTATAATTTATGAATCATGTATACTGACACATATAACAAGATAAATATAATTATTTAACTCTTCCCAACTGCAAAAGCAAGTCTAAGAAGATATCATATTGTTTACAGAACAATTTTCCATATTCCACAAAATAATTCAATATTGCTTTACTTTTTTCCACTTGAATGGAGAGCAAAGTGATTTGTCTTTTCTTTATTAAGATAATCATGGTTGCATCACTAAAGTTAGGTCACAAAACTTAAATAAGAGTAGTCAAGCTTATGTATTTAAAATGCAAATAGGATTACTCACCCACATTATCATCATCAAAACAAAATGTTCAATTAGGTTTTGCTTTTGACTCGATTTTTATCTTTGAATTATGGTGCCTGCTTGTATATATTTAGTATGCAGGTTTGCTTGTACATAGAAACAAGAATTCACACAGATGGCAATTTTTAAGGTATAATAAACAGATACATGAATGAAAACACAGTTGGAGTTGAAGCTGTGATATTTTGAACAACTTTTGGTAAAAATCCTTTATTTGTATCCCTTCTGTATTGACTTTCAGCAATTTGATTATCCATCAGTCATAAATGTAGCTTAAAGAGAGTGCACTGGCTTTATGTAAGAAACACATTGTGAACAATCTGTAAGTATCTTTAAAGTCCTGAGAAAAGGCAGCTACTAAAGCACCACAGCGTGCAACTCAAGAACTTTGTGTTTCCTGTGCAAGTGTGTACTTGGCATTTTTTTTAACATTAAGTGCCATTATATAAAGAATTTTATAATATTAATTTGGGGAAAGTTTGTGACTTTTAACAGAGTAACATTTAAATGATTTAAGAACATAGAACACACCATTCTTAAGAGAAAAAGAAAATTATAATAAAATGGCTCCAGAAACAGTAATTCAAAATTCATTGTATGTGCAAAAATCAAAGCCTTATAGATAGATACACACAATTTCTATTTATTTCTCCATGTAGTATTGATTAAAAATTATTAGCAATGATAACACAGAAGTGTCAGAACAAAGGAAACTCTTAAAGTTTAATTTTCTTTGTTTTTTTTTTCTCTTTGTGGCAATGGGAATCAAATTCACACAGCAGAAGGATAATGTACCCATAATGTGACATGATGTACTGAGAATATGCTATTACATTTCTAATGACATGCTTTTCAAAGCTGTCTTTATTATGCCATGGAGTATCCTGCCATTAGAGAATGCATCTGTTGAAGTGGATAGGTCATTTTAATCACCTTAAAATTTTAGATTTGTGTATTCTAGTACTAACACATATCCTTTATCAAGGTGAAACAAACAAACAATAAAACAAACCTAAGCAACAGGAAAACAGAATTTAAAATAGAACTAGTATTATATAATTCCTCTGTCTCTCTCTGTTTATCTTTCTCATGTACTTTTGCAACTAAAATACAGTGTCATATCATAATAAGGTACAGTATTTTAAATACATATAAAATTTATATGTATGCATAATAATTTGGCATAGTATTATACCAACCTACTTTTATAAGTAATCTGAGAGATGAAAATAGACGCCCCTGTATCAATTAAGAGAGATTCTAAGGAAACAAAACTACCTACGGGTTGAGAAATAGGGCCCCGCTGGCATGGCAAATTTACAGCCAAGAAAATCGGACAGAGGGCGAGCCTCACAAACATTCTTTCCTGATAAGCAACTTCAGAACTTAAGACAGTTTCAACCAGCTTATAGAGGCTATGCACAAACTTTTTTGTCCTATAGTTCATCTTTTGACTTAAAAAGCCAAATTCCACCTCATTTTATTACTAAAACCCCACCTGAAAGCGAACATGGTATGTATGTTATATATATATATATATATGTTTACCCATTGCACATGTGCTCTACCCCTTATAAATATGTATAGATATTCCCCTAAACTTGCCAAACCTGTATGATATAAGCTCTGTGAGGCACACAACCCAACCTGTCCTTTCCCTCTTTGAAGAAAGATCACCTTCCACACATTCCAGAGACTCTCTTCCTGGCTTGCAAACCTATATTGCTGACAAAGTTCTCATTTCTGCTATTTAGCCATCCTAGTGGTCTTTTGGATGGAAAAAGTAATACAAAAACATTTTTTGTGCTAAGTATGGGGCTATTTTCTCTCTGTCATGCCCATCTTTCAGTATTCTGATGATGCTGGGATGAAGATCCTCCTGTTTTTCCCGTTTGCCAGCTGCATTTCTTCTACATTCAGCCAAATACCAAGCACTAGTGTGAGAGACACAAAATATCTGGAGGAGTTTGAGTGATGATAATATTTTCGATTTTCTCACTCTTTTCCGCTTCACTCTGGCAACATGTATAGGCAGTTATAATGGAAACAGTTGTTTTCAGCTTCATGTTTACTTCTCTGTATTTATAGCCAGCCTCATTGCAGCCCCTCACAGGCATAAGCATAGGTGAGCTAGGGCCTCATCCTAAGATATCAAAGTCTGAGTTCCACATGGGCATTCCTCTGAGCTCCTTACAAAACAGCACCTGCTGGGCAGTGCCCTCTATTCCTACCTCTAAGCCTTATATCTGTGGGACCACTTTCCCAAAGTTCTAGGTTCTAATAACCCTAACCTCTTCCTTTTGGTTCTCCCAACCCTAGATGCAGTAGCTATCTTCTGAAGTCATGGCCTTTTTGTTGCCTGTTTTTTTTTGTTTTTTTTTTTAAGTTCAATTTTATAATCACAATATGATTTTCTATCTGTTAAAATTTTGCAGTATCTTATCAGATTTGTAGAGAGTTGGAAAGAATTTTCCCCCAGCCTTATAACAAGGCAATGACTGTACAAACTGAACAACAGGAACTTCTTTGAACACATGAGAGAACTGAAGTTGTGGGGCAAACAACTACGTTGAAATCAGATGTCTATAGCGAGAGATTTGCAACAGAGCACAGAATGACCTTAGACAGACACCACTGACCACCATATAAATTGATAAGAAGATTAGGCAGAGATGGCTAATAAATTGCTAAACATTGTGTATGGATTGGTGTAAGAATGTGAAGTTCCTGGAGGCTGTATTCATAGATTTATACCTTCTTACAAACTCTTCCCCTAAGAACCTTTCAACGTACTCACAGTGATGATCATGGAATCCTGGTAAAATTTCCCCAGAAAAGTTAGTCCTGACTAAGGAAAAAGAACATTGCCACTACCAAAAATCCATCCAGACTTATCTTTCCCATTACTGAAGAAAAACTGCAATGATACTTGTTAAAAATGACAAGTGTAATTTAATGCTATTTATCAAGACTTTATCAAGGCTATCACAATATGGGAGAGAGATTGAAGTCAACTCCACTGAAAGAAAAGGTGGGAGAGTTTTTAAACACTGGGTGAGGGGATGGAAAAGTTCTAGAGGACTTTAGAGAGGAGGTTGGTTCACATGATCAGGTTAGTTTTCTTTGCTAATTGGTGCTTATTGAAGTTAGGTTCCTACCCTCCCATAGAAGCTGGGAAATAAAGTATGATCTTTACTGATTATTACATTTCAAAGAGATGCCTCCTAGATCCTTGAAAAGACATTCTTGGATTGTAAAACTGGCAAGAGTCTGGGAGATTTATATCTCAAATAAGCAAAGGAAGAAATTACAGTTACAAGTTTTCTTTTTTTTTTTT
>CM052443.1:32303977-32341003 GCA_028533085.1 Varecia variegata
TGCCCGGGCTAGAGTGAGTGCCGTGGCGTCCTCCTAGCTCACAGCAACCTCAAACTCCTGGACTCAAGCAATCCTACTGCCTCAGCCTCCCGAGTAGCTGGGACTACAGGCATGCGCCACCATGCCCGGCTAATTTTTTTCTATATATTTTTAGTTGGCCAGATAATTTCTTTCTATTTTTAGTAGAGACGGGGTCTCGTTCTTGCTCAGGCTGGTCTCGAACTCCTGAGCTCAAACGATCCGCCCGCCTCGGCCTCCTAAGTGCTAGGATTACAGGCGTGAGCCACCGCGCCCGGCCCCAGTTACAAGTTTTCTAAAGCAAATGCTCTAAAAAAGATAAATCAGGGACCTAAAGTCAGGAAGAAACTTGTTTAAACTTTGAACAAGCTGAGGGGAACTTAAGGTTCGCTTGGTCACCATGTACCTCCCCACTACAAACAACCAACCAACCCTTCATCTAAAAGGGAATGGGCCAGAAAACTATACTCGGGGCACTTAAGGAAATTCACTGCATCTGTGGGAAAGGAAAAAAAATGTAAACGTTCTCTACCCATGCAGAAGGACAGGTATACACAGCCATATCTGGCAGAAAAGCAAGAGCAGTTTTGAAGCCCATATTCCCAAGACTGAAGTTCAGAGAGTCTACCTAAGACTGATATTTATCAATACATCAAAGAATGTCCCCACTCCTGGACTCCTACCAGCATTATATTATAAAAAGCATCAAGTAAAACTAAATATTTAATATAGCTGAGTTTGCTAGAAGAGTAAGAATATCTCTGGGGAGCAGCATAAACATACATACACACATGCAATTATTCAACGTCAAGAAGGTAGACCCAAAGTTGAGTAAAGAGCAAGCATTAAATAAGCCCAACTCCTGTCTGCATTAACATAAGCCCCGCCCCCATATATGTCCTTGCAGGGGAAAAGTTATGCTTGTCTTCGAGTCTAAATAATTTTTACCTAGCTATCTATTGTTTGATAAAAAAATTTGGCCTCAAAAAAAGAAGCAAATAAAAGCAGTCTGAAGAGACATAGCAATCATCAAACCAGATTGAGATATGACACAAATGTGAGAGATAACACAAATGAGTGAAAAAGAGAGAATTTAAAATAATCAGGATTAATATGTTAAAATCTCTAACACAAAGAGGTAGACAACATGGAATATCAGGTCCTTAATTTTGGTCCAGCAGACATCATCTTGTCAAGTGATGGAGGTTAACATCTTCAGACTATGTTGATGTCACGTGTCCCTATTAATGAACGGTGAGAAGGCACTTTACCACTTATATTCATCCAAAAACCATGACCCCAAACAAATTATAAGGATATATCAGACAAACCCAAATTGAGGGACATTTTATACCATAACTGGCTATTCTTTAAAAGTGTTAATATCATGAAAATAAGGAAAAACTGAGAAAATGTTAAAAGTTGGAAAAGAGTAAGGATCCATGGCTAAGGAAAATGTGGTAGCTTGTATAGGATCATGCAAGAGAAAAAAAAGGACATTACTGCGGGGGAAAAAGACCTAATGACGTCCAAATACAGTCTGTAGTTAAATAATAGTGTAATGTATCAATATTAATTTCTTAGTTTTGATCAGTATATCAGAGTTATACAGATGTTAATAGCAGAGAAAGCTGAATGTGGGATATACAGACACTCTTTGCACTATCATTACTATGTTTGTATAACTAAAAATTATTCCAAAAGGAAATTTAAAAAGTGAGGTGATTTCTGTTTTCCTAACTCAAGACTCAATGAAATACTTGGTATTAGGCCTGGTTCCAATGATCAGATGGTCATAAATGGGATTCTGAGACTGTAACTTACTTCTTGAGTTTTAATACTGTGCTGATGTCCTCAAAAATAGAAACAAAATGATTAATCTTTCAATCCAAATAAAACCAAAGCTCCTGTGTATTCTGTTTCCTGTCTAACACATTAGTCTCCTTCCTCACAGCACTCCTTTGGTCTCTGCCAGAGGGTCCTCTCAGTCCCTCCACTGAGGAATGCACTATTTTGCAACAGATGATTTGCATGCTAAATTTGTCATTATGGATGTTGGACTGTTTAATGGAAACCAGAAACAAGAGGCTCTAAGCAAGATAAAAGTTGGTTCTTACAGTCCAGGTTTAAGAAGTTAAGGGATGGATGTTTAAACCACAGTATCAAGCCCTTTTAACCCATTTCTCTTCAATACCTAGGGAGTTGGTCTTATCTGCCTGGTACTAGAGAGGTCTCCCTACCATGTTCCCATTTTTGTCAGCAGGATCGGAAAAAAGGAGGAAAAACGAGGGCATGCCCTTCACCCTTAAGGTTATGACACAGATTGCACAAACCATTCAAACTGAAAATATCACACTGTTGCTTTGTGTGGCTGAAAAATATGGATTTCAGTTGGTCCTAGCTAAAGATTATATTATTATGAAAAGGGGATAATTTTATTTAGTTCCTTATAAACACAGTGTTTGTGTATGGATACCTTAATTAGATTATTTTATTAATGGTTGTCCTCTCACAAAAATGCAAAAATACATGAGATGGAAGCATGTAAAATGTTCACTTTTAATTTTATTATTATTAATTTTTTTGCATCTTGTATCCCTATCACTGAACACAGTTTCTGATACTTGTTATGTAGTCAATATCTTTAACTTATAATTTTATTATAAAATGAGATCCTGCCAAATAAAATATTTTATAATCTGATAATATAATTGAATATACTTCTTTTCTACAATATTATTTATAATGGTTGGAGAGTATTACATCTTATGTTTATTCTATAATCATTAACCAATTAATTGTTTACAGTCACCAATTTATCCCTAGTATATATAATGCTATAAAAACATATTTGTAGACAAATTTTTATATAAATCTGAAATTTTTTCTGTATGATCAAATTTCTAAAAGATAAATTTCTGACCAAAAGATATAAACATTTTAATGAATTTGATGCAAAAAGGCAAATGCACTTCAGAAATCCTATATCCATTTCTGAATTCCCCAACAACAGTTCAGTCTACCCACACTTCAGGGAATTCTGAAGAATATAGCCAGATAGATTTGAAAGAGACAAAGCAATTTAATTCATATTGATTTGTTACTTGATGATTTTTTATATTTATTGTATTATTATGATGTTGCATATTGAAAATATGAATTTTTCTATCAAATGGGATTATGTTAGAGTGCCAAACAACAACTACAGTTTGCCTTCAGTATCTGTAGATTACACAACTGTGGAGCTCAGAAAAAAAACTAACAATACAACAGTAAAAAATAACACAAATAAAAATAAAAAGCAATGTAGTATAACAACTATTTACAAAGCATTTACATTGTATTAGTTATAAATTATCTAGAGATGATTTAAAGTACATGGGAGGTTGTGTGTAAGTTATATGCAAATGCCACATTATTTTAGATCAGAGACTTGAGCATCTGTTGATTTTGATATCAATGGGGGGTGGTGGTCCTGAGAGTAACCTCCACAGATACCAAAGGAGGACTGTACTATAATTTAGTTCACCTCAGAAAATCAATAGTTTGAAAAGATACAAACAGAAAGACGATGCCTACAGCTGAGATAGTATTTTAACTTGTTATTTATTTAAACTTTCAGATTGAGACTTCTCATTTTCTGAAAAGGAAAACATTTCCATTTCTTGTCACTCTATTATGGTTTTCATCATTTCATTGTGTTATTAGGGACCAAAAGCACTTTATTTTCTATACACTTTACATTTACATTTTTCACTTGCAACTTGAGTCTTCTAAATTGCTACCATTTCAACAGTATAAAAACTGTAAGATTCCTATAATAAATTTACAATTACTATTTACAAGTTGGATTTTATACATGTTTTAAGTATTATGCATATTAAAAGAATTATAGTCTCCCTAAGAATTAGAAATATGCCTTATAATTCTGATGTTAAACAGTCAAAGCATTTCAGAAATAAATCCATGAAAAAGAAATTGGTTTCTTTGCCCAACTGGCCATGTTTGAATGCGCAGATGATTGTTTTATTTTCAGTGGAAATCTTATTTTCATTTATAAGATCCTTTGAATGATATCGACAAAGGATTTTCTTTACAGATGACATACTAAAGGCAATTTCATTCTCCTCCCTTCCTTATAAAACACTGAAAATATTGAAAATTATGAAACAAAAAAATAGAAAAGAAATATCTATTTTCAATTTAAAAAAGAAAAGATCCAAGCCACAAATCACAAATGTGCAAATGTAGAAAAAATTGCTCTATAAATCTAGTAGTAATCAATGACGGAAATGAGAGAGATCACCATGCCTTCTCAGTACAGAAAGGTCAGAGAGTTTCTGAAAGAAATTTGCTACATTTTCAATCACCTATATGATGATAACTTACTTACAGGTTTTAAATATAAAGGAAAATACCTTGACTGGGTTAACAATAATATTAATAAGAAAGGAACCAACATAGCTAAATCTAGGTAGACATACTGAAAAAAAAAAAAAAAAAAAGAAAGAAAGAAAATGAAGAAGAAGAGGGAAGAAGGAAGAGAAGGAGGAGGAAATGAAGAAAACAACAAAAAGAACAAGAACAAGATGAGAATGTACTTAATAGGCATAAAAGACAAAGTAGAAATAAAATCATCATGAAAGAGAAGCATAGAGACAAATGCTTCTCTGTTCCTTAAAGATATTAAGAAATCAGTCAGTATGACTTGTCTGAAAAAGGTTTAAAGGAAAGAGGAAGCTCTTCCCTGGGCTCCAGGGATCCTCCTGCCTCAGCCTCTCCCAGTAGCTGGGACTGCAGGTATTTGTCAAGATACCCGGGGCTAATTTTTTCTATTTTTAATGGAGACAGAGTCTTGCTCTTGCTCAGTCTGGTCTCAAACTCCTGAGCTCAAGTGGTCCTCCTACCTCAGCTTCCCGGAGTGCTAGGATTACAGGTGTGAGCCACCACGTCTGGCCTAGACCAAGATTTTTAATTTAGGCTTCAAAATTTATAAACAATAATTAAAAAAAAATTAGACTTCATGAAAACTTAATGTTTTCCTATTTTAAGGACATTTGAAAGAAAATGAAAAGTCCAAAGAAAGACTGGGAGAAATGATAGCAAAACACATATGTAATGAAGTATTCACATCCTGTTTGTGTAAGGAAAGCCACAGCTCAATGATAACAAAATTAACAAACCAATAAATAAATGACCAAAAGATTTGAATAGACACTTAAATACTAAATAGACACTAATGGCAAATAAGTACATAAGAAGAGATGTACGACATTTAGTCATTGGAGAAACAGAAATGTTTTTTAAAAAAAATGAGATGCCACTACAAATTCTTTATGATGGAATAAACAAACAAACAACAACAAATGCTAACAATATCTGATATTGCCAAGGATGCAGTGCCACAGGAGCGCTCCTGCATTGCCATTCAAAATGCAAAAGAGCACAGCCATTTTGTAAAACAGTTTAGTAATTTCTTACAAAGCTAAACATACATTTGAGGTACAACCCAGCCATCGTGCTCATAGATAGTTCCCCTCTAAAAATAAAACCACAAAGAAAAATAAACAGTACATGAATATTTATCAGCTTTTTCATAAGTTTCAAATTCTTCAAATAACAATGTCTAACACATGGTAAATGGAAAATCAAATTGTGGTATATCATACAACAGAATATTATTTAGGAACATGCAACAACTGAATTAATCTCAAAAATATTTTGAGAAATAAAAGAAGTCAAATTCTAAGGACTACATACCATAGGATTTCAAATATAGCACAAAAATTTTTGAGTTTTTCTTAATCTGATGGGTAAAAATAATCCTTCAATAGTTTTTTGTTTATCTTACTATATGTGAGATTATCTTTTTATATTATTTCATTTTCTGTCTACTGCCAATATGTATCTTCTATCTATCTTCTGCCCATTTTTAGAAATTTAGCTGTTGTTTTTTCTCCTTAATTTAATTGTAAAATATATACTTATGGTAAATGTATAGCAAACTCATGATGCATAGAAAATTCTACTTATGAAAATCTTCTATGCTAAAAATTTTATATGATAAGCTTTTTCATTAGTATTTTGACATGATACATGGCAAATTACAAATCAGACATAATGGCCAAATTGTTTCACAGTTAAACACTGAGTGACAGTTTAATGCTCAAATAAAACTTACTGCAATGAGTGCTCAGAGAATGTAACAGGAGCCATTTGGTGAGAATGATGTGAAGACGCACTTTATCAATCTTTTGTGGTCAGCAATGCATCCTCCAAGGAACCAATAAACAAGGTGTGTGTCCACTTTCTCAATCTTTCTGTTCAAATAGTAAAATCCCTAATGAAGTGATTCCATTCATAGAAAATACATATGTGTGCCTGTAGTCCCAGCTGCTCAAAGGGTTGAGGCAGGAAAATGGGAAGCTCAGGAATTCAAGGCTGCAGT
The DNA here is from genome assembly GCA_028533085.1 of Varecia variegata. Lineage (NCBI taxonomy): Eukaryota > Metazoa > Chordata > Mammalia > Primates > Lemuridae > Varecia > Varecia variegata. The sequence continues at coordinate 32,310,444 of CM052443.1, forward strand.
GAGCTATGCTGATTGCATTGCACTCCAGCCTGGGCAACAGTGAGAGACCTTGTCCTTAAAAATACACACTTCAATTTTGTCAAAAGTCCAGCAGATTATTAGTCAGATAGGAAAGTGGTTAAGTAAAATTATCTTTGTTCCTTCATTGACAAGTACCATAGCATTCATTCCTGTAAACTGGAGTCAAACCAATTACTGGCTCTGCAACTGATGGATTACTTACAAGTGCACTGTAAAACCCTATCATTCGCCAGCAAGAACATTTTAATGTCAGTGAGATATTGAAGTAATTAAAATATAAACTCCATGCTGTTCCATCTATTTCTATCCAAATGGCAAGTTGATCTTACTAAATCCCAATTATTGAGTGCCAAAATTGCCTATGTGCTATATTAGCTATTTAAAATGATAGGATAGATTCTTCATTTATTACTAGCTCCAAAACAAAAATTGACCAATACATGTGACTCGGTAAATTACAATTGTTTAGAGTTAGATAATGCATTTCTATCAACAATCCTTTGATAATACACAATTTAAAATATAAAATCAAACTCTGCATAATATTTCTGATCACCAATTTAGCATTCCCTGCACTCTACATATATTACTTATAGTTTAATATAAGTTATTTTAAAATTAATTTAGAAAATCTTTCAAAGAGACAGCATAGTCATATTAATTATTATTTTATATTTAGGAAAAAGGATGCAGTTCTCAAATCATCACAAGTTAATGGCTACATATTTATTTTTATTTTAAGATGTGATTAAATATCTGCATATCATAAGTTTGTAAATAAATATGCAAATTGGTTGTGATAAACATGTATATATTTAGTTATATATTTCCTATTCGGTTTTACTTCCTGGTTTAATACTTTCCATATCATGTACATTCTAACAATAAAGAGTAAAAGACAAATCATAAATATATATTTGAGCCAAATCATTATCATGTTAACACTTTTAGGGAAAATTCTTTAAAATTGAATATATTTAAGAGTACTTGAAACAAATATTTTTCCCTAAACATGCTAATATTGTAATTATTATTATGACCTCAAAAAAAATATACTTCTGATAAGGTTGGCCTTGATTGACTCATAATAAATATTTACTTGCTAGCTTACTTTCAAAACTTTACAGTACAATTTATGGAAATCTAAATAGGTAAAATTAAGAATTATTTTCTTACATGTCCAGAATGTTTCCTACTTTTTCAAAACATTTAGATCATTTTATCATTTGATATTTGCAATATTAATTACACCTTGATATTAATATACCATGATACAAAAACAGCACCATGTCATTTAAAACTACATAACTCAGAAAAACAATTATATTAATATATATTTAAAGAGTGATTTATAACTTCTAGAGATTATTTTATTTGAGCATTACAACAAAACTTGTATAATGGGGAAGAAAGTAATTAATCTCAATGCTTATTTTACCAATTAAAAAATCTGGGATCCCAGAAATTTACTGCCCTGACATAGTTCATTAGTTATAAGAGAATAAGATAGAAACTCCAAAAAAAAAGATCTGACTCCAAAATCAGGGATTCCCTTTGTGCTAGCCAGCTTAACATTAGCCACAAACATTTGAATACAAAACTAAAAATGCTCTTTGTGGTTTTTCCTGACTCTCTGAGGGGGGGAAAAAAAAAGAATAGTCAAATATCAAATAAATTTATGATACATGCTGTTGGTTTTGAATATTGCAATGTAGGCTTTGTGTGTTCAAAATTCCATGTGGTAAACTTTTCCATTAATTCTTTGATAAATTACTAATCAGATATTGATGCCAAATTATTGTTTCACAGTTAAACTATATATGACAATGGTATTTTATAACACAGGGAGCATACAGAATTTAGGATACTATAAATTCACTAAAATATGCTTATAATTTAAACAGGTTAATTATAATTCCACATACAATCATTCTCTATAAATACATACCTAACAGTACACTATTTTAGTATTTGATAAAAAGATACCAGTCACAAATTTTAGATGACTTTTATATTATATTTTAGATATTTTGAAGGAAAGATAAAAATAAGATCTATGAAAATTCATTGGTATGTATTCATTTATACTTCAATATTTTATAATTCAGTGTAATGTAAAAGGAAGGATTTCTCTTGTCCACTTTTGAAAATATGCTTTGAAATGAGTAGGCCCTATTGATGACATTTTTATTCCTTCTAGTTAATCTGAATTTCTTCTTTGATGTTTCTAGTTATAGAATCTCAAGCTGGATTCACTGATTCTTCTCAAGCTAGATGATTTTTGTAATGTGGAGTTTTTAACTCACAAAAGTGAATTTATTGCTTTTCATCATTAAAGAAATAGCATGACATAAAAGTGACAAAAATATCACGCTGAATAACCAAGAATATGGTCATGCTAGTTGAAGTAAGAATTTGACATTAGAAAAGTATAGTTTTATGTTTTATAACAATATGTAAAGAACATTAAAGCTTGACAATACTTTGTAAAGTGTTTAATATTCTCCCATAATTTCATGGAACTGAGGAACAAGGAGTTTAGAAAACTTGATCAAGTTCCTACAACTGGATAGTGTGTAAACCAAAACTAGAAGGTGAATCCTTTATACCTTGGATTCTACTTTTTCCCCAATGAATTTCAATTTTGCAGTATGCCTCCTGGAATCCATTCCCCAGTGACCTTAACAATGTACTTATCTAATTAGTTACTTCTTTCAAAACTGTAAATGTTTTGCTTTTGTAGAACCACCCTTTTAGCTTAATGGATACAATGGAAATACAATGTTGCATAATGCCCCTTCAGCTTCTGGCCTAAATCTACTTTTCCCGCCTCTTCTCTTGCATCTCTCCCATTGGTATTCCTATTTTTCTAGTCAAACCAAATTATGTCCTATTCCTTAGGCATCCATACTCTCTCTTGCCTTTACATATTTTGTCCTCTTTATATAAAATGCCTTTTTCCCCTACATTAGATTTTTACTTGTCCGTTGGGACTCAAACAGAAGCTCTAAGATGTCTTTTCTAACCACTCCAATGTAGTTTAGGTCCCTTCCTTAGTTCTTCTCTAAACATGTCCATGACCCTATTAAGAACAAAACACAGTGCTTTGCATAAGTCTTTTAATTGGTCTGTGTCACTCACAAGATTGAGAACTCCTCCAGTATCTAGCAGTAGTTGCTGAATGAACAAGTAATAAAACATGCTGCACTACACAGCTTCCTTTTTATCCTAGTCTCTTAATCATGTGTATAAGAAAGGGGGTGCTCATATATAAATGATTTGTATATAAGCATCTTTGTATGAAAAAATCAATAATGTTAGATATTATCTTTTACGGTGTACCAAGGGAACTGACTGCATTCAGACATTTAATAATTTTGTTTAATCTGCACAAAATACTAGTGAGATTGGTGTTATTATCATGTCTATTTTATGGATGAGAAAACTGAGACTTAGAAATGTTATGTAAGTTTCCTAAAGTCTATGTGGCTAATGTCAACAAAGCTGGGGCTGGCTTCCAAACCTGCTCATGACGAAAGTCCATGCTGTGACCCACTGTATTACTCTGTTCTTTCTTTTAGTTCATTCAATCACAATCGTGTTACTTTTTCTTTTTTACATTGGCTAAATAATTTCATTAAGTATTGACTGAATAAAAGGAGGAAGCCACTGTTTTAAAGATTTTTTTTAAAAGTAGATTATAGATACTTAAAGTCAAATTAAGGAAGGAGGCAGGGACTCATTCAGTTCTTTCCGATGTCAATTTGTCAATATATCATACATAGAGATCACTACATTAATAATTTCAAGTCATTTATTCAAGTGAAATTTGAGTAGAATCTAGCATTCTCTGAGTGAGAGCCATAGTTTGTTGTATGATGGCATGATAGGTTATGAGCCTGTACCAGAATGTGACAATATACCTTGAGGATTAAATAATCATCTGCTTGATTTTATCCAAAGGGCCAGGAAGAAAAACTACATAATTGCAACCACAGACAGGAGTCTTTCCTGCTCTGGCTCCCTGAGCTAGAGGTCTGCTGTTTTATCTCCAGCAGAACTGGTTACCTGCCAGTTGATTGTTTTAAGGTTGCTATGAGATAACAAAAGAGAAGAAAATGCAGAAATGAAATTTGACTTTCTTATCTTTTCTTTTTAATACTACAAATATTTTTAAAAAATTCATATTAATTAATAAATAAGTTTAGTTTAGAATTGATTTAGATTTACATTAAAAATGCAATGATAGTATGGTAGAGTTTTCATATACCTCACACCAATTTCTTCCTATTATTAACACTTTGCATTGGTATGATACATGCTGTTCAACACCAATATCAATCCTATATTATTAACAAAAGTCCATATTTATTCCAACTTCTTTAGTTTTTCTCTAATACCCTTTTCCTGTTCCAGGACCCCATCCACAGTACCACATTACATTGAGTTGTCATGTCTCTTTAGCTTCACTTGGCTGTGACAAATTTTCAGTCTTTCCTTATTTTTGATGACTTTGACAATTTGGAGTAATGTTGGTCAGGTATTTTGTAGCTTAGGTGGGATTTTTCTGAGGTTTTCTTCAGGAATAAACCAGGCTTATTATTTGTTTTGGAAGGAAACCACAGTATAAGGGCCTTCTTATCACATCGTGTAAAGGGCACATGTGCCCACGATGACTTACCATCAAGGACAACATCAACACCTTGATCACCTTTCTGAGATTGTCTTGGTCTGGTTTCTCCACTGAAAAGTTACTCTTTTCTTCCTTTCCATACCACAGTAGTTGGAAGACAGTCCCTCTTCGGAGCCTACATTTAAGGAGTTAGGAGTTATGCTCCATTTCCCTGAGGGTAGAACATCTACAAAAATTAGTTTAAGTTCTTGTTCAGAGAAGATTTATATTTTCTTCCCCAATTATTTCTTTAATCGGGTATCAGCACAGATGGACAGTGGATATTTATTTTATATTTTGGGTTATAATCCAATACTATGGTGTCTATTTTGTTCCTCAAATTCCTGCAGATATGGCCATTGTGAGCTCTTTCAAATGGCTCCTGTATCCCTCTGACACATCTCCATCAGCTGTGAGTGTATTTTTAGCACTTCCTTACTTTTTGGCACTGTTCAGTGCCCTAGGCTCACCTCGTGTATTCTCTGCTTCGCTCTTTGAATTAGCCATTTTCCTAAAGAGATTTTTAATTAGAGACATAAATGAAAGTTTATATGATTCAAACAGCCTATGTTTAAAGCACTTGCAATGTCATATAAATGAGCACAATGTTCTTTTGAAAAAGTTTTGACTTTTTGCATGGTTTGGGGTACATTGCAGGCTGTAACTTCAAAGGCCTTTGCAGTACTTAGGAAACACATTCTGATAAAATATTTTCTAACTTCATAGAAGCATTTAAGGAAATATTGGGCATTCTTTTTGGGTAGACAAATAAACTAAAATCTTTCCTCTGAAGTTCACTTGAGACTGAGTGAATGTAGAGATAGCTCAATTTTGACCATCCTTCCTCATCTTCTCTCAACCAGTCAGAAGCTACTAATGCAAGCAGTTTCACTTCAGGTGGATATGACAGCCCATGAAAGGATATTTTTAATCTTTATGTAATGATTTAGTCTCATTTGAAAATTGAAGAAAAGTAAAAATAAACTAAAAATTATCATATAGAAGGAAATAAAATTCCCTGTCTTTTGAGATAATTATCTGGGCAACTTGAGGCAAATGCTGCATGATTCTTTTGTAGATGTAATACACCTTGCACTTGATTTCTCTTTCTTTGTGTCTTTGTCTCTTTAAACACCTCTGTCTTTCTCTCTCTCTTTCTTATACAAAATGATAATACTTTACTCATTAGCTCTAATGTTAGAAGTGATACATCAAAGTGGTTAAAAGAAATAACAATGGAGCCAGCCCACTCTTAGCATCTCTGTCAAAGGGTAAGACACACTCTCAGTGATTCAATGTGCTCATCTGTAAAATAGTTAAAACTCAATCAAATTCATCATAATTCTATAGGAAGTACCTAAATTTATGCATTAAAGTGGTAGAGCAATTTTTAGCACATTTTAAATATTTAATAAATTCTTGTATTAGTTTTTCTTTTTCTAATCTATCATAGTTTTCCAAATCAGAACACATAGATCTATCTTATTATTTGTAATGACTGCACAGTATTCCAGATTAGGACATTACCACATTTAATACATTCATTTCCTAATTAAATTATATGAAGGTGTTTTTCATTATTTTGCTTTTGCAAACCAGGGGTTGTGAATGTAGGTTTGAAATTTTTTTTATATATTTCTGTTAAATTCTGCAGGCCAGATTCCTACAAGTGGAATTGCTTACTCAACGATAAAAATATTTTAATCTACTTTGGTATTATTACTGATATTGGTTCTACCAATTTATACAACTCTCAATATTTATGAGTGCAACATTTTTCAAACTTTTGGTTTAATATCAATAATTTTTATGACTTTTCTCACAAATATGATCCATGTTCATTTTTAATAATTTCAATCAATGTAGAGAAGAGAAAATAAACTACCCCAAGTCCCGTCACTGAGAAATAATTGGTGCTAATTCATAGCAAACATTATTTAGGCAGTGCTCATCATGTTTCATATAAAAAAAAAGTAATGGAGGGATAGACTCTACATATACACAAATACATCCTTTAAAATGGTAAATTATTATACATGATATGTTTAATTTAAAACTATTAACTTAAATTTTACTTAAATGATTGAACTAAGTAATAAAAAAGTAATTATTTGAAGTAATTACTTAAGTAATAAAAAAAGGTGAAGTTGAAGAATTTTGTGAACTTCTGATCAATGGTTCTTTGCCACATGTCAAATTAATTCCTGTAGTATACATTATTCTTTTTTGGGGGGTTGCCTACCATATAAAACCTTACTAAGTTTGGAGATTTTCCCACATTAGGAGCCTTGTATTAAGATCTCCAGAGAAACAGAACCAATAGGATGCAGGTAAATATATTGATATAAGTATAAATATTAATATATAAGAGATTTGTATTATGGAAATTGGCTCACATAATTATGGAAGCCCAGAAGTCCAACCATCTGCCTTCTGCAAACTGGAGAATCAGGAAAGCTGGTGGTGTGATTCAATTGAGTGGGAAGGCCTGAGAACCAAGAGTACTAATGTCTAAGGGCTGGAGTAGGTAAATGTTCCAGCTCCATAAGAGAGAGCGAACTCGCCCTTCCTCTGCCTTTTTGCTGTAGTGGGACCCTCAGTGGATTAAGTGATGCCAGCCCACATTGGTAAGGATGGTCTGCTGATTCAAATGCTGATAACTTTTGGTAACACCCTCAGAGATATACCCAGAAATAATGTTTTACCAACTATCTAGGTATACCTTAACCTAGTCAAGTAGACACATAAAACTAACCATCACAAGCCTTCATGAAAAGCAGAGTACACTTCTCTATATAAAAATTAAAAGTTCCATTGTTAGGACACTTTCAATGAAGAATTAGAGTCATAAAAAAGGAGACAAGAGGAGCTCTTTGATCCTCATGTCAATGTCTAGCAGGGTGACCAACTTTCTAGATGCCAACCTGAGACACAGGCATACTTTACCCTGCCCAACATGCTTAATAATATTATAATAATATTATATATAATAAGTAATGATATACATATGTATAATTACTTTAACATAAAATATGAAAATATGTGTTTTTTAAAATTTTACATTATTCTCTTCTGTGACATGAATTCTACTATTTAAACTGAAACAATAAAACTAGTTAACAATTGCAATTAGTAACTAATATCAGGATTATTTTAAAATAACTCAAGAGAAATATAACACTATTTTTATAATATTTCTTTTCTGATAAAAATTTTAACACTCTTAAAGCTATTACAGATTCAAACTGTGTAGACTCTATTACTGTGTATTCTTAAAATATATCTAATTTTTTAAAAAGGAGAATATAAATACAATGAAGCTAATTAAACATAATTACCTACATTTAATTTTTAAAAATGATTTTTTTCTATCTCATGAATGGAGTATTTTTGCTCCCTAATCCAAAAATCTGAAATCCAAAATGTTCCAAAATCTAAAACTTTTTGAGAATTTACATGATACACAAAGAAAATGCCCATAGGAGCATTTCAGATTTTGGATTTTCGGATTAGGGATGTTCAACTCATTAAGTATATAATGCAAATATTTCAAAATCTTAAAATATTCAAAATCTGAAGCACTTCTGTTCCTAAGCTTGGTAGATAAGGGATACGCAATGTGTATTTCTGTTTTCTTTTCTAATACTACTTCTCTGAAAGTATACTTCCCTGAAGGGACTAGGGCATTCTTCTTTTTTAAAAGATGTAGAGTACTGGTAAAACTGAATATAAAATATAAAACTTACTTTGACTTGGAATTCTGCTTTTATCAAGCCCATATTAAACTGATCTCTAGTGTCAGTCCCATGTGATGATATCAAGCTAAACATTAATATGTCCTTAAGAACAGTGATTGAACATGGAATCTTCATGATTTCACTTACGAGCAATAGCAGGTTTTTAGACATGTAAGGATGAATTCCTAGCTCTAGAAAAATGGACAGTTTTCTTTTTTATGTATAGGCTTATCTTTGTAGACCCACTGTTGTCAATCAAGTCCTCTTTATCAGTAAATTTACCATATAGGTTTTCCTTGTCTAAAATGTCCATCATTTTTAAATACATAAACCACAAACCAGAAACCACCATATTGGCAAAAGCCATCAGCACACACAGAAAGAGTCGACCCATCATAGGTGGACCGGGATTTTTAATGCCTAGCAGCAATCAAAAAGCAAATTAGATCTGCAAATGCATGTAATACCCATAGGGGAAAATTTTTGACATAAGACAGTATTTAAAGAAAATAAAACAATTTCATGTTCAATGAGCCAATTAAATTCATAGCTGTGGCCTTTCTCTATTCAGAATCTTTTATTTGAATCCTTTAGTTAGGTGTTGATTTCTCCAACCTATGTGCCTCCTTACAAGTACTAGAACACATAGTTATTCAATTTCAGATTATATGCCAATTTTTACACACACTTTGTGACTTTAGGAATAAAGCTATAGATTTTAAAAGGCATAAATAGCATTCTAATTATATTCATTTATGCAAATCAAGCATGCTTTTACTATTGTGACTATTTTTATTTCAAAGCACTTCATGTACAGTTGGCAATTATTATAATTATCCCTATTTATATAGGGAAAACTGATATTACAGAGAGGTAAAGTTACCCACACAAAGTCACATCATTTTCTTAAGTACCACATATTCCACTTACCAAATATTTATTAAGTGGACACTTGTATGCCAGATACTCTTCCAGAGGCTACATAAAAGTCATCAACAAGATGAGCAAATCCATATCTTCATAGAATTTTCTTCAGAAAATGAATTATTTATTTATTTACTAAATGTTATTTCATAATTTCCAGACATATGCAAATAAAAAGTTAGTGAAATGATATGATAAAGAAATGTGAAGGTTATGTTACACTGGATTATTTAAGATGACCTGTCTCTCGAAGCAGTCATAGTCAACGTCTGAGACCTCAATGAAATATGAGGATCCAGAAAAAAAATATCTGCTATCACAGATTCCTTGACAGAAGGAAAAACTTGGCATGTTCAAAGGATAAATAGATCGTGTCTGTGACTGGAGGAAATTGTGCAAGAGAAAGAGAAAGATAAGAGAGAGGGAACTTTTACTAATGTATTAAGTAACTAAGTTTATAAATCCTCTCTTCCTAATCTCCCTCTCTCTTCTATTAGAAGTATGCACGAGTTAATTATATCCCTCAGCATTTACAAAAAACAAAACACTAAAAGTGTCTGTAGAGAACTTTTCCTTGTATTTATGTTATATTCTTTGTTTACATTAATCTGTTTCATCCTAATTGCTTCAAGCAAACACTAAATGGGGCTCTATGTTGATCTCAATTAAATAGAAGTCCAAAAGTCAAAGGTGAGTGAAAAGCAACTCAGGAATCAACAGCAGTGATAAATACATTGTAAGTCAGGAATACGTAACTTTGATTTGTCTCAGCAGTATGACACAAATGCTCTGACAAAGTAGATGGAACTTAGCCTGTGTGCAGGAAATGTCTGCTTTTCATAATCAGACACAAGACAGTCATAATACAATACTAAAGAGAGTATACAGAATACATCATGTTTAGTTGGAAAATAGAACACTATTTTGCCTTTAAGATGTGACTTTTTAACTGTTATATAGTTATTTTAAGCACTAAAAATTGTAAAGCCATGCACATTCACTCCTTCTGTATCTTTCTCATTCTTCTGAAAAAGCACAATTCTTACCACATTTATTGAGGAATAATTAATATTCAATAAACCATACATATTTAAAGTTTAGAATTTGATACATGTTGACATATATATATACACTGGTGTTACAAAGATAATGAACATATTAATCATTCAACAGAGTTTCCTTGTGTCCCTTTGTAATCCTTCCCACACCTCTGAATACCCTACTCCACTTCCCAAGGCCACCACTGCTCAGCTGTCTAGTTAAGCACAATGTTTGATGAAATAAAATTTTTAAAAATTAGTGCATAAAAGTGATTGGAAATAGTGTTTGCTCCCAATATTAATATTGACTTCATTATGTTATTTATATACATGTTTACAAATTATGATATAAACACTCTTTCTGAAAGAATAAATATAAAAAGTTAGAGTATTACATTGTCTGATTCTAAGAATTAATATATAGGTACAATTATCAACATAGTATAGAAGTGGTGTAACAATAGACCTAAAACTCAATGCTACATAATACAGACTCCAGTAACAGACCTGTATAATATGAACAATAGATTTTCAACAAAGCTACCAGGACAAAACAAAATGAAAATGAAATAGTTTTAATATAAATAATGCTATAATAATTAGATATCACAATGGATTAGAAAAAGGAAATATCAGTTACTACTTATAACCATAAAAAATAACCTGAGATTAAACCACAAGACATCTACAAAAATATTTATAAACTTGGAGTGGGCAAAGATTCCTTATGTAGCACACAAAAAAATACAAAATTTAAAGAAAAAACATGTGACATTGAACTTCATAAAAACTTTTTAAAAATTATTACACTTTGAAAGACACCACTAAGAAAGTGAAACTCAAACCATGGAATGGGAAGAGATGATATTTGTATCATTTTTCTATAATATATAATATTAGGCAAAAGAAACTTGAAAGCTCATTAAGATAACCTACCTAAATAAAAATGAACAATTTGAACAGAAGATACACAAACAAGCACATAAATGTTTTTCAATCTTATTAATGATTATTAAATTGCAAATTAAAATTCCAATGAGATACCAGTACAATTGATATTCTAGTGGTTGGTCATTGACCACTAGAATGACTAGCATAAAATGTCTGAGCATAACAAATATTGTTGAGAATGTGTTGGAACTGGAATTCTCATACACTGATAATGAGACTGCAAAATGGTACAACCAGTTTGAAACAGTTTCAGGTTCGTAAAAAAATAAGTATACACCTATATGATTAATAGGATGTATGCACTCCTTTTATAGATAATTTTTGAGAAATAAAACATATGTCCAATGAAGACTTCATACACATGTTCATAATAACTTTATTAATAATAGTGTAAAACTGAAAAGAACTCAAGTAAGCATCAGCAATAAATAGATGAACAAATAGTATATAGTTGACAAGGGAATGCGTCTAAGCAATAAAAATTAATCCTAATACAAGAAACAACATGAATGAATAAAAATCACTATGTGCAAGAAGACATACCCAAAGAAATAAATAAGTGAATAAGTAAATTCTTGAAAAAGAAAATTCTATTAAATTCAAACTACACTGTAGTTACATAAGGAGGATCAGTGTTTGTCTTACACTAGGTAAGGAGATAACGATGCAATCCTATGAGACATGGAAAAACTTCTGGGGTTGATAGAAAAGTTCCATATTTTGTTTACACCAGTGGCTTATGGGTGCATAGATCTGTCAAAAAGCATTGAATTGGACACTTTAAATAAATGTTTCTTATTGTACCTAAATTATACAATAATAAAGTTGATTAAAAAGAAACCCTAAAGATATGAGAATTCTTCTTCTGGCCTGCCAGAGCATATACCTACAAAAAAGACAACATTCACACAACTAACCACTATAAAATCTGAATGAAATATAAAAACAAATCAAAATAAAATTTATCTGAATGCACTGGACAGTGAAAAATATCAGGCACATTCTGTCTTGGCAGAGATTCCTGTTTTATCTTTTAGTGAGAAGATAGGTCACAGTCATTGCTGCTTACTGTGACTAAAACTTTGGTAGAAAATCTGCAATCTTTCTGGCCCCCAAAAAACATGGGATGGGATTTGTGGTTATCATAGTCGTTAATAAAGTGACAAATCATAATATAATGAAATATTCATAAAATGTTAATTCATAAAATACTAAATAAATATTTAATTTATTTATCCATAAATAAATAAATTTATTTAATATTTTAATGTATACAATAAAATTATATTTACTAATATATTAATATTACTTATGTAATAATGGTAGACAAATAGAGAACACCAAATCTCTATATAAACAGCCCAAATATCTGACTGTCTAGCTAAATCCTGAAACATGTATTCATTTAGCAAATAGCCAGTAAGTGAATTAGAGCTACAAAAATTGAACAAAAATAAAAAGCTGCAGGCCAATACAAGTCCAACCAAGAGAACTGCCTGCCAAACAAACACAATCTAGTCACTTTAGAAGATTAAAACTGAATTCAGTATTTCTACAATATATCTATTACAATATTGAAAATGCAATTAAAACTTCCAGTCATATGAAGTAAAATCCTCAATTCAAATAATAGAAATTGATCATGAGAATTCTTAGCAGAAAATAATTTAAAAGTAGCAATTCTAATTATGGTCAGTGCTGTAAAGTAAAGTATGATCATGATGAATAAAAGAGTAGAGAATTTCTGTAGAGAAATAGAAACTATAAAATTGAACTAATTGAAAATGTTAATACTGAAAAATAAAATATCAGAAATAATAAAAAAAGACTAGCAGACTAGCTGTGGTAGTCTGCCCAGGCATAATAGGATTTAGAACGTGACCTAGAGAGAGTAATTATTATGCCATTAATTTGAATCTGCATTGTGGTTCACCCCGACCCTTAGGTAGGCTTTCTTAGAGGGAGCTTTTATACTAAGATGGAATTTTGAAACACCTGTTTATCATTTGATAACATCCCATACATCCCCAGAGCCTGCCTCCAGATGGGGCTAATAAAAGGAAACAATCTGAGAAGTTAGTGAGAGAGTGGGTCAATCAGTCAGTCAGTCAGTGAGTCATTCTGTCTTTCTCCACTCGCGGAGACAGACTCGTTTTGTTCTACAATAAAGAGCTGCTCATGTGAAACTGCTTCCTGCCTGAGGTTACTCTGATGTATTGGCCTTGCTGGTGATTTTCCCAAGCAGAGTCAGAGGACCATGGTAATAGTCTGGACTTGACACTTTGGTGTGCATGGTCATTCTTCAGCCAAGAGCATACCAAGGACCAAGAACTGAGGGCAGACTGCCGCCCTGACAAAGGGACTTTGCAAATATGATGAAAGTTATAAATATGATTAAGTTTGTTAAATTGTAATCCATAGATCAATCAGCCCAAATAGATGATATGCAGAAACTATATTCTAATATTCACCAGAATTTACTATCCCTGAAGACGTGACCTGTTAAATAATCTTTACGGCCCAGAACAAAATGAGAATGCAAGTTCCCTTGTTCAAAAATTATTAAAAATTTCAAGAAGACAACCTGCTATCAAATCAAGAACAGGATCCATCAGGGAACAGGGCCCTGTAGGACTGTATGGGTTGGTTAAATGCCCATGAAGCTAGCTCTGATTGAAATTTTTCTTTCATATCTCTCATTTATAACTTAGTGCATGCTCACGAAGCTTCTCTGTAAGCTACATAAATCAGGTAAACATTAACTTGGTTTTAATCCAAAATGAAAGATTGGAAGGAGGTGTGTGGAGAAAGTAAAAATCAGGCTTATGACACTTAACTAGATTGATTCTTTCCTCCATGTTCTTCCCTTAACATACATCAGAGTCCACCTAAGTCTACTTTTCCAGATTTTTGACTGTCTCCATCAGTTTTTACTTTTCTCTTCTAACCACATTACAACCAAAAGAAAAATAAAATCACTGCCTAAACTGAACTTGAAATCAAGAACTCAATTTTAAGAACAGAAAAGGACAGAAGGAAGGAAGGGCAGCATGGTGAAATATTAGAGGATTGCCATGGTGATTTGAAAGCCGGACATCTTCTAAGTTATAACCTAGGCTTATGAGCAAAAGCATTTATATTATCTATCTAATGGTCCCTTTGAATGAATACAGTTGTGTGAATTTATGCTGAATGGAAAATTAAATGTTTTGCCTTTATTTTTGCTATAAGTGACACATACTGGTTTACCACTACATGAAAAAGATAAAGAGATTGAACAAAAATGCTGAAATAATTAAAGATTTGAAACTTTGGATACTTTTAAAAAGAGAAATGAAGTGAGAGGATTAGTCCTAATAAAAGGAACAGACTGTAGAAAAGATTCTCTTTATCATTTTATAAAATAAGTTAAGGTGTATCTGTTTTCATTCCCATGGAGAGAAGTGCAAAGTAAAACAGGACATAGAATTTACATACTCTAACTCAAAACAAGCTGTGGGGATGGGAGAGACATGCAAAGAAACATGAACTCTATTTTTATTATGCTTATTTATTTGTAATGGTGTGGTTCAAACAATTCTGAAACTGCAATAATTGTATTAATGAATTGAGAAAATGAACAAGTGTATTGATGTTATTAGAAGGCAGAGTTTGCACTATAGAAGAAGAGAAATACAAATATAGAATAGAAGAAGGCAAGAAAGAACAAGGAATCTTTTGTTGCAATTGAAATTGAAGTTATGAGTGTGTAAACTCAGTATTTCTAGTATATTTGTATATATAAAATATATATATTATATGTATGTATAGAGAAAAAAAGACAGAAAGGCGAGAGGGCGAGTAATAATATTCTGTCTAGTATCTATGTATTTATGTGGATCTATCTGTCTATAAATTTATCTATCCATATATCTCTATATAAATATAGATATATAGCTATTCATATTTTATATATTTGGATATATACAGATAACCTCATTGTTACATTTATATGCATGTATAAATGTTATATAGCTGTGAATACATGTATTCCTGAAAGTTTATGTGTATATGCAAGTGTGCACTTTTGAGTTCTGTCTGTTAAAAGGATTAAGAAGCAAAGAAACTTCAATATCAATGTACACAGCTATTGCCCAGGTATTGATGTCTGATCTCATTCTCCACTGAACAGAGCTAGAACTCCTTGGAGAAATTGTTGATTTCAGGAAAAGTCAGGGTAGTTGTAAGGTGAGTCTTGAATATCTTGTTTTCCAGAATGTAAGGAAGGGACACCAAGCAGCACTGGCAAGTGAGATCAAACCACAACAAGGGATTCAACCCAGAAACATTCCTCTTCCCCATGGGCCTGAAATTCCCTTCTCCTATGTGGAGGAAACAGGTAGCCCATCCTGGGTAAATTCTTGTTTCCACTCAGGCAGCACCAGCAGGGACCCATGAGAGCCTCAGTGGAACTAGATAAAACAAGCAGAACACTGCTAAGATTCTGAAAATTACATAGTCATTGAAACCAGAGTCCAGAAAAGCAAGCTAGGGATCTTGCGCTAAACCTAAGTGAAGTTACTGACTGCTAAAATAAAAAATTTAAATAGGTCCATGAATTTCCTAACAAATAGAAAAAAATGTCTAGGATGCAATAGAAAATCACCCACCCATCATACCAAAAACTGGGAAAATTACAACTTGAATGAGAAAAGACAATCAACTGACAACAAAACTGAAACGAAACAGATGTTGAAATCATCTGAGACAAGTTTTAAAGCCATTATAAAAATAATAAAACAAGATTACAAATTATATTGGAACAAATAAAAACTCTCAGTATAAAAATAAAATATATTAAATAACCAAATTCAAATCATAGAAGTGAAGAATTCATTTAAATTTTTTTTCTTTGGATGAACTCAATAGTAGAGTGGAGATAGAGGTTACTATTAATAAACTTGAGAAGAGATCAGTATAATTGACCAATCACAACAGAGGGGAAAGAGAACAACAACAACAACAAAAAAAACCAAAAAACAAATGAATAGAGATTCTGTGACCCCAACGGACAATAATGAATTAAGCAAGATTTTTCTTTCCAGAAAGAAAGAGTAGTCAAGGAAATAATGTTTGAAAATTTCCCAAATTTGGTGAAAGTCACAAACCTACAGATCTAAAAAGCTGAGTGAATCCCAAACAGAAGAAATCCAAAGAAATTCACTTTAAGACATATCATAATTGAATTTCTGAAAATTAAAAAGAAAATATTTTTTACAGTGGCCAAATATGATACATTATTTATAGGGAGGCATCAATTTGAATGACAGCTGATTTCTCATCTGAAACCATGAAGGCCATAAATTAATAGCAAAATATTTTTCAAGGGCTAAAACAAAAGAACTGTCAATCACAAATTCTATATCTGGTATAACTATCCTTCAAGACAAAGGAAAATTAAAAAAATTCATTGCTAGCTGATCTTTGCTTTAAAAAAATGCCTAAAGGAAGTGCAGCAAAATGGAAAAGATGTTAAAAAAACAAACAAAACAAACAAAAAAACCCCGGCACATTAGGAAAGATGAAAGGACAAATATAAGAACAGAAATATAGGTAAGTTCAATAGACCATCTTTTTCCTTATGAGTTTTCAAAATTATATATGATGATCAAAACCAAAAAGACATCATATTATCATAAGACAATGGTATCTAAATGTGTAGAAAGTAAAGAAACTTAAATGATGGAAGTGACTACATATTCATTCAAAGTTGTAAGTTGTAAATTGTTGATACCAGTAGACTATGATAAGTCACTTATGTACAATGTAATATCCAGAGTAACTACTACAAAAGTATATGAAGAGATACACTGAAACTTTAAAAATGCTCAAGTAACCCACAGTAGAACAAGAAAAAACAGAGGAATGAAAAACAGAGGAAGCAATGAAAACACGAGTAATATTCTACAGTCACAGACTCAAGCACTAACATATCAATAGTTACCTTAAGTGTAAACAGCCTAAAAATATCAATTAAAAGACAGAAATTTAGAGAGTAAATTTTAAAACATGTGACCCAACTAAGGCTATAAAATATGTATACAATACAATCAACTGGAGTAAACTGACCTGTGGAACACTCAACAACAGCAGATAGAGATATAGATAGAAAAGTAGCTGTAAATATATATAGATAGATATACAATATATAGATAGAAAGATAGATATAGATAGCTATATAGGTATATATGTAGATATATGATTATGTATTGATATATATATTATAACTATCTATATTTATAATCTACCTACAGTCTATATCTTCACAAATATAGACCATATTTGGAACTATAAATCTAGTCACAACATAGTTAAATGATTTGAAATCATACAGAGTATGATATCTGAAGATAATAGATTCAAAGGAGAAATCACCGGTAATCTGAATATGATACCACAACTTTCCCTCATAATAGTATTATAATTTGCTCTGCAATATAGCCTTTTGGTCCATAATAGATTATGTATTTTC
The DNA here is from genome assembly GCA_028533085.1 of Varecia variegata. NCBI lineage: Eukaryota > Metazoa > Chordata > Mammalia > Primates > Lemuridae > Varecia > Varecia variegata. The sequence continues at coordinate 32,328,300 of CM052443.1, forward strand.
TAATATACTAACTTGCCACCTTTATCCACATATGCACTGTTGGCCTTCAAGTAGTACATAATTTTAAAATAGTACCTAATTGGAGTACATAATTTCTGAATATTATATGGGTGTAAAGAGCAGATAATAATCCCTACTGAAAACACTGGAAAGAATTATCTTTTTCAGGTCATAGAATAAATCTTTAGGCAATCTTTGGGTGAGTCAGTTTGCATGGCAAGATATAGAGGAAAAGAAGTAGAAAAAGGAAATACTCTAGCTAAAGTTAAAACTGTTTAAATAATTCATTACCAACTCATTTTAATTTTATCACAACCAAAAATATCCTAGATTACCTTGGAGGTAGATTCAAGACAGTTAAGCATTTAATGCTGAAGATAAAAATAGGCTTGTCCTACAAAATTAGTGAGATGGTGATGGAGATAACACGCTATAGTTGCTACTTTAATTAGCTTTTTAAATACTCAAATGACACAGATCTATTAAGTCAGCTATCACAAAGACCCAGTATCATGTACCCGGGCTTTATAATTTAATGATTGAGCTAAATCCAAATTTAACTCTTCTTGCTTATTTTTCCTTTCATTTTTCACTTTAAAGCTCTATCACACAATATTTTCAACATTAAATTATATTTTTCCTTTTTAATGAGATCTGTAATAAGGTCAATAAACCAAAAAATAAAAAGTCTTATTACTAATGAAATCCATAAATTTACATAATCTCTGATACTTTTAAATATTTTTATTCAAATTGAATATACCAATTGTGCAACTGACAAATTTGTAAATTGACTGTTAAATCTCACTTTTTTTTTTTCTATTTAGGGATACTGTGGAGCAATGATTGATTCTCTTTTTCTTCACTTTCTATAATCAATTAAGTATCTGTCCAGTATGTTTAAGCTTTTGAATGGTTCTTCTTTCCATTATTATCACTATATGTCTGGTTATTGTTCCTTGTCTGAATAGCTTCTATATTTTTATAAATATCTCCCAGCCTTCAGTCTTGCACTCATAGAGATTGAATTTCAAATCTGTACTCCATTACTTACTGTATGTCATTAGAGCAACCACTTTCTCCTCAATACCTTCATTTACAAAATAGAGATAATAATAGTACCAGCCTCATTGGGATGTCTAGTGTTCAGAACAGGACTTTGCACATTATAATCATTCAATAAATGTAAGCTATTATAATCATTGCTATATATTTTTAAAATTAAAAATCTACTCATGCCACTGTGTGTTTGAAAATCCTTCAAAATTTTCTCTTGGTCTTCAGAGAAGACCAAGTCAAAAGTATTTACTACAAAATATAAAGCCTCCTTCTTCTGGCTGCTGCATCTATCTCCAGCCTTATTACTTCAAATTCCTAAGCCTGATGTTGAAAATCCTAAATTTTCTTGAGTTTTCCTCTATAACTAGATTAGAAGACTTTCACATAATTTCTAAAGTAATTCTTTCATGCCTTTCTTTATTCAGCTCAAGTTATAGTCTACCAGAATTTTCTTGAGAATCTCTTTTTTTGTCTACTTTAGGGGTCTTATTTCATGTGTTCCTCCAATAATCTGTACACAGGTCAATTTTTGTACTCTTGCTCAATATGTTCCAGATGCCATTCCAAAGCCATGTTGCAGCCTGCTGCCTGAACTAGGAGGCCAATATTCATTCCAGCACTTACATTTAGGTTCAATTAAACTAATCGGAGGTATAAAAGAGGGAAGAGAGTAAAGTTGGGGTATTCATTCCCTTAACTCCCTTCCTACAGAGGTACCTTGAGATGGATGCATCCAAAGAATATGTTCTTTCGTCAGGTTCTGGTAATCATTTTAATTGCATTGTCAGTCCTGGAGATATTAATTGTGCCATATGTTTCTAGCCCTGGTTTACTGCACCACCACTTATTATTCCTTACACCCCGATCTCATCATTGTAAATTTTTTTAAATTTTTCTTAAATTTCCACTTTTGGAGTGCCACACGTTTCCTGCTTAGACTCTGACAGTACTTAGTAGTGTATATCAGTCAGAATAGTTTTGGTTACATTGTGGTAACAAACAACCCCCAATATCTCAGAAACTCATAAGAAACTAAAACATTTTTCTTCTCATGGGGGCTCTGCTACAAAAACTGCAGAAGGCTCCACATCTACACTTCTCTGATATTCAAGCAAGGAAAAAGAAAATGAGCAAATCACACATGAACTCTTGAAGTTTCTACCCAGAAATGAGACACAGGTGTCTGCTTATGCTTTAGCAGGCAAAGCAAGGTCCTGGCAATATGTACATTCGAGGATGGAGGAAAATTCATCACAGGAGGATGAGAAAGATTGATGAAAGCATTATAACTTCTGTATTTTATAACTTTTTCCAAATTTCCTGATAAAACAAGCTCCTTAAAGGAAGGACCTTTCTTTTCTTCAGCTTCATATCCATATAGCCTGGCATTATACTTAGCAGAAAATATAAAATTAAATAAGTGTTGTTTGCATAAATAATTTTTTGGTCTATACAAATAAAAAAGTAATTAATGAAAATAAATTGAATCACAGTTATTTTTGAACAGTTTCAAACAGGTAAAGCTATGCTGCCTTATCATAATATAAATGAGCCAAAATAGCTCCACTAAACCTCATAATTCAGAACAGAAAACTTTCTCCAGAGGTCATGATATTCAGTTAGAGAAGCTCTGGAAGTGGTGTTTAAGAAATCTGTGTTCTATAGTCAGTTCAAAAATGAATCATCATGTAATTTTGGACAAGCCTTTACACTTGAACGCTTCCTCTAAAAATGTCAGGATTTTGTTTTGTTTTGTTTTGCTTCACTTAATTTTAAAATATAAGCTTTCAGATTAACACTGAGTTTTAATGTGGTCTTATTAATTTTTATGGATCCTAGTAGCTAGTGACCAAGTTGGAATATTTTCATTTTGATGACCAAAATTGTGTCCCTGTATAACTTTCAAGCTCATGCATCAGAAGACCTATGGACATATTAAATGAGTCTACATTACCGTACTTTTCAGTCTATAGTGTATGGGGGCCCTCAGGGGCTGCTGGGTAGGTCAACTCTTTTCTTCCTGTTGTATCTTTTCCATTGATGAGAAAAGATATATTTTATGACTCCAAAAATTAGTTTTAAGAATATAAAAAAGGCTGTAAAAATTTGTTCAAAAGCGGTTTGATGACAGACTTCTCTTTCTTATGTGCTGTTTTAGAGTATAACATACGTTTATGAGTGTATATAAAACATAATGCCTAAAGTTCTGCTTCCTTATCATGCAAGACATTAGGCTGCTATGATTGCTATGACATAAATTGATCTTTCCAGGAGGATAGCTTTTTGTCTCATGTTTTACGGTATTCAGTAAACCACATTCATTTAAAGATTCATCATTGTTTCTGATTATAATACATGATAATGAAGAAATACCGTTTGAATTAAGAACCAGGAATTCTTCACTAGGCTATAATGGTTGCAGTGGGCCAGCTGGGATCTGGTTTTATCTAATCCTGCTCTGTATTATCTTGTACTTCTATTTCTTAGAATTATGAAATTTGTGACATTTTGTAAGCATCTGCTAGATGCACTTCAGTTTTGTTGTAAGTGTTCCACCTAGATTTACTAAATTAAAATTATCTTTAGGGTAGATATTTTAGTTAACTATGATATTTTTCAGATTTTCAGACTAAACATTTGATTATAATAAAATGAATTCCTAGACTTTGGAGAGAATAAGTGTACATCTTCACAGTACAATTTATGCCAAGATTAAAGTTTAGAGTTGCTTTTCAGGGAATCAAATAGAAGTACTTCATGGACACCAAAACAAGAACCAAAATATTTCCAAAATAATAAATAATACACTGTTTTAAGAATAAGTAACATGGAAATTCAAACAATCATTTAACTATAAATGCTTTCCTAGGCATTGCAGAAACTAACAAAACCTTGCCCAATTCTCATGCCACAACTTCTCATCTTGATGAATTATAAAAGGAAACTGGGCATATTACAAGAGTAACAGGAAAGTTCTGCCAAAATATTACGTTTGTCACCGTAAAGAAAACAAAAGACCAGTGCCAACACTTTTTGTAAGGACTTGACATTTGTTATGAATGTTTAGAGCAAAAAGAGCTTATGGGCTTCTAGAAAGCATGCAGTCTGTTGGCACACGTCTCTGTTGCTTTACTATACATAGTCAGTCCAGCAAGGAGAACAATTGCTCCGGAAATCACTTTCATATAACATTTCATGTAACAGTAACTAGTTAGTGTATAGATCACCATAAATAGCATCTCTGGCTGTTTTATTTTTTCTTTTGTTTCTCAGTATTGTTTTCAGTATCTTACTTTGCCCCACGGCTCTGCCCTTAGCGCGCTATTCTCTCTTCTTGCATTTTGCACTCTCCTATGACTTCATAATGATGAAAAATAAATCTTTATCTCTAACCCTAATCTTATTCCTGAACTCCAAATATATTTAAAACTAACTTCATACATCTCCCCTTGGATATCTCACAGGTACTTAAAAAACATATTCATTTTCATACACTTTTAAAAGAGCATTTTATTTTAATATAAAGTATATATAAAAACATACAAAGCAAATGTACAGATTACTGGATAATATTATGAAGCAAACACCTTGCAATGACCACCTTAGTCAAGATAGAAATTTGCTACTCATGACCAAAATATCTATTTACCCTGTTTCAATCTCAGTGCCCTCTCTTCTCCTACAAATAACCACTATCTTTTTATATTAATTAATCCCATATGTTTTTTTTATGACTTTACCAGCCACATGTGCTTCAATAGACATTGCATGCGGTGCATTTCTATTGTGGCATTTCAGGTAAGCTGCACCTAACTTTCCTAATTCTCTCTTCCCATCATACCTACAAGTTAACGTTGGCCACAAGAGGCATTTTGCATGAGATTTAGAAGCAGAAAGTAGAGAAGCAGGTGTATATTTTACAGTAGCAAAATCAGTGGTAGAAACAAAGCTCTTTGGCAAGATCAAAATATTTTTATCATTTGCTCATTGCTACGTTGGTTGATCCTAAGCCTTTTCAGTAGAAAAATTTAGAAAGATAAATGATAGACAGCTAATAAAACTTATCATACTGATGTTTCTTATTCAAATCCAGTACTCCAGAGTATTTACTTAATCTCCTTTATATTACTAAGTATCTTCTTTTCTTCACATTAAAAATTTTGGTTTTCAAGAATATAGGTGATGGCATAATTAGAATATTTCTTAATTACTCATTTGTTGTATTTTACCTTACACAGAAAATACTTAGACTATAAAAATACTGTTGCTGCCACCCCTAATAATTACTGATAAAAATAATTAATTTTTGTATGTGTTGTTCCCATTTCCCCTTTTATTTGATGTGGTATATTTACATTGTCAGGACACATGGCCATATTCCCTTTCTACAAATCCTCATTTAATCTTAGCTGTAAAAGTAAGCGTATATTTATTGCTCATCACCAATCCTTATCCCAAAGTCTCTCTATTTTGGTTTTCTGGAGTTCATACTGTAGTAATTTCTTCTAATGATATGTATTTCAATTCTTAAGGCACTACCACAGAGTCTTGATTGCTGTAGCTATGAAGTAGCATTCAAAATTAAGCAATGTGAGCCCTCCGACTTTGTTCTTATTTTCAAGATTGTTTTGTTTATTCTGTATCCCTTTCATTTTCATATGACATTCATGAATTCATGATCAAGTTGCCTATTTCTTTCTTTTTTTTTTTTTTTTTTTGAGACAGGGTCTTGCTCTGTCACCCAGGCTAGAGTGCAGCAGCACTAACATAGCTCACTACAGCCTTGAACTCCTGAGCTCAAGTGATCCTCCTGCCTCAGCCTCTCAAGTAGCTGGGACTACAGGCACACACCACCACACCTGGCTAATTAAAAAAAAAAAAATTCTGTTTAGAGACGGTGTCTTGCTAGGTTGCCCAGGCTGGTTTCAAACTCCTGGCCTCAAGTAATCCCCCCGACCCCATCTCAGCCTCCCAAAGTGGTGGTATTACAGGCGTGAGCCACTGCTCCTGGCCAACTTGCTTATTTCTTAAAAAAAATAGAGTGCAGCTGACATTTTGATAGTATGTTGAATCAACAAATCAACTTAGAAAATATTACCATCTTATTGATATTGGTTCCAACTCATGAACATGGGAATATTTTTCATTTATTAGGTCTTTTTATATCATAGTCAATGGCGTTTTAAAATTTTAAGTGAACAAACTTTACAATTATCATGTTAAATTTATGCCTATTTTTTTATTCTTTTGCAGATGGAATTGTTTTCAGTCTTATTTTGGCATTCTTCATTCTCAGAATATAAAAATGCAATTTGTTCAGTGTAATGATCCTAAATCCTGCAACTATGATGAACATGTTATTGAGATCTAACTGCATTTTTGTGTATTACTTTGTTTTTTTCTATATAGAAAATAATGTCTTCTGAGAATAGGGTTCATTTTACTTCTTTTTTTCCAATCTGTATTCCTTTATTTCTTTTTCTAGCCTAACTACCCCTACTAGAACCACCAATAACATTTTGAATGAGGCATTCTATAAAAAAAGACATCTGCACTCGAATGGTTATAGCATCACAATTTCACAATTGCAAACATGTGGAAACAACCCAAGTTCCTACCAATACATAAGTGGATTAATAAAATGTGGCATATATATACTATGGAGTACTACTCAGCCATTTAAAAAAAATGGTGAACTAATACCTTTTGTATTACCCTGGATGGAGCTATAGCCCATTCTTCTAAGTGAAGTATCACAAGAATGGAAAAACAAACACCACATGTACTCACCATTAAATTGGTACTAACTGATCAACACCTATGTGCACATATGAAAGTAACATCCATCAGGCACAGGAGGGAATGGGTAAATTCATGTGTAATGGGTATGGTGCGTGCTTTCTGGGGGATGGGCACACTTACAACTTTGACTCAGACTGTGCAAAGCAATTTATGTGACCAAAACGTTTGTACTCCTGTACTATTATGAAATTTTAAAAAAATGAAAAATATTTCATATTCTAGAATTATAGATTTATTTTTGAAAAGAAATACATGTAGATTTACCATTCCATCCAGCAATCCCACTACTGGGTATCTGCCCAGGGAAAATAAGTCATTTTATCAAAAAGACACCTGCGTGAATATTTAGTACAGCACAATTCACAATTGCAAAGATGTAGAATCAACCTAAGTGCCCATCATTTCATGAATGGATTAAGAAAACGTGGTGTGTGTGTGTGTGTGTGTGTGTGTGTGTGTGTATTTACACACACACACATATATGTATATATACACCATGGAGTCCTACTCAGACATAAAAAGGAATGAAATAATGTCTTTTGCAGCAACTTGGATGGAACTGGAGACCATTATCCTAAGTGAAGTAGCACCATAATGGAAAAACAAACACCAAACACCACATGAACTTCCTAATAACTGGGAGCTAAACAGTGGGCACACACAGGCACAAATATATATAAAGGTCATTGATATCCAAGAACCAGGGGCGGGTGTAAGAGGATGAGGGTTAAAAATTTATAGGGTACAATGAACACTATTCTGATGATGGGCACATGAAGAGCCCCAACTTAAGCATTATATTAGTACAGGTATCTGTGTAACAAAAACATATGCACTCCCTTAATATTTTGAACTAAAAAAATAGTAATTACCATAAAAATGTTGAACAGAAGTACCAATTGAAGTCATCCTTGTCTTATTCCTGATCTTAGGGGAAAAGTATCTAGTTTTTCACTATTAAGTATGATGTTAGAGTGGATTTTTCATAGAAAGCCTTTTTGAGATTGAGGATGTTTTCTTCTATTCCTAGTTTTTTGAGTGTTTGTATTTGGCATCTATACTTGTGGGGACAGTTATGTCATTTTTGTCCCTTATTATATTAATATGGACCATTACATTGAATTTCACATTTTGAGCCAACCTTCCATTCCTGGGATAATGCCTACTTGACAACAATGTATAATCTTTTCATATGTTGCTAAATTTAGATTGCTAATATTATGTTGAAGATGTTTGTGTATATATTTATATGGGATTTGGTCTATAGTTTCATTTTCTTGTATTATGGTTGGTTGGTTTTTATATCAGGGTAATGCTGGCTTTCATAAAATGAGTTGGGAGTGTTTTCTCCACTTCTATTTTTTTTTTTTTTTGAAGAGTTTTTTTTCAAGACTGGAGTTAAATCTTCTTTAAATGTTTGACAGAATTCACCAGTTAGTCATCTGGTCCTCAGCTTTGCTTTATGGAAAGCTTTTATATTACATATTAAGCTACATTACTTATTTTAATTCTATTCAGATTTTTCTAATTCTTTTTGAGTCAGTTTAGGTATTTTGTGTCTTTCTAAGAATCTGTCAATTTTCCTAAGTTTTCTAATTTGTTATTATGTAAATATTTCCAATATTCACTTATAATTTTTCCATAGTTTAATAATAATGTCTTCTTATTTGAAATTTTAGTAATTTGATCTTTTTTCTTATTTCTTGATCAAATTAGCCAAAACTTTGTCATTTTAGTTCATCTTTTCAGAGAACTAGCTTTTGAATCTATGGCTTTTCTCTATTGTTTTTGTATTCTCTATTTCATTTGTTTTGGCTATAGTCTATTTATTTGTTTGTTTATTTCTGATTGTTTGAGTTGTTTGTTCTTCTTATTTTTGTAGTTTCTTAAGGTGAAAGTTAGACTATTAATGTATGATTTTTTTTTCCTTTTTAAAGTATAAGTGTTTACAACTCTAAATTTCCCTGTATGTTATATTTTTGTTTTTATGCATCTCAAAGTATTTTCTATTTTGCATTGTGACTTCTGCTTTGACTTATTTCTCATTTAGAAGTATTAATTTATTTTCTACATATTTTTTGAATTTTCCATGTTTCCTTCTGTTAATGATATTGAATTTTATTAAATGTGGTTAGAAAGCTTACTTTGAATGATTTCAATCCTTTTAAATCTAATGATACTTATTTTATGGTCTTGAATATGGTCTGTCATAATGTTTTATATATATTTGAGAAGAACTTGTGTACTGCAGTTGTTGGATAGAATTGTCTATAGATGTTTGTTAGGTTGGGTTGGCTTATAATGTAATTCAAGTCTCCTATTTTTTTTACTATAGAAGAATCTTTTTCTTGTTTTCTAACCATTAATGAAATTAGAATATTGAAGCTTCTATTACTGATAAATTTTTCATTTTTGTTTCAAATTTATCAGTTATTGCTTCATATATTTAGGGGGAGGCTCTAGTGTTATGACCATATATCTATTATTATATCTTTCAAGTTACTAAACTTTTATCATTATGTCCTTATTTATCTTAATTAACAATTTTTGTGTTAAGGTCTATTTTTGGTATCATCTTAGTGTAGCTTTTGTGTAGACTTGGCATCATATGGTTCTGTCCATTCTTTCACTTTCAATCTATTTGTGTCTTAGAATTGGAAGTTGCACCTTGTAGATAGGTTAAATAGTGACAATTCTCTGGGGATGAAGATTTTAGGTAGCTCCAAACGTATTCCTCCTCCTCCAGTGACTGCTATACTGTTGGTCTTGACAGGTACTAAAGTTGAGAGGTTGTTGGTTTTCAAAGTTACCATAGAGCTGGAGAGGGTGATGGGATTAGAAAAAGTAAAAACATATCAAGGTTCACTCCTCTTGCCAGCTTCAGCAGTTTTTCTTGAATAAACATTTCTTATAATGTCTCATAATTTTTTGTTAATTTTCAAAATTATTAAAAATTATTTTGACAGCTTTGCCAATCTGCATATTGCTTTCAGGTAAATGTGGATTTCCAGAGATTGTTAGTAAGCCATTCCACAAGTTGCCATCCTGATTTTCTTGTCAAGAAACAATTTTCTGTATATTAGAAATCTTTGTCTACCTTAAATATGTTATGTCTTTTGTGAAATATAGAAAAAGTGTTGGTGATAGAATATAAAATGAGAAGAGAGGTAAGGTATGATCTTGAGGAAATAATTTAGTTAATAGATATAGAAAAATTAAGAGCACAAAGCAAGAAAAAAAATGAGATTGGAGAGGCAGCAAGAAAAAGGAGATTATGCCATCATAGAAACCACGGGAAAATAGTTTTAATGTGAAGCAGAGTCAATTTTGTAAAGACCACTGAAAGATCAAATAAAATGAGTTCTGAAATGCTTGTTGACTTCTAAATATGGACATTATTGTACATACTGAGAGCTATTCTTGTTGAGTGTTGGTGGCAGATGCCATATTGGGGTGAGTTTGTCATTGTGTGTGGTAATAAAAATTAACAGACAGCGTAGACAAATATTTCAAGAAATAAACTTTAAAAGAGAGGTAAGAAATACAAAACTATGTGAGGCCCTAGGTTGAAATATCTTTAGATGCTTGACTTTTAAGATTTTGAAAAGTAGCCTTAACATCAAGCCCAGTTCTCCTGAAAATATATTTTGCCTTATTTTTCTCCAGATACATATACTGATACACCATTCCTTCTTGATTAAACTGGGTAGTGGAATGTATTAGGTTAAAGTACGAAATGTCCAATTTTCTTTTTTTTTTTTTTTTTTGAGACAGAGTCTCGCTTTGTTGCCTGGGCTAGAGTGAGTGCCGTGGCATCAGCCTAGCTCACAGCAACCTCAAACTCCTGAGCTTGAGCGATCCTACTGCCTCAGCCTCCCGAGTAGCTGGGACTACAGGCATGCGCCACCATGCCCGGCTAATTTTTTCTATATGTATTTTTAGTTGGCCAGATAATTTCTTTCTATTTTTAGTAGAGACGGGGGTCTCGCTCTTGCTCAGGCTGGTCTCGAACTCTTGAGCTCAAACAATCCGCCCGCCTCGGCCTCCCAAGTGCTAGAATTACAGGCGTGAGCCACCACGCCCGGCTCAATTTTCTTAAGTATTAAGTTTGACAGCTGATAACTGATATTTTATTTGACACAACTTGTTTCATTTTTATTATGAAGGTACATGCTCATTCTTTCAAAGACATGGTTTGGCTTGTTATTATCTTTCAAAAAATTTTTAGAGCAATTTTTGTGAAACCATGGATAAGTCAAAAATTCATATGATTTTCAAATATGAGTTCTGTCCCTGAACCAATGCAGTGCAGACAGCTCAATATATCAACAAAGTGTTTGGGAAGGATGAAGCTAATGAACACCCACTACATCGATGGTTTGAGAAATTCTGTTCTGGTGATTTTAATCTTAAAAATGATCCATGTGGGTGCCCTGAGACCAACGTGGATAATGATGAGCTGAAAGCTATAATGGAAGCAAATTCATCTCAACCTACTTGTGAATTAGCAGCAAGGTTTGATGTTATTATTCCAACAATATTGGACAATTTGAAACAAATCAGCAAGGTAAAGAAGCCAGATAGATAGGTACTGCATGAATTAAACAAGTGTATAAAGAAAAATAGTCTCAAAGTTTGCCTTTCTTTGCTGTCACAACATAAAGGAGACCCATCTCTACACTATATTGTTACATGTGATCAAAAATGCATTCTTTTTGACAATTGTAAGTATTCGGCACAATGGGTGGATAAAGATGAAGTGCTGAAACACAGTCCAAAACCGAATATTCGTCAAAAAAAGCTAATGATGTCTGTTTGGTGATACAGTGCTGGTATTATCCACTACAGCTTCATGAAACCTGGTTAATCGATTACAGCGGATGTCTACTGCAACCAACTGGACAAAACAATGAGGATGCTTGTGATTAACCAGTGGAGGCTGGTCAATAGAGACAGGCCAATCCTCTTGCAACATTGGACCACATGTCACACAAACAAGGCTGCTCAAACTACAGAGGCTGTACTTGGAAACTCTCTCTCATCCACTGTATTCACCAGGCCTTGCACCAACTGACTACCACTTTTTCCAGGCTTTGGACCCCTTTTTGCAAGGAAAAATATTCAATTCTCGACAAGGTGTGGAAAATGCTTCTTGTGATTTCATCACGCCACTCTCCAGGCTTCTTGCTGCTGGCATAAACAAGCTACCATTAAGATGGCAAAACTGTGTCTATAGTCTAGGTGCATACTTTGATTAATTAATTGTACTCCTTCTTGTTTGAGATGCAATAAACTAAACTTTTGATTTGAAATTGGACATTTGATATTTAATGACCTAATATATCATTTATTTTCTTTTGTGTGCATTTCTGGTTATACATTGATTCAACTTTGGCTACCAAATGTGGATTAAATATCAGAGATGGGATAAAATGCTTTGGGAATTTCTTACCACAAACATAGTTAGGATTCCATGTGACTTGAGCTCTCTAAAATAGTGATGTCATGTTTAATACTAAGATGGTACCAAATAGACTTTAACACAAATATTTTTAATTGAGACAAAAGGATATTTTATAATAATAAAATGTCAATCATTTGGAAAGATATAAATATATTTTATATGTTTTTCGTATGATTAATTGATCACTGGTCAATAAACTCATGTCTAGGCACATCTACCTGCCTTTGATCAATGATTTTCCTTGTGGGAAAGGTTATTAGGAGAAGCTTATTAGAGGCAGGTAGTTCAAAAGTTGCTAAGTTCCCAGTTAATACTACCTACAGATATAAAATGTCTGGGTTACTTGCAGAAGAGATCATTTAAAATGTCATATAGTCTT
>CM052443.1:32341503-32360493 GCA_028533085.1 Varecia variegata
TTTTTAATAATAGTTATTTTAATATGTGTGAGGTGATATCTCATTGTGGGTTTCGATTGCATTTCTCTGATGGTTATTGATGTTGATCACTTTTCCATGTACTTTTGGCCATTTGTATGTCTTCTTTGGATAAATGTCTTTTCAGGCCATTTGCCCATTTTCTTGTACTAGATTAATAGTTTTGTTTTGTTTTTTTTGCTTTTTTGTTATTGAATTGGAAGAGTTTCTGATATATTTTAGGTATTAACCATTACCAAGTATATGATTTGCCAATATTTCCTCCCATTCTATAGGTTACCTTTTCATTTTGATTGCTTCCTTTGTTGCTTCTTAGCTTCTTAGTTTAATGTAATCCCACTTATTTATTTTTTTCTTTTGTTGGTTGTGCTTTTGGTATCATATCCAAAAAAATCATTGCCAAGACCAAACTTCTAGAATAAAACATAGGGAAAAAAAAAAAAAAAAAAACAAACCTTGACACTAGGGTTTGGTTTAACAAAACTGAAGATGGATGGAAACTATTCTGGCCCAAATTTTGAGTCTGTTTTTTTCAAAAGACCTGAAATATAATATTCTATAAAAATGACTCTATTTAAACACAGCAATCTCCAGTCCCTATAGGTAAATTGACTCAGATAATTAAATGACTTTATCTCTTAATATTACCACTAATGATGTGATTTGATTTAATTCTACTTGTACACAAAGAGCTTTCCTATTACTAAAAGAGGGCCATTATCAAACTAAAAGGGACTTAATAAATATTGCCCTACCAAATAGAAACCAGTGCTGAAATTTTAAACTCTTACGATACAGATATATTGAAAAATAAACTGTGCCATGGGTCAATATTCAGAAACATGTAATTCAGTTTCAGATATGATGAAATCATAGCATAATACAGGGTAAAGCAATAGTAACAATATTAGGAAGGAATTGGTAAAGAATTTGAAATTGGACACCTTGGAATGAAATCCTGCTCCAACAAAATATAGCTAAAGACTTGTCACAAGCCCTTCCCTTTTATCACCACACAACAAATAGCTATTCAACAACTATATAGGATATACTTAATAATATCAAGATACAGGATTGCATCTGCTTATGAAAATAATTAGGTAATTTGGGCATGGTACTATCTATGGTGAGATTAAAAAATGATGTAAAATGGTTGATTTTATTATAGAGAGAAGAGCTGAAATTTATCATTTGCAGGTTGAAATGCTGAAGACCAAACCAGAATAAATTTACAAAAAGACATATGCTTTTTTCTATAAATACATGGAAAAATATGTTACATGCATGCTTGACATTCAAGGAGATTTAATTAGCTTCCATTCAAATTGTCAATGACAGATAAAAGAAACGTCCAGTTGACTTTGGTTTGTCTACAAGGTTTGGAACAAACTAAAACCTGTTCCTAACAATTTAACAGTTCTACATGTACTTTCCAACAGTTACCTCATGATGAAATTGAATTATGTATAATGGGCTTGGTGAAATATGTCAGTCTTATGTTGGAAACAGTATTTGGAAAGATGGGACTGTTTCTGTTGTCCCAGGTTTAACTTACTTGAAGCTCTGACTCAGGGGGGAAAGGGGGGGCAAGGGCAATATACGTAACCTAAAATTTTGCACCCTCATAATGTGTTGAAAAAAAAAAGAATAAAAAAAGCCTCAAAAATTGATGGATATTTATAATATATATATTGCACCATGCAAAATATTTTTGAATCAGAGCTATAAATTATGAAGCTCCACATGTCAATTATAAATTAGAAAAGATAGGAAATCTCATTGGAGAAATCTAAAATAACAACTAAAGAGTAACTTTTAAATTGTAAAACACTTAGAAAACTAAGCTACTAAAACTAATCAGCTGTTTGTAAAGCTGCTTGTATGATGATGAAGAATTCTTACACATAGATAAATCAAGAATCTGCTTTACCTATATATCACTGGTAATATTTTCAAAGGCTGTTCACTTAAAAGTAATATTCTTTTAAAATGTTTATTCCATATTACCTTAATATTAATCATTACTTTATTATGCAGACTTCTTTGGTTGTATAGAAAACTGAGAACAGCTTGAAGAAAAATCAACACTATAATGCAAATTTATGGAAAATCTAAAACTATAAAATGATGCAGAAAGGGAAATAATTGTGTAGAAAATGAACTTAATTTAACCTTACCAAGGAGTGATGAAGGAAGTGACAAAACATATATGCTAGATACACTGTCAGAGATAACCACAGCAGTACTAATAAAGAATTATGAAGACCAGAGGGTCAGAGTATACCTGATAATGAATTATGAAGAATAGGACATCATAATAAAGTCAATGTAACTACAATTACAAATTGAATGTCTGCTGTTTTCTAAATGCAGGATTATGCACAAAAAGTGTAGCTTTAATTTTATATAGAGCTGAAATGTCTAGCTTTGTAGCAACTTGTTAGCTATATTAGTTTGCTAGGGCTGCCATAACAAAGTACCACAAATGTAGTTCTTAGAACAATCAAAATTTGTCTCACAGATCTGAGCTAGAAGATCTGGGCTGTGAGAATTAGTTCCATTCCTTTCTCCCAGCTTCTCGAGGCTTGTTGGCAGTCTTCAGTGTTCCTTGGCTTCTAGGGGCATCAACCTGACCTCTGCTTTCATGTTCACATGGTGTCCTGCCTGTGAGGATTCAAATTTCCCCTCTTTATGGGGACACCAGTCATCTTCTAGATATTAACTCAAATGAACCATGAACCATTGCTATGCAATACAATATGGATGAACTTCAAAATAATTATGCTGAGTGAAAGAAACTAGACAAAAGTATATACAATACTGTATCATTCTATGTATATGAAATGCTAGAGATTGCAAAGTAATCTATAGTGATAGACAACAAATTAGTAATTGCCTGAGAATAAAGAGGGTGGTGGGAGGATGGAGGGCGGAGGGACGACAGGAACCTAAGAAACCTTTTGTGGTTTGTATTCAACATGTTTATGAGTTTTCACTGCTATATTCATGTATCAAAGTATATATCAAATTATTCTCTTTAAATATGTGTAGTTTATTTCATGTAATTTATATATCCATATATCATTCATAAAATTAATATGAAAATTAATAATATAGATTAATATTATTAATAAAAATAATAATAAAGCACATAGTCATGGAATTTAAAAAGTAAGTCAGATATAATTTATCTTTATTAAAGAGTCTAGAAGTTTGAGGCATAACTATACTACCAATTTTTAAATCCTCCTATAACTATTAATAATTTACTTGTTTTATTTATTATTTATTTATTTATAATTTATTCATTATAGTTATTTCATGAGTTGTGATTTTACTTATTATTTATGTACAAGCACACTTGCTATATCTCAGAATAGCATAGTTAGGGTTTTGTTTGCTTCTTTTTTTAAGCTAAATATTCGAGTTTATTTCTGATTTCTTGACTATTTAATTTATTTTTAATTGGTCAGTATAAATTACATTAATTATAATGTACAACATGACATTTTGATATGTGTATACCTTGTGAAATGGCTAAATTAATCTATTGAACATATTCATTACTTCACATAATTTTTTGTAATGAGAACACAAAATCTAATCCCTTAGCAATTTTCAAGTATATAATATATTGCTATTAACAATAATCACCATGATCTCTTGAACTTATTCCTCCTGTCTAACTAAAATTTTGAGTCCCTTTAGCAACATCTCCCCATCACCCATTCCCCAAGCTTCTGGTAACCACCATTTTACACTCTTTCTATGAGTTTCACTTTTTTAGATTCCACACCTAAGTGAGATCATGCTGTATTTTTGTTTGCCTGGCTTATTTCACTCAACCTAATGTCCTCCAGGTTAATCCATATTGTTGCAAATGATAGGATTTCCTCCTTTTAAAATAGAATACTGAGCATTATTCTATTGTACATATTTACTACATTTTTTTTATCCATTCATCCATTGATGGACACAGGTTGTTTCCTATGTTGGCAATTGTGAATAATGTAGCAGCAAACATGACAATGCAGACATTTTTTCAACATTCTTATTTCATATATTTTAGATATGGGATTGCAGGGTCATAAGGAAGTTGCACTTTTAATTTTTTGAGGAACCTCCATACTGTTTTCCATAATGGCTTTACTAATTTACACTCCCAGCAACAGTACCAGAGTTCTCTTTTCTCCACATCTTCACCAACATTTATCTTTTTAAAGGTGTTATCACACTTTACCAAGTGTGAGTTGATGTCTCCTTGTGGTTTTAATTTCCATTTCTGTGATGATTAGTGATGTTGAGTATTGCATATACCTGATGGCCATTTGTTTGTCTTCTTTTGAGAAACATCTTTTCAGGTCTTTTACTCATTTCTTAATCAACCTTTTGATTTTATTAGCATTCGGTTGTTTGAGATCCTTGTATATTTTGTGTATTAACCCCTTATCAGATGTTTGGCTTGCAAATATATTCTTCTATTTATAGGTTGTCTCTTCACTATGTTGATTACTTCCTTTGCTGTGCAGAATATTTTTAGTTTGATGTAATATCTTTTTTGTACATTTTTGCTTTTGTCACCTGTGCAGTGGGGTCATAACCAAAAAATTTTCTCCCAAACCAATGTCATGGAGTTTTTTCCCCATGTTTTCTCCAGAGGTTATATAGTTTCAAGTCTTATGTTTAAGACTTTAACTGTTTTATCTAGAAATTTTCATATGGTGTGAGATGAGGGTTTAATTTCATTCTTCTCTATGTGTATATCCATTTTTCCCAGCACCATTTATTGAAGAGACTGTCCTTTCCCAATTGTGTGTTTTGGCACCCACCTCTGTCAAAACTCAATTGACTGTAAATGTATGGATTTATTTCTGGGCTCTCTATTCTGTGCCATTGATCTTTGTGTCTGTTTTTATGCCAGTACCATAGCATACTTGGTTTCTTTATATTTAATTATTGTTTATTATATATTTTGGGGGACATTTAATTTTAATGTTTTTGAGATATTTCTATGTGTACATTCTGTATAATGATGTTCACATTGGATGTGGGAGGTTGAAATGCATTACCTCCCCAAGAGGCAGTGGTTTTTATGCTTGAGAATATAATATTTTCTCAGTAAAAAGTAAAAGTTTACTCAAATTTCAAAAAACTATAAAAATGGTTGGAAATAATTCCTTTAGCATTAATTTTGAATTAAAAATTAAATAATGTATTATCTCCCTGGAGCTGTATTACCATATCACCACTTAGGACACAAATATATTTTTAAATGTTGCATCAGTAAAGTCTAATACTCATGAATGTGGAAAACAAAGTTAATCATCATAATACAATGAAGATCAATACCATATTACCATTTCTGAGAAAATGACTCTGCTAAGGAAAAAGCTTTCCAGAAGTTTGTTTGCAATACATATTTAACCTGATAATATTTTCCCATATTTTAGGGTCATTGATGGTGAGATGCCAAAAGAAATCAACATCCTATGTACCAACACTGACTTGAACAAAATACCTATTAAAAATCAAGCACAGAATGATATTATTCTGAAATGTTGCTCAATAAAAACTTACCCTTGTTAGACACATAAGACATGCACACACAGTGATTTCTTCCACCAACTAGGAAGTGCTGGAATTCCTCTAGAAAGAAAGAATGAGTGATTAATTTACTATCTTTGAACATAAATTTTCAGAAAAATGGAAAATTCATTTTAACTGCCACTTATTTGATAGCACTTAAGTTATTTTCCACCTGTCATTTAGAGGTGGTAACTATGGATTCTTGACTTTGTTATGTATTCAAAATATTAAATTGTCAATCTCTTTTATTTTTGTTTCAAACAGTCTCAAACCAAGCTAATGGAAATTCTTTCAAGGTAGCTGGTGGATTTTCTTTCTTGTATTTGTGTTTTTTTCTTTCTGGCCTAACAAAATACATCTGCTGGTGACCTGTAATCAGACATAACTCCAAAGATCCTTAGGTTCCTTTAGTGAAACCAAAATCTTTAGATTAGGTGTGAATATTACTACTGAAACTTCTCAATTTCAGTGTGTGTGTATAGATAGATAGATAGATATGTAGATATGGATGTAGCTCCTGCTATAGATTTGAATAAGAAAAAAAATATATATATACACACACAGATATACATAATTTATATTCAAACTATGGAATATAACAAATATAAAATATACATAATGATATATGAAAAAATATATTAATTTCCACTTTGTATTATACCTATCTTATATCTATACTGTAATATCTTAAATATGTGTGTATGCACAAACACAAAAAGTGGCAAAATATATGTAATACACTGTTCCTAAGCTTTTTTTAATGAAACAATATACCCTGGAGATTATTCCATAATAGTACAAAAGACCTTACTCATTATTTTAGGTATACATATAAATTTATGACATGGATATGCCATAGTGTATTCAGTCATCGCCTATTAATAGACATGAATAGTCTCCAAATTGTTAATGTAAAAATAATACCTTTTCTTGAAAAGTTTCTGTTCATGTCCTTTGCCCACTTTTTAATGGAGTCGTGTGATTTTTTTCTTGCTGATTTTCCTGAGTTCTATGTAGATTCTAGTTATCAGCCCTTTATCAGATACATAGCATGGGAATATTTTCTCCAGTTCTGTAAGTTGTCTGTTCATTCTAATGACGGTTTCCTTGGCTGTGCAGAAAATTTTTAATTTGATCAGGTCCCATTTATTTATTTTTATTGTTTCTGTGATTGCCTTTGGGATCTTCCTCATAAATTCTTTGCCTAGGCCAATGTCTATAAGAGGTTTTCCAACATTTTCTTCTAGAATTCTTATAGTTTCATGCCTTAGGTTTAAGTGTGTTATCCCCCATGAGTTGATTTTTGTGAGAGGTGAAAGGTGTGGATCGTGTTTCAGTTTTCTACATGTGGCTATCCAATTTTCCCAGCTCCATTTATTGGATAAGAATTATTTTCCCCAGTGTATGATTCTTTTCTCCAGGGGAGGGGCAAGATGGCGGATGAGAAAAACTGCCAGCCAGAGTGGCCCTGTAAGAAGGAAATTTTAGAGGGAAGTGAAAAAATAAATAAATAAACAGACTGACAAACATAGATTGGATGAGGGTCAGAAGGAATGGTTACTGAAACTATAGGAGACTCCCCAGGAAGAAGTTGCGGAGGAGAACTGGAAGGAGAAAGGCCCCTGAGAGGCTTAGAGACCAGCGACAAGGGTAGGTGGAGTGTTTAAATTCCCCTTCCTTTGTTTTTTTTTTTTTTTTTTTTTTTTGAAACAAGAGTCTTGCTCTGTTGCCCGGGGGCTAGAGTGAGTGCGGTGGCATCAGCCTAGCTCACGGCAACCTCAAACGCCTGGGCTTAAGCGATCCTACTGCCTCAGCCTCCGGAGTAGCTGGGACTACAGGTACTCTACAGGTACTACAGGCAATGATAAACAGTTTACTTCCATTTATATTCCCAACAGTACTTTGTACTATTTTTGTCAAATACTTTACTTCTGGTCATGCTAGAAACCCTACAATACATTATCATATTTTTGCCTTTGAAAAGTAAATTTGCTACTAATTTAAGAAAAAAAATGTTGTTTTTAAAATTATCCACATATTTACCATTTCCAGTGGTCTTTCTTTCAGTCTATAGGTCTGAATTTGCATATGGTCTGATTTTCATTCAGCATAAAAAATTTCCTCTATTATTACTTGCCCTATATTCTCAAAATTCACTTATTTAAGATAGTTTTTATTTAATCTTCAATTCCAAAAGATAATTTTACTAGATATAGAATTCTAGATTGATGTTTGTTTGTTTTCTTTTCAACACATTAAAAATATTGATTCATTATCTTCTGCATTCTATTTTTTATGGTGAAAAGTCAGCCATCAATATTAATGGCACTCTGCTATATATATAAAATGACCTTTTTCTCTCACTGTTTTTAATTATTCTCTATATCTTGGTTTTTTATCATTTTAAATATGAAATTCCTAGGTATGCTTTTCTTTACATTTTTCTGGCTGCTAGTTTGTTCTAATTCCTCAATAGGTGCTTGGATTTTTTGTTTTAAATAAATTAGAAAAATGTTGGCCTATACTTTTCAAATGTCCTTCAATCTTTCTCTTGTTTTCTTTTCTAAGCTTCAGGTTGGGCAATTTCTATTGCCTTATCTTCACTCCTATTGATCTTTCCTCCTATTTGTCTACTCTACTATTTGTCTAATTCACTGAGTTGGGGTGTGTGTGTGTCTGTGTGTATGTTTAGTACTGTATTTTTCACTTCTGAGATGCCCATTATGTACTTCTGTTAAAGTGTTCATAAATCTGAAGTTTCTCATCTGCTGACTCATATCAATATTTTCTTGTGGTTCTTTAACCTATTTATCATAATATTTTTAAATTCATTGTCTGCTAACTGCAACATCAAAGTCATTTTGGATCTGCTTATATTGACTATTTATTCCTTGATATGGATCACATTTCCCTATAATTTTATATGTTTATTATTTTTCTTGAAAATGGGAAATTGTCAATCATACATTGTTGGGAAAATCTGGATTATTTTATCTTCCCAGAAGTGTTGAATTTTGTTCTAGCAAGTAGATAAAGAGCTGAAAGATTATCTTGATATTATAAATGATTTTTGTAGCATTTAATGTGAGTTTTGTCCTTAATTCTTGGATGTGATTCTAATTTCTAATATATGGTCTTAGTGAAGTTTTAATCACAGACCTTAGATACTTATTAAATCTCCTTTAATTGGCTGGACTACAATCTCAAATTCTATCAGTAGTGCTACATAGCTGTTGAGATTTCTACTAAGAATCTTTAGTATCCTAAGTATAATATCTGCTTTATTTTCTTGGACCCTTTCCCTACAGGATTATAATTCTGCAATAAGATGTGTGGTGTGTTACTACGTAGATTCTGGGACTTCCACCTTTGTGATTCTCTACTTTCCAGTTAATCTTGTACACTCAAACTGTAATATCTCTGAGTCCTCAGTCCTAAATGATTGTTGCTTTCTACCTGAGCCTTGTTTCTTAAACAACCTGAAAATAAATAGGAAAGTGCCTTCAGATAAAAGCTGGATGAATGTAGATTTTACCCATAACTTGAATGCAATTTAGTTGTCAAATTAAGCAATTCATGTAAAAAAAAAAAAAAAGCTAGAAAGAGCTTGACAAATGAATTTCTTGTCTTAAGTGTTTACTTTCACCTTGGAATGCAATTTGATGCATAAAGAAAGAGGAAAGGAAACATAAAATTCCTCTTTGTCTCCACATTCCATAAAGATTTGTTTAGTCTAGAGCTAGTTGGCCTATTGCAGATTTGAATGTGAATTCGATTGTGAATGCACGTTCTAGGTTTTAATCAAGTAATCCTAATTTATTTATTTATTCATTATTACTTTATAATCTAGTAGAAAGTAATTGTAACCAGAAGTATGGAGGGTTTACTGATAATTTTGGCTTACCACAAATTAATTATGTTACCTTAAACAAATTTATTTACTAATTTTTGCATTCAATATTTACTGATCAGTACTATATGCCAGCAAATCTTATTGATTATACTCAAATTTTGAACTTGTTTTGTCCTTAAAATGTCAATTATTTACCAGTGAAATGAGACTGTGTATGGGAGGAAAATAATGAGGGTTTCAGAATTAAAACAGAAGATATTTAAACAAAAAGAGCATAAATGACTGAATGTTTACTGAGGACCTAAACCAGTAAGCACAAATAAGGAAGGAAAATGGGATATCAAACTTTGTCATCTCCTGTAAATTAATAAAAAGGAATCAGAAATGCCAAAGATCAGAACAAAGGTGTGGGGTCATTATGGTACAGAAAAATATGTCTCAGGAAATTCCATTGAACTAACTCAGGTCATTTTTCATAAATAATGTGTTGAAAACCACATGGAAAAGTTAAAGAGCAAGGCGTTTTCTCAGAGCCTCCCACATTAAAGTGTGATCAGAATGAATGCTACACAGCTCCACAATGCTGTCAAAGGGCAGAATGTAATCTCACAGAATCTGGTAGCTTTGCAAACTCATGCTCAACCGCGTACTCATTTTATTCTCATCTTCCACTCAATGTGATCTAGTTTATCTATTTTGTGGGAAGGAACACAAACTTGACTTTTCAAGTTTTCATGTGACATTGAATCTTTAAAAAAATAATTGTTTGTAGCCTTTGTTTCAGTTTCTATATTAGCTGGCTCAAGACAGTTTCCTCTGTTGCATCACATCTTCCTTGTTTGTATCAAGATGCTAGTTCAAACATGAAAGGTTTTGAAACGTATAAAATCCATTACAGAAATGCTATTCTTGTTTATAATACTAAGTTTAATATATAATCAGCTTCTGTGATGCTGGTAAATAAAAAAAAAATTAAAGAGTCTATATCCATATTGTATCCATTGTATTCATTGCCACTGTATTACTGTTTCAAAAGAGGGACATTTTTCAGTGTAGTTCCCCATCACAAATTATTTATGTCCATACAAAATGATATGAAACATTGCCTGAGTCCCTCCCAAGTGTTCTGAAAAGAAAAAGAGCTTACAAAGTATGGACAAGGAGAGCTGCAGTTCTAAGGAGACATGAAGGGCAACCTACAAACAAGCAGTCAATATATTTCAGAAAATGTTGGGAAAATAAGTAGGTAAATCTTGGAGGTGTGGCAAAAGAAGCTTATAACCATCAAGGAAATTTAGAGTAAATTCTTCTCTTAATCTTTACCATAGAAATCTAAGAGAGATATATTATCCATTAAAGCCTAGAGGGATTAAATATTTTACTGAAGATCACACAGCTGGTAATTGATTGAACTAAAATACGAAATCAGATGTCTTTACTAACAATACTCAAATTCAATCCCCTGGAAGAAAATTTGGCAGACAAATGTTGAGAGCCAAAGAGAATACAAACAGAACCGTATGAAGATGAATACAAAATAATCTATGGTAGAGACTGATCTTAGCCACATGCTGTAAGAGTTCTTTCTGGTTCCTAATGAGGAGAAAAAGTTTAGGAAATAACATAACCTTGCTACAGAGTTTGCACTGTATATTTATGAAACTAAAATGTTTCATCATTTTATATATTCATGATTAAGTTAATTATCCAGGAAAATTCATATAGTTTTTGCTCATTTTTAAAGGTTTAAACAATCTCACTCTTCAATTTTTCTTTCAGAAGTTTGTGAAATGAAATAATACCTAGACAAGATGGAGTGATTGGGTCCATCTGAAAATGAGAACAATTCTGCTGTTCATTGTTAGATAAGCAGCATTTTTAATAAGATGCTGCCATAATAATTCTTTTCTATCAGTATCTGCCACATATTACATAGTTACAAACTTTTATGGTTTTTTTCCCTGAAGTTTTTGAAAAGTCGATATTAGAAAATAGAAAATATTTCCCAATAGTGTTAATGTTATTAAGAGTATTCATGATCTCAGTCTATCTCCCCAAACATTACTTAATCTAAAATGCAGTAATAAAACATAATAGAAAACAACTCTTTTGCAATATTACTAATTGGCAAAACAGAAAACAATAATATATAAAAACTAATTTTAAATTTATCTTGACGCTAATATACAATGATTAGCAGATCCTACTAAGAAGAGAATAAGGAGGTGAAAGTAATGGTTTTTTTTTACCTTTTTTTAAAGAGAATTTTGATCATTTTTGAGGTCTTGAATGTATTATTGAGTATTACTAATTATTTTATTTTATGGATTAAACTTTAAAAAGAAAACAATAACTGTTCCTTTTATGTTGCATTATAACAGATCCTTATGTTTGAGGCATTCTTAGGATTTTAAAAGAATTGTTTGACAACTTCTGATATAACTGAGGTTATTGAGCTACCAATGTTATTGCACCCAAAATAGAAGTACTATTCAGTACCCGGAATAAAGAAAAACTAGTTGAGCAAATATTCTTACAGTCTGTAATGAGTAGAGGGATATTATTTCTGTGCTAGTAGTTTTCTTGGCATCTGATCATAAATTTTTACTAATTAGAATAGCCAGTATATTTTGGAAAGGGAAACAGTACAATAGTAATGTTTGCAGTTTTAATTTTGTCAGATAAGAAATACAGATAATACAGGAGGGTAAGTTGTCTCTGCTCTCTCAA
This sequence comes from Varecia variegata, assembly GCA_028533085.1. NCBI lineage: Eukaryota > Metazoa > Chordata > Mammalia > Primates > Lemuridae > Varecia > Varecia variegata. The sequence continues at coordinate 32,353,691 of CM052443.1, forward strand.
GTGTGAGAATAACCTATTTCTATAAATAGACACTAACAATAACATTTGCAAATCAGTCTCAAAGATTTCATTTCTAACTGCTAATATTGGAATTCTCTATGGAGGTTTGGAGCAAATATCCCTTTTCATGAATCATATCTTTGTCTCATGGAGTTGAGACAGGTTTTTTTTATTTTTTATTTTAAAGTAGGCCCTATAAAGATCCAGAAGTAACAGAATATTACTGACCTTTTTTTAAACCTTCTCTTCTAACTACTTTTTTATAGACTGGGACAAGGTTTTTTTTAACATTGAAGGAACATGCCTCATTGAAAGGATTCAAGACCTGTTTTCAAGGGAAAGGTCTGCTATAGTCTGGGACTCCTGTAACTGATGTTTTTTATAGTTGTTTGTTTTTGTGCTAACAGAACTATCATTTGTAGAAGGAACCACAAAGAAGATTCTCTTTACTTCATTTTCACATGTTTCTCAGTTGTACATTAATATGGTGGACATTGGGAAAAAAATCAGTTAGTTGTGTGATAACTTGCACCATCAATTTGACAAGAAAATTACAGGTCTGTCAATATGGGAGATGGTGAAGTTTTCCTCCCTCTTTCATCTACCTCTTTGTTCAGAAGAGAAGGAACACTGATGTAGGTTAGAAACACACATCTGCCATGACTAGGCAATGGCATTGCAGGAAGATGCACAGGAACAGAGAGAGAACATTCAACTCTGTAGGGTAATTACTCACAGAAGTACCATTTTTATTGGAATTCTTACCCCACTGTGGTTTAAATGATCTACAACTCTGTGGGCCTTTTTCTTGAAATGGACTCATGCTTTGGGAATCCCAAAATTGAACTAAGAAGGTCCCTCTTCCCTACCAGGAAGAGTAGGCCAAGCTACTTGCATTTGTGTGTTATCTAGGCAAATGTGACTCTTCTCATCAGCTCCTTCACTAACATTGTAAATTGAGGGTTGAAATTCTGATTAGTTAGCTAAAATATACATTTACCTGACCTTGTTTTTTTCTGTGTAATTTTTTCTTATATACATAGAGTGGATGTCATCATAACGGATGTCTGACTGAGGATCAAATTGGGTGAATAATTTGTCCCAGTTTGCCCAGGACTGTTTTTAACACTGAAACCTCAATCCTACGTGAACAGAGCAGTTGGTCAACCTAGTATCAAAGATCTTCTATACTGGCCATTTGTCTTGTCATTCTCCTTAGGCCTAACAAACAAATTACTGAACATATGGAAAAATATGGATTTGTTTTGATTAATTTTTTCATTATTATGGCTTGCATTTTTCTGTTTCTTTATAATGCTTGATGTTTTTGTTTGAATGACAAATATTATCAAAACTTTGTTGATTGTTGGATATTTTTTGTATTCCTAGTACTATTCTTGAGCTTTACCTGGTTCAGTTATTTGAAAACTGGTCCTTGCACGTATTGCTTTTAAGATTTATTAGATGAGATCATAGCTCAGTCTCTGGATAATTATCCTCACTACAGTTAATAGACCCTTCTGATTACTCTTCAATGCCCTTTGCAAATCATGAGGTTTCCTGTCTGTGCAAGAGAAATAGGCCTAATGTGAGCACAGGAGATTGTTCCCTCTGCTCCTCTAAGATGGTTCTTTTCTGTGCTTTGGTTTTTTTTCTCCCATAGTGTGCACTGTGTGGTATTCAGCTAAATACTCAGGGGAGCCACCTTCAAGCCTGTGAAGTTTTCTCCTGGTGCAGCTCTTTCATTTCAGGAGCTCTGTCCATCTTATTCTGGTTGTCTTCGTCTCTGTGCTCTCTTTGCTCCATTTCCTAAACCTAACAGGTCTACCCGGCCCCATCTGTCATTCCTCTTCCAGTACCAGTGGCTGGAAACTCTCTAAAGGATATAATTTTAGGGCTTACCTTGTTTGATTTCCATTTCCCAGGGATGACTTTTTTCATTTCCCGATGTCTAGTCTACTGCCTGATGTCTTGAAAACCACTTTTTCTTAATTCTGTCCATTTTTTTGGTTGTTACAGGTAGCAGGTTAATCTGTCTTGGCTAGGAGCAGAGATTGATATGTTTTTATTATTTGAAAAACACAGTGGAATCCATTTTTGCTTAATTTCCATGAATGATTTCCAGGCTGGAAGAGGAAGATATGTAACTATCTAAAAAAAGCACCTCTGTTAATCAATATGATGACCTCAATTAAAATTCTATTTAATTAGAAAAATACTAAAGGTTTTCATCTTGCCATTAATTGATTTCTTTCATAATACATATTCTTTTGGTCAAGAAACTCACTGCATCAGAAAGAAACCTTGTCATGTTAAATGTATCCAGTTTTATTCTAAATGGCACATGGCTTTATAACCATATTGACTCTTTATTTATAAGACAAGAGAGATTCCATTTGAAAGAAGTTATTTGATTCACAACAGATTCTGCATCTTTCTGCAGAGATAAACCATCATTCCATCCGATTCCTGATCACTATAAATTACCCATGGATTTTGTTGTACTCAGACTCAACTATCCAAATCCTTGTCCATATAAAATTATGTAAATAAATTATAAATTAAAGTTATATTAGAATATCATTTCAAATAAAAACTCAATATCTCCATCAACACCTGAAGGGTGCCTTATCTTTCAAAACATAAATTACAGTGTCATATATATTGAGATTAGAATCTATCAGGTATGGAGATTTGGTCTGAAAATTGGCTTGAATATCTCAAAACTTAAGAAATCTCAAGTAACACTAATGGGAACAGTAATTTATGATGGGATTAATTAGTTTCATAAAACAAAGTTTCATAAATTGTGTGTAAATTGAAGCACAGTTTTAGTTAACATAAATTAAACACAACTCATTATAACAATAGGTGCATTTTTACATAATATGAAGAAATACTACACTCCTTCTCATTTAAAAGTCCTGGGTTCAATCTCCCCCAAATCACAGCTTCCTTTGTGGAAACAAAGGAATATGCCATTGTGTATATAAAGCACTATTTCCCTGTATAGTCTAGAATGGAATGGCATTCTGAAAGAAAGTTGTTATTCATCTCAATCTACATCTTTTCAACAAATTCAATCTCAGAGGTAGATACTGCTTAAAATACTTTTTCCAATTTCTCTGGAGGTTTCCTTTTGAAGGTTAGGTGAATACCAAAATGTTACCCTTTGTTTTTCTTTTGATATCTGTGTGTAGCATGAGATTCCACATATTTTACTTTGAAGCTGCGCTTTCTGCTTTTTCTAGGCTGCTTGTCTCTCCTTCTAGTCCTGCTTGCTTTTGACTCTTTTCAACTTTTTCTTTCAGTTCTTTATCTGTGCAATTCCTTGGAGTCTCATGCTAAAAAGACATGACTTGACTGCTAGCTTTCAAAAGTCACAAATGAAATAAGCTTAGGAACTTGAGATATCCTGTAGCCAAATGCAAAAAAAAAAACAAAAACAAAAAACTTTCCTAAATGCTGTAGTTTTGGCAGTCAGTTACATAAATCTTTGAGAACATAGGTAAGTAATAAAATTATGAGAAATAGTGACTGGAATATCAGAAAAAGGACCCAATATTAATTTAATAGATTGTAGTTGTATTATTGATTTTGTTCTTTAGAACATGTCTCAAAGAAAGTAAAATCTATTGTTCTACAAAGTATTTTAAAATTCAGTCATAAACCCTATCATAGTCAAATTACTGGAACATAAATAACTTGAGGGGATATATTTTGATGGACTTAATATCAAAAGTGAGAAAGAAGTATGGTTCAGTGGCTGAACCACTGAACTACTACAGAATATTCTATAATTAAAATCAGGAAATGATGGAGTATCTATTAAGTGTTTAATGTTTTAATTAACAGCCGGAGTTAAGCTCTGCAAGTTATAGTCTTGTTATCTTAGTGGGTCATAGAATGTAAACATAATAAGTAACTATACCTTTGTCATGATATATATGTAAAATAAGTTCTTCAAACATTATTATTTAGCACTTTAACAAACAGCAATGCCAACTGCACATGGACTATCTAATGAAGTCTTCTTGTAGGAAATAGTGATTGAATTCATCAAAGGATTGAAAAGATATTTAAAAAAAGAAAGCTCTGAGCAAAATAGATCTGTACAAAATATAATGGTGGGAAAACTCAGGTAAAATTGAGGAAAAAGCTGAAATTACTAAATATACATATAATCCTGGGCACAGCTAAATATTAAAATATATGGTGGTCCTTTAAAAACTTTGCTTCCAGTCACCCCTCTTTGGACCCTACATTCTCAACTGTCAAGACCAACTATGAACCATATGCTGTAATGTTCTTCAATCTTTTGCCATCTTAAACTTAAGGCAGTTTATTGTATTCAAGTTTTTGAATGCCTTTCCTGAGAAGGGATACTCACATTCAAACACACAGCCTCTGCAAAAAGAGGCCATTGTGTGCATAACAGTGAAAGTGAAAAGATCTACAAGTTAATGTCTATTGATTTAGATTTTAGTTTTACCAGCCATAACCTGTAACATGGGACACATAATTGACCTCAACAGCTGTTGGATTTCTTATCTATAATACAAAAATATTTATGGAAATAAATGCATAATGGGTAAACAATATGTGTACAAGCACACAATGTGCATGAAAATATCTCATGTTGTCTTTGATGGATGCTTACTTGTCATCTGCACATTTTATTCCTCATTTGTGCTCCACAAGAAAACACTTCAAAAGGATCTCCCATCACATCTACTGAACAATTTATACCCAGTTACAGTATGTTATTAATTTCCTAGTTGTACCCAAACAATATAAATCAAAAATGTTTCTATGCGCTGTCCATGACCTCCATTCTGAAGGCCAAATATTGAATCCTGATGAGTATAAATTAATTATTTACTGACTCATCACTTTTTTAGGGCATAAATTTTGCTGCAGTTGTGCTTTCAAAAATCCACTATGAGGACTCCATAACACAACAATTTGGCTTTCATTCTGCTATAACATATAATTTACTCATTGATTTTTTTTTTCCCAAGCAGAAATGTTTAAATCTGCTCTGGTACTTAGTGGATGGTAGTAACATCTAGACAGTCCAGAAGCTATAAAAAAATCTTATAAAACACTTAGTGACAAACAGTAGCATTCTCCAAGGGACTATTTATAGAGCATCCATTTGAACAAACTGTGTCCCATCATCATTTAACCTGCACTTTCAAAAATCTAGAACATTTTTAGTTGATTAGTCAAAGCTGCCATAGTCTGTATTTAATTCAGAAATGGTGGGATAGCTTTTTTGATTAGCTTGCCCACAGATGGCCAATATATACTAAGGAAAAATATATATAAATAACTGCCTGAAGGTTAAAGAGAGACTTAAGGAGTCATGAAAAAAGACAGGAATTGAAGGAGACTGAATGCTAAAAAAAATGGGTCTATACTGAGTAAGATTTGCCTTTATAAATCTTTTCCCCTGAGGGAAAATCCAGTCTTCACTGTGTAATAGGAACACAGAGAGTACTTCCAAATTTGCATTATATACTCTGGATAAATCCTTGTCTGATCACTGAACTGCATCTGTGTGAAGGAAACTTCAGATTTCCTAATAAAGAAGCCACATCTAGAAGTCTAAAAGAAAAGAGTAGAGATTTCAGTTATAGCCAGCCAGAGGGAAGATAGAGTTTGGGATTGGAAAAAAAAAAAAATCAACACCACTGAAAGGAAGATAAAGGAAGTGAATGCATTATAATTATACTATCTACGAAGACAAACCTTATATAAAATTGACAGGGAAAGATGGAAATGATGGGTAAAGAAAGAGATGAATAATTTGTGGGTGGAAATGAAAAGTATAAGCACAGGACTACATGGTAATTTTAGGAATTAAAATACAATATATGAAATGAAAAATTGCACTGGTTGACTTAAGAGCAGATCTTAGATGGCAGCAGAAAGAGTTAATGGACTTGAATAGAAAACAATAGAATTATCTGATCTCAGGAAGAGAAAGACAAAGGATTTTTGAAAAAATAAAAAGTGTTTCAATGGCTGTAAGACAAAACAAAGAGGTCTAACTGATTTTTATTTGGAATTTTAAAAGAAGGTAGAAAGAAAATTGAACAGAAAATCATTTGAAAAATATTGAAAATTTCCTGAATTTTGTGAAAAACATCTACTTGCATATCAAGAGTTTGTAAGCCCTAAGGAGGATAAATACAAAGTAAGTCACCTCTATGCATCTTATAAACAAATTGCTAATAACCTAAGATAAAAAGCAATGTCTTGAAAGCAACTAGAGTAATAAGGACAATTTGACTATAGAATAACAATGATATAAATATTGGCTTACTTTTTGTCAAAAAACAATGAAGACCAAAACATGATGGGGTTCTATTTTTAAGTCCTGGAGGGAAAAAAACATGCCAACTTATAAAACCATATCCTGTGAAAATATCTTCAATAATGATAGAAAACTGACAAAAATTAAGGAATAATTAGAGAAAAGCCATAGTTATAAGTGGAGATTTTAATAAGCTACTCAGTTCAGACAGAATCACTAGGAAAAAAATAATAGTGAAATATATAGAAGATCTGATCAACACCATTAAAGGCCAATAAGCAAAATACACATTTTTAAGTACACTTAAAATATTCACTAATATAAAACAAATGCTTGGCCATAAAATAAGCCTCACTAAATTTCTAAAGATTTCAAGCTTATAGAGTGTGTTCTCTGACAAAAATTGAATATATATTAGAAATCACTAATAACAAAATACCTACAAAAACTTTCCCAAATAATTGGAAATTTTTTAAAAATC
>CM052443.1:32360993-32385416 GCA_028533085.1 Varecia variegata
AACAAAATACCTACAAAAACTTTCCCAAATAATTGGAAATTTTTTAAAAATCACTTCTACATTGATGAATGTTCATGGACACTTGAAAACAATGTGTATTCTCCTCTTGTTAAGTAGAATGTCAATTAGGTCAAGTTGATGGATAGTGCTGTTTAAGTCTTGTTTATTCTTACTGATTATCTGTCAGTTCTACCAATAGACAGTTAATTATCAATAACTGAGAAAGAACATTGGCATCCTTAGCTATACTTGTGAATTAGTCTGTTTCTCCTTTCAGTTAAGTTTTTGCTTCATGCTTTTTGAAACTCTGTTATTATGTGCATATTCACTTAGGATTTTCTTTTTCTTGTCCTCTCGATGAATTGATGGCTTTATCATTGTAAAATTACCCTCTTTGTTCCTGGCCATACTTCTTTTTCTAAAGTCCACATTATCTGATATTAATATAGCTTCTTCAGGTTTATTTTGATTAGCATTTCCTTGGCTTATCTTTTTTCAACTTTTTTTTTTTTTTTTACATTTTACTAGTCAGGTTTACAAAGTAATAATTTATATACAGTTAAAATTGTTGTTTATACTTGACCTGTATAGTCTGATGGTTTTGGCAAATGTATGGAACCATGCAACCACTACTACAATCAAGGCATAGTGCATTTTCAGCACTCCGAAAAGATCCCTCATGCCACAGTGCAGTCAGTTCCCTTCCCTTGCTCCAATTTCTGGTAACCTTGATATAATTTCTTTCTTCTAGAATGCCATATAAATTGGATGATACAGAATTTACTTTTTATGCCACAGTTCTTTCATTTAGCATTAAATTTTTGAGTTTGATCCTTATTACTGTAGTTATTGCTAATATAGTATGCAATTGTGTGCATTTACCAGAATTTGTTTACCATATGTAAGTTAATGGGCATTTGGATTGCTATCAGTTTTGGGCAATTATGAATAAAGCTTCTATTACCATTATCTTCTTACCTCTGCCTCCCAAAGTGCTAAGATTATAGGCATGAGCCACACTGATCCTGGCCTCAATAGTGTTTATTAATGTGTCAATTTTTAAAAATTTTGGTAAAGATGTACTTGACAGTGTTTTCTCTGATATTTTCTGTGTATGGTGAAATGTAAGAAATCTTTACCTAAGGACAAAACATTTTCACTGATATTTACTTCTAAAGTTTATTGTTTTATGTTTTACATTTTGTTTTATTAACCAGGTTAATCTATTTTTTTTAATATGGTTTGAGGTTAGGGTAAAGGTACATTTTGTTTTTAGGTATGGATTTCGGATTGTCCAGCATCATTTGTTAGAAAGATTGAATTAAATTGGAAGTTTTCTTGAAAATCAATTGAATATGCAGATGCATTTTTGACTCTACATTTTGTCTCCTGATCCTAATGTCTATTCTTATGCTAATATTACACTGTTTGAATGCTTTAACCACACAGTACATTTTGAAATCAATTGTGTGCATCCTCCAAATTTGTACTTGTTTTTTTCAAAATTGTTTTAGTTATTCTAGGACCCTAGTATTTCTACATGCACAGCATTGATAAGAGAAAATTTACAAGATCTCAATAAACATGAAATACTACATATCTAAATGAAATGAAATCCAAATAAGATCTCAGGAGTCATTTATGTAGAAATTTATAAGCCTGATATGCATTTATTTCATATTATTTTCTTATTGCACTGGCTATAACTTCCCGTGAATGTTGAACAGAAATGGGGAGAATGAATATCCTTGACTTGTTTCTAATTTGGTGAGGGGAATGGATGTAGTCTTTCAACACTAGAAATAACTTTAGCTACAGGTTTTCACAGATGCATGTTATCTGACTAAAGAATTTCTCATATTTGCTAGTTTGAGGAGTTTTGTTTTGTTTCTAATCATGACTGCTATGTTAAATTTTGTCAAATACTTTTTCTAAATGTATGGTGATTATAATACTGGAAATAGATAGACAGACAGATAGATGATAAGAGGTTTTTATTTAGCTGTTGATATGGAGACTTCACTGCTTAGTTTTCAAATGTTAAACCTACCTTGCATATCTTGGATAAATCGCCCTTTTTCATAGTGTGTTATTCCTTTAATGTATTTCCAGATTCTTGCTAACATTTTGTTAACTGTGTTTACAACTAAATTCGTGAAAAACATATGTCTGTAGTTTGCCTGTCTTTCTTCTTCTCCTCTCTTCCTTTTTCTTGCTCTCTTATTCTCTCTCCTCTGTGGCCCATGGTCTAATAATCAGGACATGTTTTTAGTATTTGAAGAATTACAGTATACATTGTCATTTCAGCCATGGTTTTAGATCAAACTTAGACCTATTGCTAGCTCTTCTTTCCTTCCAACAGTGAGGCAGGAGAATATGTTTTAGTCTTAACTGTAGTGTCATGTCCACGAAGATCAGAATCAAGACAGTGATACCCACTATCTCTGTTGCTGATCAACATTGTTTTGTAGGACCTCGAATGTTCCTCTTGTACTTCTTTTCCTCCTCATCTCTCTATAATTGCCAAAAGATATTTCTCCCTTTCTTTTTACCCTTACAGGATAAATTCCTTTGACAACTACCCTTTCAAAGTGGAAATAGTCTTAAGTCCTTCTCCGGTTGTCCATGATCTGATCAGCCAGGACATTTTATCAGTATTTTCAGAATTCTGATAGACTTTGCCATTTTGGTAGTGGTTTAAATCAACCTCAAATCCATGACTAGCTCTCCCCTTCTGCTTTCCTATAGTTGAGTGGGGTGGGAAAATAATGTGAGAAATTGTGCCCTAGATTTTCTTAAGCTCACAGTTAATTTGATGTTTGGTCATTTTTCAGTTATGCCAAGGTTGTGGTATCTTTGCAGTTTTCTTTTTTTTTTTTTTAGTTATTATTTTGTTTGGGAGAGATATACTAGGAGACGGGACCTAGGCAGCTGCCTTTGTCTTTAGCTCCTCAGAAGTTTCCCTTACTTCTTAAAGAGATTTTAAAAATGAAACAAAATCTATCCATTTTTTTTTCATTTTAAAAATTGCTTCCTGAAGAGAAATCCTTTAACATTTTTTTGTAGTGCACGTCATCTGCCAGTGATGAATTCTATCAGCTTTTGTTTGTCTGAAAAAAGACTTCAATTTACTTATGCATAGAATTCTAGGTTGACAGTATTTTTCTTTCAGTGCTTTAAAAATTTCACTGCATTGTCTTCTAGGTTGCACAGTGTCTGCCTAATAGGCTGCTCTCATTCTTATCTCTGTGACACAGTGTATAATTTGTATTTTGCTCCAGCTATCTTTATGATTTTTCTATTTATTACTCCTCTGAAGCAATTTGATTTTGATGTGCCTTGGAGTTGTTTCCCTTATACCAGAATTCCAAAACATAAATTTCATCAATATGTGTCAAATTTATACAAATTCAGCATAAATTGTCTCCACAATAATTCCACAAGCTATTGAAAAGTTGAAATTAAGTAAATTAGGTTTTGTAGGCAAAATCATACCATAGTGCAGTTTAGTGAATTCTATACATAAGTCTTCCCTTCCTGGCTTTGCAACCTACTGATTGTATAATCTTGGGAAAATAAATTATGCTCCTTAACTACACTATTTATTCAGAGAATCTTACCCGACCTCCCATACTACCTCATGTTTTAACACCTATTTTAATTTTTAATCATTTGTCTAATATATTCATTCATCCAAGTAATAGTTATTGAATGAAAGGTATGTATGTGTCAGATCCTATTTTTCATCTGCTGGTGACATCATAATAAAAAACAAAGAGCCTCTTTTCATGTATCTCATATTTAGTTTCAGGAAAATAAAAAAAATAAAAAGATAATATTGATATATATATTAGATGGGTTCTATGAAGAAAAACACCAGTTGAGGTTATAAACAGTTATAGGGTGATATTAGATAATGTAATCAGAGAAGAACTCTCTGAGGTGAAGAGAGTGAAGACATTGATGGTATTACGAGAATGAACCAATGGATAACATCAAGGAAGACTGCTAAAGGTAAATGGAAGAATAATTGCAAAGAGGCTGAAATTAGGCAGGTTATTATTTTTATGGGCCCCCCACCCTGCTCAATAAATATGATTGACTGTATAAATTGTGTGTTGTTACATCCTTGCATCTATAACAAGTTAATAAGTTAACTCATAACTCATGAAATTTGCAAATAAAATTATGACCAAGAATTATTACATGTAGAGTTGGACTATAATTTAAAAGAAGCTCTAGACATTTACAATAACAGAAGATTCTGGGCACAACTACTGAAGTAAATTGTAGTAAATTATTTTTGTAAAACATTTTCTTATGTTCTAAAATGAGCATAAAATCAAAGGCAAAATATTTCTTTGAAATATCACACACATTTTTAAAATTTTGTTATTTTCATTTTGCTATTTTCTGCCAATTCTCCTGAAAATTAGGGAAAATGCTTATTTCACAGCAAATGGTTATATTATTCTCAATATTACAACCCTGTATGAATTACCTATAATCACAATTTATTATACCTTAAGTGCTTTGCATTTTTACTATGAGGTGAGCATTTTATGTTATTTTTCTTTAGTATTCACAGTAATATTACATAATAGATGTCATCTTTTTTAACTGTTGATAAAACTGAGGATCAGAAAAGTTATTTAAAACCAGGTGACACAATTATTGTGTATCTGCATGATTGACTTAAATCTCCAGCAACCAGTTATACAGTTATAACTACATCATAACTGTAGATTTATACACATTTATAATATTACTGTATTCAATGAAAATAAAATATTTAGTATATTAACAGAAACTTTACATAAGTATTGCTATTGATGACATCACTATAAATATAATTTGCTTAATGGTTGAAAATTTCAAATCTTGTAGTGTTATAACACATTTTGAGCCTCAGACAATTTAGTAGGATAGGTACTACAGACATTAAAATGCTGATGAACAAATCAACGTTCAGAAATGAATTTGAGAAAAGCTCCACTACAATTCATTGGTACAGCAGTAATCTGAAATTAAGTTTTCTGACTTTAGGCTTGCAAGTCTCATCTGGTCAAAGATAGACAGATAGATAGATAAACATAAAAATGTGATTTAAGAAGTATGAATATCACTCAAATTAAAATCTAATTTTTCTTTTTTTAAAATGAATATTTTAAATAACTTGTAAGTCACATCATTTGATCATAAGTTTTAAACTTAGTTTGGAAATCTCAGAAAGTTAATTATGTGTCAAAGGCAATGAACTATGCTAAAGATAGCATGGTTTCTTCAAGAGGTAGGAGCTATTGTGTGACATTCATTATATGCTGAAACTAACATATAATCTGGCCAGATTGAGCCTATTTTCACATTCTTAGAGCTTATTTAAGTATCACAAACTATGTAAGCATGCAATGTAATTTATTACAATCAAAAATTAATCACCCTCTTATTTATTATGGTAAGTGAACAAACACATCTGGAATGGTATGTTACTAAATCTTGTTTGATATGAGTGCAATTTTTGGAATTTTTGACAAATATTGAATGTAAAATTCTTCAAAGGCAATATGTCCACAGCATATCTCACAGAAAGAAGGCTTAATGCTCTTTAAAGATATCAATGATTAAAGATATATACTTGGCTAAGGTACAGTATAAATTATAATAGAATTTTAAATTCTTGGAGTATTATTGCATTTTCATTCCACAGGAATATTTGCTTATAGACATATTTCAAATTGCACTCATGTTTAGGAAAATGATTTTTCTGACCCAAATCAAAGTGGCAAATAGATTTTTTTACACTAACAGCACAAAATAAAAAATAATGTTGAATTACATTACGGCCTTTTAATAAAAAATAATAATTGGGAACTCTGCGTAACTCTAGGAAAACAAAAATTAATGACACATTCTTTACCTTCTAGGAACTCTCCACCTCAGATTTTCTAATCAATTTCTCAATTGTAGCATAAAGTGATATATTTTAGACCTGTGATAATCTGTTTCTTACCTTCATATATTTCTCTTGACCAAAAACATGTTGGGATATTAAGAAATCATTGATTATTTCCCAGGGCTGAATAAACAACGGCCTAATTTTATGGAAGTGGGATAGTTTGATAAGTAGGTAGATTCAGTAACTTCCCATTGCCTTAGAATGGTGTGTAGGCAGGGAGTCAGCTGTCTGTTGATGGAGGAACATATTTAAACAAGATGTCTCCTTTGAATACTGTCCACACAATTTGGTCTTGAATACTGATTCAGTTATACATTCCTTACTGCCTTTTCTCTCATGTTTTCTCATCAGAATCTTAATACCTATCATGTCAAAATGTTATCTCAAAGCTGTTAAAGAGGAGCTATTTTAAAAAATGTGCTTATGATGCAAACCTTCTTTCTATTCTCCTTTATCTGTTTGTGTGTGCATCTAAGGTCAGAAATATTATAGAAGGAAGCTACTTACAACTCACAGCTGAAGCAGTATGAGTTCGTGAATTTTAGCATAGGTCCTCCGGAACTACACTAGGATTTGGAAAAATACTCTGAAGCAATAACATGTAGGCATTCACCTGCATTTGCCTTCTGGATATTTACCTCTTAAATTGAATTTACTGGGGATTGGGAAAAAAGAGTTCCAATAGGACAGTCAAGAACAAATGTCATGTATCAAGCATAATACTATTTAGAAAAACACTTCTTCATGTACATACTACACCAGGTTTGAGTTCTGATTCAACCATTCAATATTTAACTCTAGTTTACATGACTTAATTTCACATCTGTAAAATGAGGATAATAAGAAAAACTATCTCATAAGATGTTGTTAGGATGAAATTATTTACTTTATTCTCTATGTGGAAAGCACTCTGATAAGTGGTTGGCACGTAATACACACACAGACCCCACCCATGCATACATGCATGAATGTATGTATATATACATTTATTATAATTACTGCAGCTGCTACAGTCACTGCTACAGTCAGTACCATGACACAACATTGATTAAATGCCTAGCTGCATACTTCATTTATCACTATTTTGCACAAAAGTTTAATTTCAATTTTCATTGCATTGTTAACATCTATACACGTCTGCACTACCATATAATAACTGACATCCTTATTTTACTGTTGATAATACTGAAGATCATATAAATTATTTATGTATAATTATATTATTTCTCCAAATAAGTTACAAATTTCTTGAAAGCAATAAATAAGGTCTTTTACTTTCTTTGTCTTTCTCATTATGCTTAATGTCCTTCTAAGGACACAAAAAATGACACAAAAGCTTGTATAAATAATAATGCAGGGAAATATTAAATTGAGACTCACTATGTTTCAATCACTGTACTTGGGGATTTTATGATTATTTCATTTAATTCTTTTAACAATTATTGAATAAGTTTTTTAAATCACGTTTTAATTATAAAAGAAACTGGCCTTAAGTAATTTCTCCCAAGCTTGCAAACCTAGCACATAGTGTAGCCTAGTTTGCAATATATTTTATTCTCATTACATATTCACTGTTCTTTTCACACATCATCATTGCCAAATTCAATTGAATTAATGAATATGTAAAGAATCTATGTCAAAGGATTCACACATTTTTATGCTCTTATAGCAAATACATTTTTATTTTGGATTTTTAAAAAATGATAATCAACACCATAAATAATAAAATGATATTTGGATCATTATGGTCTACAATGAAGAGAAATGTTAAAATTGTGGCTTATTATCCCTTGAATTCAAAAGCCTCAAAGAACCTCAAAGTCAGAAAAAAATTAAAATGGATCCTCAAATGTGGTTTAAAAAATAGAGTCCTTTGAAAGAGTGTGTTTTTTGTAAGATACTAAAATTTAACTATAATTCATGGCTAATTTGGTATTTGACTTTTAATTCAATATATTCAATGTTCACTAGAGAATTAATCATTGTCCAAGCTTTAAAACATAGGACAAAATTATAGAGATCACATCCGCTTTTCTACTTTCAGAAGAAACTCAAATATCGCTGAGAAAAAATAAGCCAAAAATTGCAAGTATTTTTATATTAACATACTTGATAATAACACTAAGAAGGAAAGAGTCATTAGTATGAGACTACTAGAATTCTAGACTTTTGTTTCTTAAAATAAACTGCTGTTGATGAAGTAACAAAAATGATGGATAAAAAGAAATGATACTCAAAATTTTATTTCATTAAAAATTTATGAACAAATATGTATCCTATGAAAGGAATGATCATTATGCAGTGATATTCAATAATTACAATTAATATGATACATGACAAAAATTTAAAATTTAAAAATATAGAAGAAATTATGCATATGTATATAAAATTTGTAACTGACAGAAAATTCACATTAAAACTCTTACACGAAAATATCAGACACATACACTTGCATCAGTTTAATGCAAATACAAGTGAATGAACAGAAAACATTCAGGATGACAATCCTAAAACATCTTCTGAATAGCCAGTGAGCTCTAAGCAAATTAAAGAATCTGGAAAATTTTTCATATATTTTAATTTATATTCAGTACATTAGAAATAAATGTGACTTTGCTTAATTTCTTCGATAGCTCCTCATAAATCTAGTATACCATTTTATCTCAGGCAAGACAAACTGAGTCATTATTTCCACTTGACTGTGGATATATACATTTGACATTTTATTATGACATTCACTAATCCTTCATAAAATTATAGAAGTGAAAATTTGACAAATAAAAGATGTGTTATACAGGGTTTCACTATTTTTTATACTGATGATAAACACCCCAACTTTCTGTTGCCTATCTTTTTCAATATCAGAAAAATAACAACAACAACAACAACAACAACAAAACAACCTTGATTCACTTTGACTCATGCTTACTGAAGTTTTAAAAATAAAAAAATTAATTGGGAAAAACTAAAAATTGGAGCTGTTGCCTCTAAGGACAGCCACATCCTAACCCCTGTGAAAGTTACCTTATATAGCAAAAGGGACTTTGTGCCTGTGATTGAGTTAAAGATCTTGCATGGAGACATTATCTAGGTCACCCATGTGGTTGTAAACATAATAAATCTGCCCTTATAAGAGGGGGGCAGAAGGAGATCTGACTACAGACCATGAGAAGGCAAAGCAGTGACAGAATAGAGATTGAGAAAATGTGACAGGCCAGGAATGCTAGTGGCCTCCAGAAGCTAGAAGCAGCAAGGGACAGAGTCTCCCCTACTGATTGGAGAAGGATTAAGCCTGGCTAACACCTCGACTTTTTCCCAGTAAAACTTACTTCAGATTTCTGGCTTATAGAACTGTAAAGTAATAAATGTGTTGCCCACTGATTTTGCTAATTCAATATGCTTCCCTGTACTTAAGTAAATATTTTCTTCTTCTTGCTTTCTACTACTACTATTATTTCTACTACTCCCTCCGCCACTGGGAATAATACATTATGGTTAACATTTATTGAGTGCTTAGTATTGGGAAGGCACTGCTCTAAGTGATTTAAAAATTTACTTCACATAAAAACCCTTTCAGTCAGCTTTTATTCACTTTGAAATCCTAAATTCCATTTTATAAATGAGAAATCAGGGGTATCGAAAGATAGCAGAACTGTCTTAAATAAATAGACAATAAAATTGAAAACTAGGATTATAACCCAGGCATCCTGGTTCCAATGTTCATGGCTTCCCATGGATCAAAATCAGAGTTGGCTTTCAAATAAAAGGAAAAAAATCCATAACCAATTCAAAATATAAAATGCAATTTTAATTGTTTGTTGATGTTCTACTTCCTACCTTTTTCTGATTTCTCAGTCAATATTTTGTGTTTACATTTTTCTTTACCTATAAGAATAATTTTATTGCACACTGCTATAATATTTATATATTCTAGTATGATATGTTAAATATGAAACACTCCTTGAAAGTTTGAAAATTAGTGCTGCCAAGCAGAAAAAATAAAAAATATACAATGTTTGAGAATAGACTTTTGGAATATTTTATTGAGGGATTCCTTCTTTCCAAGTTAACAATCTCTTTCCATAGATATGCATTGATGGTGGGGGACCTTTATAATGAAAAACAAAAGGCATTTCCTGAATGCTCCATAAGATTTTATTCTTTCTTTGGGAAAATATGAGTTTGGAATGTCAATGATTTAGGTAGTTAGGTACTACTTTTGTGAACTAGATTTCCTTCCCAAGAAATTTGAGAACACAATCTACTGAAGTCCTTCTGCAATTACTTCTTTTATCTTAGACTGACTAACTCTTTGCATCTATTATTCACATCTCATGATTGCTATGATTAGCAGACTTTCCTCACTAACAAACCAGACTATCTTCTATTAGTGTGAGGGACAGATCTCACTCACAAAGAAGCCTAGAATAGGCTGCCTGCACTCTGTGCCAAAACTGCACCAAAGTCATTAGTCTAGCTAGTTCATCAGTATAAATGCCTTCTTTAAAACACACAAAAATAGGCAAGAATAGTGAAATAGATGTTAACAGGATAGAAAGTGATGGGGTGGATTTGGTCAAGAGAACATTTGACTAGGGAAGTGGGGGGTGGGGAGAGAGAGAGAGAAAGAGAGATGTAAATATGGATGAAGATAATTCCAGGCAAAGGAAATAGCAATCACAAGGCCCTGAGAATGTCAGTGTGGCTGGAACACAGAAAAAAAGATGACTGAGTGACAGTAGATGGGATGGAAGAGTAACCCAGGCGCAGATCACATATGCCCTTTAAGCCAACGTAAGCAATTTAATTTGATTTTAAGTTCGAAGAGAAAAAATTGAAAGTTTTGAGCAGGAAAGTGATTTGATGTAATTGGCATTTTCAAACACTCTTTCTGGGGAATAGACTGCATAAGGTAGGAGTAAAAGCTCTCAGCCTACTTAGGAGGCTGTTGCCCTAACTCAGGCTAAAAAACAAAAAATGAAGAAGTGGTAAGAAACCATTGCATCTGGCTTATTGAAAGGGACTAATGATACGATTTCCAGTGGATCCAATGAACAGTGTATGAGAAACAATAGTCAGTCAGTGTTTGGCTTGAGCAACCAAGTAAAGAATGGCACATTTACCGAGATGAAAGATCATGGGGAAAGGATAATTTGAAGATATTATAGAATCAGAACATACAAAACTTTATATTCCAGAAATAATTCATTCAGTCATTCATTTATTAGTTTTAAAGTTGCTTTGTTGTTATTAGATAAGGCAAATGAGACCATGGACACTACATAACCTTCTTAGGGAAAGTAGATGATGTTGTTCTTGTTTTCTAGCCTCAAATTCTTGTGTCATTATTATCATTACAAATTTCATTTGCTTGAACACAAATGTAAATTTTTCTTCTAGGAGCCTTCTTTGTAATTTAAAATCAATGTCAATTTTAAACCAGTGACAACTCAGAGAGACATTGGTTGATTGTAGGCAGAAGACATGTAAAAAATATGATGCTATTTTAGATCTAGATTCATTGTTACCAAGGAATTTTTCTCTATGGTTGTTCAAAACTACTTGTACTTTTGTATAAATCCTCTAAAGGGCCAAACAGATTTTGGAGAGCACATAATTAATAATCATAAAACTGAATATTGTATCATATTTTTCATCTTCTCTGAACCTCTTGAATTACTATTTTTTATTCTATCACTTTCTAGCTGAATTTCTCTTTTATTATTTAAATTAAAGAAAATTCTTTAAACATATGTTAATTTTTTCTAAGATATATTCAAAGATAACTCATTTTTTTTTTCAAAGAACATTTTGGAATGTTTCATGATACCTTGGAAGTACTTAGAGCACATTTAAAAATACTAATTGCAATAGGGGAAATTTCAGTCATATAATTCAAAAAAGTTCAATAGACGATGGTTAATATTATTTATACCAGTGAGCTTTTGGTTTGACATTTCCATGGGAGACACAAGTGTTTCATTTATTGATCAAACAAAATAAAATACTAGTATTGTACAAGAAGTTGGACTGCCTTTCTGAAACTAATTATAAAAGGGGAATCAAGTTTTTAGGACTTTTGAGCCCATTACTCTGACACTACTTCATAGCGTTTCACTTGAGTGTTTGACCAGCCATTGAAGTAACACAGTTTGTAAAGTAGTAAATGATGGATTTTGCTCCATATTAAATAAATAAATTTCGTTCTAAACTTAGGAAGAAGTACATTAAACACTGTCTGGCAAAGTAAAGCATCAAGACTCACCCACAGTCATATGAGACACAGGCTATTTCTATGAACAACAGTCCTATTAAGAGACGAGGGCAAGTGTATTTAAACTGTACCAGAAATTCAAAGACATCAATATTCCTTATATTCTAACTACCTTTGTCTCTTTTCGAAAACATTTTATTTTCAAATTTCTCTTCTAAGTGGCCTTTGTATTCCTTTTCTCTCTAAATTAGCATCAGCTATTTATTGGGAAAATACAGGTACTTGTACTATTTTGCTTTAAAATTAAAACCCACTTTATTGTGCTGTTACCCTATAAAACAACAGCAACAACAAGAAGTCAGAGGAGATTCCTTTGTGGTATACAGTACTTTTCCTCTTATTATTTCCATCCAAACATAAACAAGAGTTTACTGTGCTCTCTCAAACTACTTAGCATTCCCTTTCTCTTATCACAGAAGTATTTATTTCTCTTCATGTAGGCCAACACATTTAGTTGATATCAGGAATAGTCAGAAACTCATTCTCAAAGAGAAAGAGAAATCTGATAGTTTGCTAAGAGACTGATAGAATCATTTACTTTCCTCTTCAGTGTTTTAGTAAGGGAAGGGGGTTTAATTGGATGAGCCCGTTTTATCATGTTCTTATAAAACATGAAAGTTTTATAAGAATTTGCAAATTAAAAGTTTCTACAATTTTTACAAATTATAATCCATCTTTTAAGCATTCTTCAATCTTCTATAGAATATACTACTCAGAAACACATTTCCCTTCCAATAAACACTTATGCACGTACTAAAGAAATATACAAAAACACATCAGCAAAACCTAGTGCAAGACTCAAAAGCAATAATTTAAACAGTTTGATTTAAAAAAATATATATTTTATGTATTTTAATGTCACAATAGCATTCCTTAATTTTGGAATGTGAACATAAACTACTATTTCCTCACTTTAATATTGTTTCTGAATCATTATTAAATTATATTATTATTATTACATACATTACATGTTCTGGTTTACTAGAGACCTACGGGAAGCAATTCTTTTACTTGAAATTTCACTGGCAGAACTATGAACTATGAAAATAATCACCATTAACATGAGTTTTTTTCCCATTTTTAGTAATAGTAATTATTAATAATACATATTACATAAGAAAGAAAGAAACAACTAATCTTAGCATGGTTATATAATTCCAATGTTTAATTCAAGAGACTATTCATTTAGTCTCTTCTATGTGTAATGCATTATGACAATGATGGCAGGGGATAAAAAATGATATAGGCATTATTGCCATTCTGAGGTAAAAATAGTCCAGTAGGAATAACTGTAATCAACCCAGACTAAGAAAATGCATATTACAGGCATGGATAAATATTACCAATTCATAGAAATTCTTACTTTTCAATTGTTGAAGGTATTGTGGGGAAGTTAACCTTGAGCCCAAATAAGAATTGAATTTGGCAATACACTGTTGTAGGAAAGTGCATTGGGATACACACACACACACACACACGCATATGCATGTATATATATATGTATATACATATATATATTCCCCAATACAGTCATAATTTTTAAAGTACATATCAAAATTTAAACCATGTGCCTATATATAATGCCCTAAAACAGTGCATTGCCAAATTCAATTTACATGTACACATATATAGGTATATGTATATATGTGTGTGTATATATTTTCATACATATGTGTATATATACACATACATACACACAGAAAAGCATAAGAGATAAGACTTGAATGTATTACTAGATAACTATGTCTTCAGTGGATTATGAGTATCTGAGAACATACAAGGAACTGGATACAAAGAAATCCAAGAGGTAAGTTAAGACCAGATAATACAGCATATAACATGATATGCTAAGAATTTCAATCTTTACTGTTTAACTATGCATTAATAATGTAGAGCATATCTTTAGAATAAACAAACTGGATATGAAGATATTTATTAACTCTGCTCTGTGAGGAATAATAAAAGTTCTTTTACTGGGAAGAAAAACAAGAAGAAGAAACAACAGTAGAGTCTTCCTCACATAAAATAAATGAAAATTTATTAGAAAGATTGAAGGACTCCAAAATTAAAAGTTGAAAAATTGGACTCAAAATTAACAGGAACTATGGCATACCTGGAAGTGATAATGTGAGTTCTTATCAAGAAATATGAAATATTTATGTAAATAAAAATAAATATAAAATTTTTAAAATTTTGGATATTTATAGATGTAAAATAATAATGTAAAAAAGAAGAATTAGATCTGAATTGATAGTTGGGATGCTGAGTTTAATGTCATGTATGCTGATTTTGACCTTATAGACATATATACCTAGAAGACATTTAAGATGTAACTGGGGAAAAAAATTGAGTTGAGTTTATATATATAATATATATATATATATGTGTATGTGTGCATATAAGTATATAAACACACATATATAAATATATATATAATTACTCAAACTAAAGAGATCCCACAGTGCTTTAAATCAAATTTTGAGAGTGATTTTAAACATTTAATGAAACAAATTTCAACTCAAAGTTATTTAAATATGATCCAATCAGTGTCAATTTTTTTCCTATCTTGTTCTATTAAACTTAAAGTTCTATCAAAGTTCTTAAAGTTCTATCAAACTTTAAAACAGTTTATCCCAGCTTTTTCGAATTTTCAAATAACAAAAGTCACATTAACTTATTTAAATTTAATTTAATCATAGCAGCAAAACAATGCCCATTATGTTAAAAGTTGAATAGTATGCTAAGCTTTAAGAAATGGCTTATCAAGATCAGACCTGCCCTTCAGGAGGTACTCAGAACTGCGTTATACATGAATCAGCACACTAGACACCCAACAGTGTAAAATCACCCAAAAATTAAAGGTCAGAGGCCAGATTCCACAATGGCATAAGAGGTAAAACAAAGCAGTAAAGTTCTACTCAACAGGAAGAACAGAAATCCACCCCACTAATCAATCCTTTCAATAAATGTGAATTGGCTAGAACTCCCCACTCAAAAGACATAGGCTGGCTGAATGGATAAAATAAATACAACCCAAGTATCTTCTGTCTCCAGGAAACACATCTAACACACAAGGACTCATTCAGACTCAAGGCGAAGGGATAGAAAACAATATTGCATGTAAATGGAAAACAAAAGAAAGCTGACGTAGCCATTCTAATATCAGATAATTAAACTTCAAATCAATAAAACTAAAGAAAGACAAAGATTTTCATTATATGATAGTGAAGGGAACAATTCAACAAGAAGACTTAACAATCATAAATATTTATGCACCTAACACAGGTGCACACAGATTCATAAAGCAAACCCCACTTGATCAAAACAAGATGATAAACAGCAACATCATGATAGCCAGGGACTTCGACAACCCACTCACAGAAAGGGACAGATTTTCCAAGCAGAAAATAAGCAAAGAAACAACAGATTAAAATGGGACCCTAGAAAAAATGGGCCTAACAGACATTTATAGAACATTCTACCCCCAACACTTCTCATGAGCTCACAGGACATTCTCTAAGATTGATCACATAATAGTCCATAAAACATGTCTCAACAAATTTTTAAAAAATAGAAATTATACCATGTATCTTCTCAGACAACAGTAGAACAAAATTAGAAATAAATTCCAACAGAAACACTCAACTCTACACAAAGTCATGGCAATTAAATGATCTACTGCTGAATTATTATTGGGTCAAGGAGGAAGTTAGATAAACAAAAGATTCTTCAAACTAAGTGACAAAGGGACATAACTTACCAAAATCTGTGGGATTCAGCAAAAGCAGTCCAAGAAGAAAATCCATAGCCTTAAATACCTACATTAAAAAAACAGAAAGATCACAAATCAACAATCTAATGAATCATCTCAAGGAATTGAAAAAGAAAGAAATAATCCCAAACCCAGGAGAAGAAAAGAAATAACAAATGTCAGAGCAGAACTAGATGAAAATTGATCATAGAAGAATTATACAGAAGATTAATGAAACAAAAATTGGCTCTTTGAAAGATAAACAAAATCGATAGAACTTTTGCTAGATTAACCAGAAACAGAAAAGAAATAACCCTAATAAGTTCAATCAAAATGAAAAAAGGAGATATTACAATTGATATCACAGGAATACAA
Organism: Varecia variegata; assembly: GCA_028533085.1. Taxonomy (NCBI): domain Eukaryota; kingdom Metazoa; phylum Chordata; class Mammalia; order Primates; family Lemuridae; genus Varecia; species Varecia variegata. The sequence continues at coordinate 32,377,350 of CM052443.1, forward strand.
AATATCATCTCTGAATACTATAAAAATATCTATACACATAAACTTAAAAACATTCAGGAAATGGAAAAATTATTGGAAACACACAACCTCCCTAGGCTCAATCAGGAAGAAATAGAACTCCTGACAGACCAATACCAACTAACTTAATTGAAGCAGCAATAAAAAAAATCTCCCCCCAAAAAGTCCTGGACTAGATGGTTTCACAGCTGAATTGTAACAGACCTGCAAAGAAGAACTGGTACCTATACTGCAGAAATTATTTCATAATATAGAGAAGGAAGAAATTCTCCCAACTCATCTATAAAGCCAATATCACCTTGATACTAAAGCCAGGAGATGACACAACAAAAAAAGAAAACTACAGATCAACATCCCTTATGAATAGAGGTAGAAAAATTCTCAATAAAATCCTAGCACACCAAATTCAGCTGCACATTAAAAAAAAAAAATGACACAACACAACCAACTATGCTTCATCCAAGAGATGCAAGGATGCTTCAACATTTGAAAATCTATAAATGTGATTCACCATATAAGTAGAAGCAAAAGCAAAGACCATATGATCCTCTCAATAGACAATAAAACAGACAAATAAAAGCATTTGACAAAATTCAGCAACCTTTTATGATAAGAATGCCTAACAAAATAGTCATAGATGGAACATAAGCAAAATTATAAAAGCTATATAGGATAAACCCACAGCTAACATCACACTGAACAGAGAAAAATTGAAAGCATTCCCACTTAGAACTGGAACCAAACAAAGTTGCCCACTGTCACCACTTGTATTCAACGTAGTGCTGGAAGTCCTAGCCAGAGCAATCAGACAAGAGAAGGAAATCAAGGGCATCCAAGTGGGGGCAGAAGAGGTTAAATTATCACTCTTTGCTGATGCTATGATCTTATATCTAGAAAACCCCAAAGATTCTGCTGAGAGACTCCTGGAATTGATAAATAAATCCAGCAAGGTCTCAGGTAACAAAATCAGTGTGCACAAATTAGTCGCATTACTATACACCAACAATAGTCAACCCGAGAATCAAATCAATGACTCAATAACCTTCACAGTAGCTACAAAGAAAATAAAATACCTAGGAATACATGTAAGGAAGTAAAAGACCTCTACAGGGAGAACTACAAAACACTTAGGAAGGAAATAGCAGAGGATATAAATGAATGAAAAAACATATCATGCTCATGGATCAGCAGAATCAACATTGTTAAAATGTCTATACTACCCAAAATGATTTACAGATGCAATGCAATTCCCATCAAAATACCAACATAATTTTGCACAGATGTAGAAAAAAAGAATTCAGAACAGGCACAGTGGCTCACATCTGTAATCCTAGCATTCTGGGAAGCTGAGGCAGGAGAATCGTCTCAGCTCAGGAGTTCAAGACCAGCCTAAGCAAGAGTGAGACCCCGTATGTACTAAAAATATAGAAAAATTAGCTAGGCATAGTGGTGCATGCTTATAGTCACAGCTACTATTTTATTGGGCAATATTTTATTGTGTTGATCCTCAGGTATCCCATTGCTTGTTTTTACTTTCTTGGGGTTTCTTCAATAAGTTACTTTCCATCTGCATTTCAGCTTTCTAACCTGTGTTGCTGTTTTTTTTTTATCTTATGTGAACTCTGCCCTAATTTATTTATGTCTCTTAAATATATATTTAGCTTGATAGGATTTTGAGAGAGAGCAAAGATAGATGTACATATTTATTCAACTATCTTAAACTCGAATGTTTCTTTTTCTTTTTTTTTTTTTTTTTAGAGTAGTGACAGGTACATAGGTAACCAATGTACAGAGTTTGGTTGGTAAATCTTCATGTTTATTAGTTCTCTGACAACTGTACATGGATAAAGCATGAGGCATTCCTTAAACTTTTGGCCCAGGCAGCTTTGTTGAACTTGACGTCAATGTGCACACCTGTTGTTCCCATTTTCTTCATGGCAAATTTCCATATTTCTTTAATTACCCCAGGTGTACACTTCTTGAAGCCCATTCAATGGATACACTTGTGAATATTCATAGTGTACTCTCTGTTCACCATCTCACTGAAGATAGACAGCCCTTCCTCTTGTCACCTTCTTTGCTGGAGCCATCTAAACCCAGGCCAAAGAAGGCTCAGAGCAGAGTGGTACAAGCCACTTCCTGGTAAACTTCACACTGCTGCCTTCTGGGTACCTGCAGGTGCTAAGGGTCTAACCAGGCCCCTGAAGCCCTAGGGCTAGGCAAGCCAAGTCAGCCACCCCACGCCACAGAGTCCACGCTCCCACATCCATTTTAAATAAGCAAATTACAATGGTTCCTTGCCCAATCTATACTCACAACAATCCTCCCAGTTCAATAGTAGCCCCCCTTTTTTTCCAATTTTCAAACTTCATTCCTCCAATGAGCAGAATAGGAGCCCCAAGTACTGTAAGTGCCAAACACCTACTCTTTCCTCCTGTAATGAAGAGAGCATGCCTGCCCTTTTACTAAGAATAAGACCTTTCCCCTCAAAAATTAGGATAACAGGTTAACTGAGAGAACAGATGGCATATCAGTTCTCTTCTTTCCCTCTTTCTTCCCACACGGGGTTCACATCATGTCTGTTCTCCACAGCCATTTACTAAGTTTTACACATTTCCATGAACAAAATTATCAATTTAAAGCATACACTTTAAGGTTGATTCTGAATATGTGAATCTGTCAAAATTTTATTATATTAATTTTGAGTGTTTTAATATTCGATGGCTTATACTACTTATTAATTTCAGAAGATTCCCTGTCTGAGTGTTGTTTTAAGCTTTTGAAATATCATTGAACAAAATCTAGGGGAAAATATATTTTAAGAGCTGGCAGCAGATTTCTGTCTATGCAGGCATTAGAATCAGACTCTTTCTTTGTTTTGAAAAATTTCACTAAGTTTAAATAATGTCACATAGTTTATAAGTGGAAGTACCAATGTTCAAAAAGGAAATCTTCAAATTGTTATTGTAATTTGATTTTTATTTGACATATGTTATATGCACATGGACTGTGTAAATATTATATTCCTTTCAGGAAGAAATTATACTATTCTTGACTATTCTTTAGCCATCATACATATCATTCTGTGTTAATATAAATTTGTGCTATATAAGCTAATTATATGATAATTACATTTAACTACTAAAATAGCTATAAAACTAAAAATATATGAAAATTATAAAGTCAATTAGTCAGTCTTTCTAACAGTGAAAATGATTCTGTCAGTCCTTACTCAATTTGATGGGTTGATCGACATATCTAAATGAGATGATCATTGTTTGCAATAACAAAAATTGACACTGTCTGTGAAAATAGACGTTTTACAAGTTTATATACAAAACAATCTTAGGGAGTTTCTTGCATATGTTTCACCACTCAGATACTCAGATGTCCTTTTTAGGCTAATTCATGTTCTCTGAGGGTAGAGTGTACCTTGCTGATACATACATACATTTTATTGGTTTTCTAGATAGTCTCACAATTCAATTATAATGAGCTTAATAATACCATTTCTCTTCTCACATATCATGGTTTGATATATCTCTGAATTAATTCCTAATGCTTTAAACTATGTCAAAGGAATATGTATCATAAAGCATAGATTATATAGTATATATATACATGCAATATGTGTATTACATATACATAACATGTAACGCTTACCAGAAATACATCTAGTTAAATTATAACGAGTCTAAAATTGCTATTTCTCTTCTCAATTGTTGCAGTTTTATGTTCTCCAAATAAATTCCTTATCTAATCTGAAGATAGCATAGTTTTTGCCATCCCATGTCCTGAGTTTGTGTTTTAACAATAATTCTTTGTGATCTCTTCACCAGTGAAATCAGGATATTTTATTCGTCTAATTTTAAAATGGCAGGGAGCCTGGAAACTGGTATCAGAGGGCTCAGAATAAAAGAAAGCTCAAAGATGAATGAATGAAAGCATGGTTCTTACCATTGCTGATATTTTGAGTGTTGACTCTCTAACAAAAATCTGATAATGCAGTACAAGTTTAATTGAAACTTTCCTAAAAAAAAAGAAAAAAGAAAAAGAAACTTTCCTGATTTGTTTGCACTCCCTACCTTTACCATCATCACGAATTAAGAGAAACTTATGAATTCCCAGTTTTAGGGTTTCCTTTGGAAATAGATTAGTAATTCTTCCCCAAATAAACAGTAAATTGTTATTACAAAATATAGACAATACTGTTGGCTTTTCTACACCAACAGTATGTAGCTTGTTATAAGTATTATAATTTATTACTTATACGATTACCTCATCATGTAAGTTTGAAAATAGATGCATTACATACATGCTTGCCCTCAAAGATTTCAGCCAAGTTCTGTACTGTCATTGGAAGACATCTAAAAAGGCCATACTGTGCAGTTGTAATTTAGAATTCATGTATATAGTAGTGAAGTTTTTCTTTATGACTCTAGCCTCAGTATGTATTTTTCACATTCCAAGATTCACTTATTCTGTTTAGGTTCTTCACAGTCCTTCTGTGAAATCTGTATATTTGCTTGTATTTATTATGTCATACTAGTTATATTTTAAAAATAGATATGTAGAACTCATTACCTGGGTTTTATGATTTATTCAATAAATTTATATCTTCTAATGAAAAATAATACATGGTGACATTTTATTTCATAATTGTATGATGTGGCTGATTTCATTATAAATTCATATCTATACCCCTAAATATGAGGGTTAATTAGCATAATTGTTAGTTTGGTTAGCCTGGGACTACCCAAGTTTATTACCTGATATCTAGTCTGATTTTTGCATTAGCTTTAGATTTTTAGTTTAAATAAAATACTATTTTAATTACAATAAGTCTGGGTAGTATTTGTAGATTCCTACTTTGCATGAAGTAAACATATATGAAATTTCTGTTTTTGTAAGTTAAATGATTGATGTTAATTACCACTTTATATGAGTTATCACAATAATATTTCCAGCTTCTGGCATGATCTTGCCTACTATTGTGTAAGATGAATGTACAATCAATTGAGTTCTCACCTTAATCATTGGTAAACCCAGAGAGACTGCCAGTGATAAACCATTTCTCTTCCATTACACAATTATTCTCAGCCTCAGTGAAACTGACAGCCCCCCATTACAGGAAAGCATGCAGGGTGGTTTCTGATAAAAGAATGTTTGCTCAGGCCGGGAGCGGTGGCTCACGCCTGTAATTCTAGCACTCTGGGAGGCCAAGGCAGGAGGATCCTTTGAGCTCAGGAGTTCGAGACCAGCCTGAGCAAGAGCGAGACCCCGTCTCTACTAAAAATAGAAAGAAATTATCTGGCCAACTTAAAAAAAAATATATAGAAAAAATTAGCTGGGCATGGTGGCGCATGCCTGTAGTCCCAGCTACTCGGGAGGCTGAGGCAGTAGGATTGCTTGAGCGAAGACTCTGTCTCAAAAAAAAAAAAAAAAGAATGTTTGCTCAGACAGGAGTATCTAGGAACAGCTCACTTTTTCCCATTTATAAGGATGGTGGGAGAAACATTCTATGCTGCTGCTCCTGCTGACCTCTTGGTATACAGGCCAGCTGTGCCAGGGTGGCTGCCATGACCTGAGAGATGCACAAGTTTCAAAGCCACAAGTCACCACGGTCAGGAGCAAATTATGTGTTTTATTTACATAAAATACTTATGAAAAATAGAGGCAGAGAAGTCACATATTTAGCATACAGATAGTAATCAAAATATTCACTGGAGCTTTTTTTCATCATTTATTTCATGAAATAAATCTATAATTATATATTCTTTTACTTCTTGGTAATACTTTTTATTTATAGTGAACCCTTTTAATAGCAATGAGCTTCAAAATAAAAGTAAATATGTAATCAAAATATTAAAACATTTGTGGAACAGTTCCAACATCTTGTCCGTCTGAGTTGATTATTTTTTTCATGATGATGGGTCACATTGGGTCTTGTAATTTTTATTGCATGCAGGACATTACAGTAAAAGAACACTAAAGGCAGAGGTAAATAATATTTATGCACAGATAAAGGTACACTTACACACTTTTCTGTCAAGCCATTAGTATGTCTTGTTGAGTCAGGATAATCAGTAGTTATTTTAGGTTTGGATTTGTTTGTTTTCTTTAGTTACATTAAAACATGATAGGCTTTATAATCTTTGAGGGCAAGATAATAGAATATTAAAGCAGGGATTGGAATCTGAGCATGTGGAGGTTTTGTCACAGGTCTCCTGCCCTATCCTAAGGCTTCATCAGAGTCATTGTACCTCTTCCCCAGTATTGAATTTCTGATATCTCTCGCCACTCCCACAGGGTAGATGAATACCGACTCATTCTATTGGGAATATCTGGATTGTTTCTTTGAGTTCTTCCATCCTGCTTCAGACTATTGCAAACTGAGCAGATCTATAACTGGAGATTTCTGTCAGCTCTGCTGCCATGCTCATTCTCAGTGTTAGGAATTGAGTATGGAAAGTTTTTTTTTTTCCCAGAACATCTACTCCTGCCTTACATCACAGCAGCACCAGTTCTTCAAAGGGAGCATTTTCAGTATCCCTCCCCTTCCACTAAATATTTTGTAGGCACTCAGTGGAGGCCTATGGGAAAGAATCGGCAGGTGGCTCTTTTATGTTTGGATTTCCTGGAATTTTAAACCATTTCTTCCTGCTGCTCTACCCAATACAAACACAGTATGGGTTTCATCTCTCCAAGGAGAGGCTTGTCACTTTCTTGGTGTTAGTTCACTAAATCTCAGCTCACTAAATGGCTTAAAATAGTATGATATTATAGATTATCTAGCACATTGTTGTTGTTAGTTGGAAACAGTTAAATGAAAAAAGCTTTACATTGTTGTCCTCAGGATGTTTCTAAGTAAATTTAACATTAATAGTGGTTTTATTTTTTAACCCAATTCACTTAAGTTAAAATAAAGTTTTAAAGTTTTATTCTGTCAAAAATTAAAGCAACTATCATTTAGGGGTATGATATTTAAAAACTCTATCCAAAAACATCTTTCTAAATTATATAAAACTACATGTTTAATTTAGAAAAAGATTGATTTCGGGTAGAGTTTTCAAATATAATTTTTTAAAGGTCCAACATATGAAATCAATGGTCAAAAATAATGATTACGTTTTGATGCCGTTTCAAGGAATTGCTCCACCTGGGAAGAAGGATAAGGGCGGGCACTCCATTTTGGTGTTGCCCCGCCTTTAATCCTATCCTGAGCAACTGCTACACCTGGGGAAGGAGGGAATGCTTTATCAATATAGGAATTCCGCAGTCCAGGCATAATAAGATTTTGAAAGTGACCTAGAGCAACCTAAGGGTAATTAATATGCCATTAGCTTGAATCTGCATTGCAGTTCACCACCCCCTCACCAAGTATGGGCTTTCTTAGAGGGAGCTCCTATACGCAGATGGAATTTTGAGGACACCTGTTGATCGTTTGATAAAATCCTACACCTGCCAAGAGCCGTCCTCCAGATGGGGCTAATAAGAGGAAACAATATAAGAAGTCAGAAAGAAGCAAGTGAGTCAGAGAGTGAATTGGTCTGTCTCTTTCCACTCGTGGAGACAGACCCATTTTATTCTACAATAAGAAGTTGCTCTTGTGAAACTTCTCCCTGACTCAGGTTAGTCCATTGTTACTGACCTTGCTGGTGATTTTTCTAAGAAAGGAGTCAGAGGACTGGGAGTATAGTCTGGACTTGACACTTTGTGTGTCTGGTCGTTCTTTGGCCAAGAGCACACAAAGAACCAAGGGCAGATTCCCACCCTGACACCTTTGGTGTTGAAACCCAGTATTCTGACTGTTACGAAGAACACAATAATTTTAATTATTTTAATGCCATATTTCACTATTAGAAATCTTCTGGTTTGTAGAAAAATATTATGGGGACTGTGGTGAATGGTTTTTTCTCTCTTTTGTATTTATGCTCATCCTCATAATGGAGCTTATATGAATTCCAAGAAAAGTAATAAACTTATCTCAATATTTAGGTGGCCCAGCCTTAAGTTAGTCTAGTTATTAGTTAAGGTATTGGCTATTTT
>CM052443.1:32385516-32410158 GCA_028533085.1 Varecia variegata
CAAAAAAAAAAAAAAAGAAAAAAAAAAAGAAATATCAAATTTCTTTGACATTGATATCATCACCTTTATCCACTACTAACCTTCCTTGATGCTGTTATTATTAATATCCCCTCTGGGCCCCTTTCCCCTCATTTATTGTTGCTTCTAGCACCCACATCACTATTTTTCCACTATTTTGTCTTATCGTTATTCATGGATATTTCAATTCATGTTCATATCTTCAGCATTTTTTCCTCTGTGATTGTCAGCCTTCTCGCCTGCATTATCTATTCCCACAGTCACACTCCTCCCCATGGTCATACCCTCTATAATAATTTTACCCTTCCAAAATTTCTTAGCTTTTGGTATTCCAATCTCTGACTACAATATATTCTTTTAGATCATATACATTCATACTGGTGATTCTGTCAGTTGATTAATACCTTCAATTTTTAAACCCTACCATTTTTTCACTATAAGTTATTGCATAAATATGTTAAATTTTTATCTTATATTACATTGTCCAAGATTTCTAATGGCTATCTTGCATAAAGCCCAGTAAGTCCTTTACCTGGGAAAGCAAAAATACAGGTTATAAAAAAACTATCCACCCATTCAGCATCTATACATCTATAACTAAATGATGGTGGAGAATGTTGATAAAATATAGTAATTGGCCTCCTTAAATATCTAAAAGCTAAACTCAAATAAGCCCTCAAAATTGCTCAATTATTCTATGATACTAGTTTCACAAGTGACTTCCCACATGTGAGAAATAATAATAAAAACAACTTACATTTGTTGCATTTGTTGGGTGCTATATTGTATTTGTTTTTGGCTTTGCATCAAGCCACGTTCCAGGACATGTGTAATCTCCACAACCAACTTGTGACATAGTTGCTATTTTTAGCATCATGTTACAAATGACAAAACTAAGTCATCTATACTGGCTGTACAGTAACATAACTATAATCCATATTCTGAATTGCTATGCCATACTGCTACAGTACCATTTTCTTTTTATAATATGGATGAAATTTGTCTGCTACCATCAAAACTCAGTTTATTCATTTGTACCCAGATTCCACTCTGAAAGCCTGCTTAAGACTCTGTCACTGAAGCGGTCCTCTTTTTGCTTCATCATTTGCCCCCTATCTACTATATCAATGTGATTAGCAAGAAAAAAAGAAAAGATCTAGATTCTCCTAGTATTAAAAGAGCGGTAAATGAATGAATAAATAAATGAATCTCAACTTCTTCCCACCTTCTCCCTTATTTCTCATATGAAACTTGGTCTTAGTACTCCATGTCTTCTGGCAATAAAAACATCCTTTATTCTTTACTCCTAACCCTAACTACAACATCTCTCCCCACCTGTGTTACTCAGAATATTGGTCCCCTCAAAGAAGTCTACATTCTTATCCCTGAAAACTGAAAATAGGTTTTGTTACATAGAAAATTAGCAGAATTAAGGGAATTTAATTAAGGGACACAGTTGCAGATGGAAATAAGGTAACTAATCACCTAACCTTAAAATAAAGAGACTAATTTAAACAAACCTAATATAATTACAGGGTCAAAGTAAACCATTAATATTTAATAATATTAATTCCAAATCCATGAGCATAGGATATCTTTCCATTTGCCTGTGTCTTTGATTTCTTTCATCAATGTTTTTTATACTTTTCTGTATACAGATGTTTCACTTCATTTGTTATATTTATTCCTAAGTATTTTATTCTTTTTGATGTTATTGTAAATGGGATTGTTTTCTCTGTTTCCTTTTTGGATAGTGAATATGTAGTTTGATATTTCCGTGTAAAGTTTTGACCAACAGAGTGAGCTTCAAATATTTTTTTTAAATATATACTGATAAAACACTTAATATTCCAAATTCAGTGTGATTAAAGAGAAATATAGCAAAAGATCTAGGAGGCAGGCTTTCATTTAAAAATAATTTAGGGAAATGAAAACTGTCTATAAGCTAAATATGTTTCTCAAATCATTTTTGAAAATTTGAAACATATGCTGAAATGAAAAGTCTTGCTAGGGGCAAGATACAGCAATAAAGAATTTTTATGAGTAGTAAGGAGTAGGGTGGATCTTAAACTAACTTCTCAAACATAGTAAATTTTTTACTCTATCCATTCCCAAAGCTTTCCTTGGTGTTTTGTAATAATTCTCTCTCTCTTATCATCTTTGAATGGGTTCTTGTCTGAGAAATATGTTATATATATATATATATATGTATCTATTTTACTTATATCTTCATAAGCTAATGCAAAATGATAGCTATATCAAAGTAAATATTTTAAAAATAAAATCCAGAGAAAAAATAATAGTAGATTTATGAGAAAGGGATTATAATTACTCACAGGCTCTTACTTTATAAACTACTACAAGACAAACCCCTTGACTTATTCAGAATATTCTTAGCAGAGATGGTCCCAAACATTTATATGAGTTACCTTGTCCCTTTATATCCATTTGAAAATTATAATTTTACAGTTTGTTCAAGTGTAGGACTCGGCAAACAATAGCTCATGGGCCAAATAGAGCCCACCAAAGATTTTGTTTGGTTTTGTTTTAATAAGGTTTTATTGGTAAAACTCTGAATTCATTTGTTTATATATTATTTCTGGCTCCTTTTATGTTACAATGCCAGAGGTAAATAAGTGAGGTAAATAATTGAGTACTGATGATGTGGTTCTTTATAGAAAAACTTTTCCAGCCCCTAATCTAGTAGAAAAGATATATCACTTGAAGCCAAATAAATATGGGTTCAAATTTAAGAATTACTTAAACACTATGTAAATTCTATTAGGCTACCTAAATTTTCCAGTTCCTAACATGGTGTCTAGAATTTGATAGGCATTCAATAAGTATTTGTTGAATACATAATGATTCTAAAGCTCATCAGTAAAATGAGAGAACTACTAAATGGCTATCAGTATTCATGTGCAACTTAAAAACAAGTAAAATACCTAGAAATATGCCAAGGTTATAGTACCTGCTCAATAAATATTGGTTTTACCTAATATACATTCTCTGCTGAATTTTGGTACAGGGATAGCCGTTGTCCAAAGAGAAACCACAAAATTCAGCACCCAAATATTTTAGGTGCCCAAATATCCTGACTCAGGAGTTACAATAATATCGTCTCATTCCTACATCAAATTCTAATTTATGAGGAAGAAAAAATCTCAGAGATAAGCAATTGAAGAGGAAAATTGGTTCTGTATTTGAATGTTTAAATTTTCTCCCCTTAATATACTTGATATATCATGACAAATTCTTCACATTTTAGATATTATGGATTCAACATTTGAAAAGAGAATCAAAAGTCTTTTTTATGTTATTTTACTTTTTTTTTTAATTCAGGATATTACAAGAGTACAAACATTTTGGTTGCGTGAAATGCATTTGCCTTGCCCAAGCCAGGGCTACAAGCGTGTCCTTCCCCCATATAGTGTGCCCCGTTTCCATTACCTGTGGGTTTACTCCCCCACCTCCTTACCCCTCCCACCTGACTGGCAACCATTGAGTATTATTACCATCTGAGCACCTTAGTGTTGATCAGTTAGTACCAATTTGATGGCGAGTACTTGTGGTGCATGTTTTTCCATAGTTGTGATGCATTAAAGTATGGGCTCAATCTCTGTTCAGGATAATATAAGAGGTGCTAGATCACCATTGTTTTTGTAGTTGAGTAGTATTCCATGGTGTATATACATATATATATATATATATATATATATATCACATTCTATTAATCCACTCATGTATTGATGGGCACTTGGGTTGTTTCCATATCTTTGCAATTGTGAATTGTGTTGCTATAAACATTCAAATGCAAACTGTCTTTATTACAGAATGTGTTTTTTTTTCTTTTGGATAGATGCCAAGTAGTAGGATTGCTGGATCAAATGGTATTTATATTTTTAGTTCTTTGAGATATCTCCAAATTACTTTCCACAGGGGATGTACTAATTTTCAGTCCCACCAGCAGTGTAACTGTGTTCCAATCTCTCCATATCCATGCCAGCATTTGTTTTTTGGGACTTTTTGATGGAGGCCATTCTCACTAGAGTTAGGTGATATCTCATTGTAGTTTCAATTTGCATTTCCCTAACGATTAGAGATGTTGAGCACTTTTTTATATGTTTGCTGGCCATTAGTCTGTCTTCTTTTGAAAAATTTCTATTCATGTCCTTTGCCCATTTATTGATGGGGTTGTTTGATTTTTTGTTGTTGATTTTCTTAAGTTTTATATAGATTCTTGTAATCAGCCCTTTATCAAATATGTAGAAAGCAAATATTTTCTCCCATTTTGTAGGTTGTTTATTTGCTCTAATGATAGTTTCCTTAGCTGTGCAGAAGCTTTTTAATTTTATCAGGTGCCATTGTTTATTTTTGTTGCTGCTGTGATTGCTTTGGGGATCTTCTTCATAAATTCTTTACCTAAAAGAGTCTTCCCAGCATTTTCTTCCAGAATTCTTAAGGTTTTGCATCTTTGGTTTAAGTATATTATCCATAGTGAGTTGATTTTTGTGAGAGGTGAGAGGTAGGGATCCAGTTTCAAATCTTCTGGATGTAGATATCCAGTTTTCCCAGCACCACTTATTAAATAGAGATTCTTTTCCCCAGTGAATACTTTTGCCTGCTTTGTGAAAGATTGATGGCAATATGAGGATGGCTTTATATCTGGGATCTCTGGCCTATTCCAAAGGTCTGTATCTCTGTTCTTGTGCCAGTACCATGCTGTTTCAGTTACTATAGCCTTATAGTAAAGTTTGAAGTCTGGCAGACTGATGCCTCCTAATTTGTTCTTTTTGCTTAAGATTGCTTTGGCTATACAAGATCTTCTCTGGTTCCAGATGAAGCTTAGAATTATTTTTTCTAAATCTGTACAAAATGACGGTGAAATTCTGATAGGGATTACCTTAATTCTGTAGATCACTTTAGATAGAATGGACATTTTAATAATATTGATTCTACCAATCCATGAGCATGGTAGGAATTTCCATTTGTGCATATTGTCTACAATTTCTGTTCTCAGTGTTTCATAGTTCTCCCTATAAATATCTCTCACCTCCTTTGTTAAATATATTCCTAAATACTTAATTTTCTTTGATGCTATTGTGAATGTTGTTGTGTCCTTGATTTGATTTTTGGCTTGATTGTTATTGGTGCATATGAATGCCACTGATTTGTGTGCATTAATTTTGTATCCTGAGACTTTCCTGAATTCATTTATCAATTCCAGGAGTCTCTTGGTTGAATCCTTGGGTTTTTCTAGATATAATAGCTTATCATCAGCAAAGAGCAAGAGTTTGACCTCTTCTGCCCCCATTCAGACACCCTTCATTCCCCTCTTTTATCTTATTGCTTTGGCAAGGACTTCAAGAACTATGTTGAATAGAAGTAGAGATAGTGGGCAACCTTGTCTGGTTCCAGTTCTAAGCAGGAATGCTTTCAATTTTTCCCCATTCAATATGATATTAGCCATGGGTTTATTGTATGTGGCCTTAATAATTTTAAGGAATGTTCCATCTATGCCTATCTTGTTAAGGGTTTTTATCATAAAAGTGTGCTGTAATTTAACAAATGCTTTTTCTGCATCTATTGAGAGAACCATATGGTCTTTATTCTTGCTTTTATTTATGTGGTGGATTGCAATTATAGATTTGCTTATGTTGAACCGGCCTTGCATCTCTGGGATAAAACCCACCTGGTCATAATGAATTATTTTTTTAATGTTCTATTGGATTCAGTTTGCTAAGATTTTGTTGAGGATTTTTGCATCTGTATTCATGAGGGATATTGGTCTGTAGTTTTCTTCTTTTGTTGTGTCCTTTCCTGACTTTGGTACCAAGGTGATATTGGCTTCATAGAATGAGTTAGGGAGGATACCATCATCCTCAATGTTTTGGATTAATTTCTGTAGTATAGGTATGAGTTCTTCTTTGTAGGTTTTGTAAAGTTCAGATGTGAACCCATCTGGTCCAGGGCTTTTTTTTTTTTTTTTTTGAAAGATTTTTTTATTGCTGTTCAAATTTCTGTATTTGATATTGATCTGTTCAGGAATTCTATTTCCTTTTGATTGAGCTTAGGGAGGTTGTGTGTTGTCCATTTTGTCCATATGTTGTAGTTTGTGGACATATAGATTTTTATTGTATTCAAAGATAATGTTTTGTATTTCCGTGATGTCTCTAGTGACCTCTCCTCATTCATTTCTGATTGAGTTTATTAAACTCCTTTCTAGTTCTTGTCAACCTAGCCAAAGGGCTATCAATTTTGTTCACCTTTCCAAAAAAACAGCTTTTGGTTTCATTGATCTTCTGTATAGTCCTTTTGTTCTCAGTTTCATTTAGTTATGAACTGATCTTAGTTATTTCCTATCTTCTGCTAGGTTTAGAGTTAATTTGCTCTTCCTTTTCCAGTTCCTTGAGATGGTTTATTAGTTTGTTGATTTGTGAGCTTTCTGTCTTTTGGATGCGAGCATTTATTGCTATTAGTTTTCCTATCAGGAATGCTTTTGCTGTATCCCACAGATTTTGATAACTTGTGTCTGTGTTATCATTTAATTCAAAGAATTTTTTGATGTCCATCTGGATCTCTTCCTTGACCCAGTAGTCACTCAGCAATAGATCGTTTAATTTCCATGACTTTGTGAAGCAGTGAGTGTTTCTGTTGGAATTGATCTCTAGTTTTATATCACTATGGTCTGAGAAGATACATGTTACAATTTCTATTTTTTTTTTTTTTTAATTTGTTGAGGTCTGATTTGTGGCCTAGGATGTGATCAGTTTTGGAGAAAGTTCCACGAGCTGATGAGAAGAATGTATATTCGGCTTTATTTGGGTGGAATGTTCTATAGATGTCTGTTAGACTCATTTGTTCTAGAGCTCTGTTTAAATCCATTATTTCTTTGCTTATTTTTTGTTTGAAGGATCTGTACAATTCAATCAGTGGGGTGTTGAAATCCCCAGCTACTGTAGCATTACTCTTTACCATGCTATTTAAATCAAACAGTATTTGCTTTATGTACCTGGGTGCTCCTGTGTTGGGTGGAATCAAACATCTTTAGTAACGTGAGCTGTGTCTTATTGAATGAAAACTGAGCATGCTATATGATTACGAATAAACAACAACAGAACAAACAAACCAATTATTCATTAGCCTAAAATATCTTTGTAGGATAGGAGGAGCCAGCCATTGGATCTGAGGTTTTGTTTTTTTGGTTTTTTGGTACTCCCTATCAGGAAAATAAAAAATAGTGGAATGGATATGTGAAAACACTCCTCAGGGGAATCAGGGGAGATAGTCAGGGTGCTGAGTAATCAGAGCAGCTCTGGGTACTTGAGTAGGGCAAAAATGTCTGAGGTAGACAGGCATGGAAAGAAATGGTGAGATCGTTTTAAGTAAAATTTGAGTGCCCTAATTGTCAAGTCAGAAAAAGGAAAATTAGTCAATCATTCTAAAAGTAAGTACCAAAACAAAAAAATCAGTGGTAAAGCCTAGATTTGAGGGAAGCTAATTAAGCCTGAGTTATTACTGACAACAGAACTGGTTAGAATAGTCTGAAACTGGTAAGAACAGTTGAACTTTGAATATGCAGATAATGAGCTAGTTTAAGGGTTGTGATTCGACTTCCTCTTCCAGCCAAAATGAAGTAACAGGAACTAGATTTATCCCTCTCCTACACACCCACTTAAAAGATCATCACACACACATACACACACAATATTTGAAATAATGGTTTTCGAGACACTGGGAATCAGGCAATGAGGGACAGTAATTTCTGACAGATGGGAAACAAATGAAATTAAACCTGTAATTCCCCCAGTCTACTGCCTTGTGAGTATTTCTATGCTGTAGTACTTTGCGAGGAAATCAATGTAGAATTCTGTGGACAACTGGATTGATGAAACAGCTGAAAATATGAGGCAACAAAGATAGCTACAGCTTGCAAGATAGAAAACCAGAAAGGTGAGCGTTAAACAGAGAACTCAAAACTTGAAAGGGGATCTCTTGAGTGTTCTTCTGAGTACTGATTAACATATGCACATATGTAAAATACCTGAAGCTGGGAAAAAAATATCTGAGATGTGCATGTTCCAAGCATATTTTCAGTCTGAAAAACATTATAATTCAAAGGATATTGGGTAGAGTTCTCAGAAAAGTATTGCCTTAACAGTGGAAAATAATTCACCTTGGACTAAATGCTGCACTGATCCCAAATAACAAATCTTAACAGCAAAAAAGAAAAGGATCACACTGTTTCTAATTTAGCTGCATCCAAGAATAAAGATTATGAATATTTATGAGTCCAAAAATATCCAGCACCCAACAATGTAAAATTTACAATGTCTGGTACCTAATCAAAGATTAGTAGGCGTGAGAAGAAGTAAAAAAAAAAAATGACTTCATAAGAAGAGAAAAATCAAACAACTAAACCCAACCAAGAAATAACACAGATACTAAATTAGCAGACAAGGGCATTGAAATAGTTCTTTCAACTGTGTCCAGATGTTCAATAAGTTAAGCAGAGATATGGAAGTTATAAAAATGACCCAATCAAACTTCTAAAGGTAAAAATGACAATTTCTGAAATGAAAAATATGTTGAATGAAATTCTTTCATTACAGAAATAATGGTGAATTTAAAGATAACAAATATGAAACACACAAAAAAGAGAATCAACAAATAATGAAAACAGCACAATGAGTTGTGGGACAACTTCAAATCACTTAACATATGTGCAATTGGAGTCTTCAAAGGGAGAGAACAAAAACTTATTACAATCATAATATCTGAAAAATTTTGAAATTGATAGAAGCAATAATCCACAGATTTAGGAAGCTCTACAAAACCACAGGAACATGAAGAAAAATATAACAATGCATCTCAGAATTTAATTGCCCAAAACATATGATAAAGAAAAAAAGTCTTAAAAATAGCAAGAGAGGAACAAGAAAGATATGCTATGCTAACTTCAAACAAAGAGAGTTGAGGATTACAACATATTT
The DNA here is from genome assembly GCA_028533085.1 of Varecia variegata. NCBI lineage: Eukaryota > Metazoa > Chordata > Mammalia > Primates > Lemuridae > Varecia > Varecia variegata. The sequence goes on from CM052443.1 coordinate 32,394,528, forward strand.
CTTGTCAGAAACAATGCAACCAAGAAGGCAATGGGTGACATATTAAAGTTTTGACATAAAAGAGACATAAATTATAATTCTATACCTAGCAAACATATATTTTAAATTTAGGAACAAAATAAAGGCTTTTTTTTTTTTAAAGACATACAAACATTGAAAGAAGTCCCACATGTAAGAAATATGTAAAAATTATTTAAACAGAACAAAATTAGCACATGATGGAGCAAGGATTCCAAGAAATGGCAACTACTTCAGTAAATATGTATATTTTTCTTTCTTTCTTTCTTTTTTTTTTTTTTTTTGAGACAGAGTCTCACTCTGTTGCCCGGGCTAGAGTGAGTGCCATAGCGTCAGCCTAGCTCACAGCAACCTCAAACTCCTGGGCTTAAGCAATCCTACTGCCTCAGCCTCCCAAGTAGCTGGGACTACAGGCATGCGCCACCATGCCCGGCTAATTTTTTCTATACATATATTTTTAGCTATCCATATAATTTATTTCTATTTTTAGTAGAGACAGGGTCTCGCTCTTGCTCAGGCTGGTCTTAAACTCCTGAGCTCAAACGATCCGCCCACCTCAGCCTCCCAGAGTGCTAGGATTACAGGCATGAGCCACCATGCCCGGCCTGTATGTTTTTCTTATTAATGAAATATCTTTAAAGTATATTTGATTGTTTGAACAAAAATGCCATGCATTGTGTGGTTTATAATATGTTTATAAGTAAAATGAAGCACAGGAGCTGCATTATGCCAGCACAAGGATGATATCATAATAATTATGCTGAGTGACAGAGGCCAGACAAAATTTCATAAAGTATGATTACATTCATATAAAACTCTAGACAATGGAAACTAATCTATAGTGACAAAAAGCCAATCGTCAATGCCTACTGATGGGGGGACATGAGCAGCAGAGGGGAAAGAGATGAGGGGTACAAAAGGATATATTGAAACTTTTGGGAATGATGGAAACATTCATTATCTTGATTGTGGTGGTGGCTTCATGGGTGTATGCAATTGTGAAAACTTACCAAATTGTACACGATAAATATATGGAATCCATTGTATGTCAATGTGTATCAATAAAGCTGTTTTTTCTTTAAGAAGAAAGATTAGAAATTACAGGATTTTTATGACTCGTTTTCCCTTTGTTAGTTACATTCTTTTATCTGTTGGAAACTCTATTATCAGGAAAAAAGCCCACAATCAGAGAGCACAAGGTGCTTGGTGTAGAGTGGGTGCTAAATAGATATTAGTTAAAGTAAAATAATGCCAGAAAATGCCCAAAAAATAGTCCAGGGATCTAACCTCCCCTAATCTCATTAGACAAATGAATGTTTCAGTGTATAATTCAATTAAGCAAATAATTATTAAACATAATTTGCCCCTTATCTCAACTCCTTAAAATAGTACTGCTATGTGACAATCAAAACTGCCTATTATCTTTCTGATACACTGCTTTATTTGTAACCATTACCTGTACCCTCTTGAATGCTCTGAACCTAAACAACCTGGCAAGGTTATGGTAACTTGACTTTACTCCTAATATCTCTTAGACTATTGCAACTAATAACATTTTCAGCTGAACCAGTTATCAGTTGTGAAATTAGACAGGCATTGATGTGGAAATAATCATTCACTAATAAAACATGTTTTTCACCGCAAAATTTAACAAACAAATTATGATGAAAATCTTTATATTAGAGTACCTGAATTCTAGTTGGTAATAGATTCATAAACAAGCAGGTATGACAAAATTTGACAGGCAATTTGGTGTATGATGGGAGATACAAGGAAATATTTCTGCTTCTTGGGTGTGATCAAAAACTTAAAAAAGAGATATTTGAGCTCAGTCTTTAAGCATGGCTTTGTGTTTTCCAGGGAGAAAACCAGAAAGTGATCATTTTAGAAAGATAAATGAATGCATACAAACAGCAACTGAGTTGTTTGCATAATGAATAGAATGCAGCCAAAGATGAGATTGTAGAGGGATTTTAGAAACAGATTATAGAGTGCCTTACAAGCCACATTGAGGACAGGTATTAAACCAGACAGTTACAATTTTATTAAGCCCTGGGGCACTAATGGATTACTTGCTCTTTCCAAATTGTTCTTGCCTTGTTATAATCGTCTATAGTTTATTTTGAAATGTAAAAATTTTCTTACTATTCTTTGCATGGGAACATTATCTAAACCACTTAGAAAACATCTTCATACTTTAAATTCTTCTAAAACATCATATTGATACTCAACATTAGTTTCTGCAAATTCTCTAAACTTATTTAATCATTCGTGTGGTTTAGGTCACATGAAACAAGTTGCAGTCTAAATTGGAAAGACATTTCTCTGACAGTCTTCTCTTTTGTCCTCTTCATCTCAATATCTACAAGGCCCTTTTCATTTCAAAGGAGCTAGGGTTATATTAATTTTAGAATTAGCATATGATAATAACAGTAAATTATAATTAATAATAATCACTATGCATTGAGTGCTGGCTCTGTGACAGATACAAGATGAGGTACTTTATGTGTATTATTTCCTTTGTCTAACCAATGAGGTTTGCACTTTACCACTGAGTAAAGTGAAGCTTCAAATAGTTAAGGTCACATAGTTAGGGATTTGAGTGCAGCTCAGTCAGATTCTAGATAATGTAATAAAACATAAGGTTAATGAAATAACTGGTACCCTACTAAACGAAAACAGCTCATATATTCTCAGAATCTAATTTAGACTCTGGAAAGAATGTAATATGCCCAATTACCATTAACATTAAAATGAAACTAGTAGTTTCATTGTTAAATATTCTGTTATGCATCTAAAATTTGATCTACACAGACATTTTAAAAACAAAGTATACAAAGAGAATAATTTGAATTCCAATGTTAAGTGATTCTGATTCTAGTGGAAACATTGGAAGTTGTTAGGAATTCTTGAATGAATATCTATAAATTAGACATTTACATAAAAGAGGTTTTACATTTGAAAGCATGTAATTTTGAATCAGCGGAGTGTATACGTGAGTTCATGTATAATGAGTTAAATTGGAGTGCTGTTACCTGTAAGAATAAGATCTGTCAGCTTCAAGACTCAAATGTAACCTACATAAAGACTATTTAATTGAAAAAAGAAAATAGTAACAGTGTGTTGCTTCTTTTGTGTATTTCACATGGGATAAAATGGCAGAGACTAACAAAAGTTTTTAGCAATTCATCTTCTAATGACTTTAATGACAGATGCAAGTCTAAAACCTCATGTGGCATCATGAAAATGCATCCCATGTGTGCTTTAGTCATATGTGCTTACTGTACAGACAAAAACAGATTGTTCTAGCTGTCAGCATAGAAGATCAAATATAAATTTGAATGCACACAGCACACTGTGTCTTGATGTTTAGAGCAGCATTCAGACATACCAACACTTGTTTTTATCTGACTTCCTTTAACATTAATAGCGAACCAAAAACCAAGATTATGTTGAATTATAAACTCATTCTCACTTCAAAAGAAAATAAATATGAGGCCATAGAATTTTCTCTATATAATTTAATAATAACTAGAATTATTAAAATGCCATTTGAATCTTTGTTTCTAACCAGAGAGTTATCAATTAACTGGTCCATGCAAAGCTTTTAATGCAAAATCCTGTATTGGGTATATTGGGAGTTCCAGAGCAAAAATTGAGAGAGTTGGATCTGCAAAACATCCTTATTCTAAAAAAATGCATCTTTGTTTTAATATCAAATTGAATGCTTCACCCTAAAATGTATTTTCTTTATTTCTAAGGTTCACATTTAATTAATCGCTTTCACTAGAAATATCATATTACTTTAGATTTATTTTTCTATTGAACCTGCAATTCAAGTCAGAAAATTGTAATCTTAGTATAAGTTCAAAGATTGAATCTCAAAAATTGAAGCTACTCAGTGTACTTAGACAATAATGTTTGTAAAAACTGCAAAATGTGCATGTATCTATGGAAATACAGTAAGGGGTAAAGTGATTGCATCAATGCCCTTCTTTACCTTTCCCTATGTTCACATCATTTATCATGTAACTTTGCCTACCCACCTGCTTTTTTGTTCTTCTGCCTTCCCCATGAGAGAATTCCAGTGATAGCCTTCTGAATAATGAGGTAAACAGAGGAGACAAATCTCTCCATTGATCCCATATGAGGCCAATCCACAGCTGACCATCAGACATATGGAGTGAGTCTAGATGGGCCCACACTAACCTGCCACACTAAAGATTTGTGAGCTAAATGAATATTTATTTATTTAAGACACTGAGCTTAGGGATGATTTACTGACTATAACCGTACCAATAGATCATCAATCCACATCACTTTCTTTTGAGTTTACTTTTAAACTTGTGTTCAAAACATATTACTAAATGGGGCTGTATCCAATTTAAAATTTCAATTTCATATTTTCCACACTTTTACATCTACAGAATGTTCATTAACCTAAATAAATCTGTGGTTTTGTGACCAGATAGGTGTTCAATCATAGGGTACTCATTCCATGTAAGTAGAATGCCATCTCAGCACAGTGGCATGGAAAATAGCATACTACCCCACCAGTATCTTCTTATCCAATTAGTAGAAAGGCTAGATCTTTTCTAAGTAAACTCTCATTTTCAGAACAATTCTTTAAATGTAATCATTATCATATGAATCAATTTTCAGTAACATTTAGTGTAAATATTCTAGAGCTTGAAGAAATGCCACTGAGATTTATAAGAAGGACTAAATCTTTCTAACTTTCTAGTATAACTTTTGGTCTTACAAAACTTAATGAGAATTGGTGTTCAAAGAATAAATAATCTTTTAGCCTATAATTAGCAGTGGTCTGCAAATTATAGTCTACACACCAAATCCTGCCTGCCATTTGTTTTTTGTTTGTTTTAACTAAAGTTTTATTAGAACAAAGCAATGCTTATTCATTGAAATATTGTCTATGGCTGCACTGACAGAGCTGAATAGTAGCAGCAGAAAACATATGGTCCACACAGCCTAAGATATTTACTATTTGACCCTTTAAAAAAAGTTCACTGAAACCTGGTTTACAACATCAAATATTTCTTTAGTTTATTTTTGTTTAGTTTTTTTTTTAATTTTTTAATTTATTTTTTTTTATTTCAGCTTATGGGGGGTACAAAAGTTCTGGTTAAATATATTGCCCATGCCCCTCCCATCCCCCCGAGTCTGAGCTTCAAGAGTGTCCATTCCCCAGACAGTGCACATTGCACTCATCATGTAGGTATACACCCATCCCCTCCCCCAACCCCATCCCCCCGAGTCAGAACTTCAAGCGTGTCCATTCCCCAAGACAGTGCACATCGCACTCATCATGTAGATATACACCCATCCCCTCCCTCCACCCCCCACCTCTTTCTGATACCCAATTGGTGTTATTTCCAAATGTGCACTTAGGTGTTGATTAGGGAAACCAATTTTCTGGTGAGTACATGTGGTGCTTATTTTTCCATTCTTGGGATACTTCACTTAATAGAATGGGTTCCAACTCTCTCCAGGAGAACCAAAGAGATGTATCACCGTTATTTCTTATAGCTGAGTAATACTCCATGGTATACAAATACCACATTTTACTAATCCATTCATGAATTGGTGGACATTTGGTTGTTACCACATCTTAGCAATTGTGAATTGTGCTGCTATAAACATTCGGGTGCAGGTGTCCTATTCTCCATTGATTTTACTGAGGTTCACTTATTTCCATGTATTTTGGTGACATGTTTTATTTGTTTTTATGCAAATAAATAATAAGATGAAATGAATAGGTGACAGAAAAAAGTGTCTGTCCATTGGAAACTAGACCAGGTTCAGGTGATTCATTTGAATTTTTACAACTCTCTATAACTTTAACTTGGCTTAGACTTATTACTAACTCTGTCAATATACTAAAATTCATTTATCGTTTTCCACTTACCCTACCATTCTTTAAAATCACATCCCTCTGAGAAAAGTCTTTTGTTAACATTTCATCATCTATTTTTTTTTTTGTAAAATTCAAGAACAAACATCTCCGAGCATAATTTTTCTAGCTAATTTTTTCAATCTAGAAATTTCAAGTTGTCAAATGCCAATTATTAATAAATGTTTAACAAAAGTTTGTAATTGATTGTTATGCCATATTCAAGCAATAACTGATTTTATAAGCAAATATAAATATGTAAACCAACTGTAACCTCTTCATATATTTTACATTTTTCAAGAAATAAGAAAACACTATTTAGTAACCTTGAATAAATATTGAATATTTGAATAAACAAATGGCCAAAGAATTCAAATCAAAGAGTTCAAGGTTCCCAGAGAGTTTGGATTCAAATCAAGCACTAGCATTGAAAGAGTTGAAAATGAAGGATGCAACGCCAAATAAGACAGTTTAAAAGTGAAAATTATAGACATAGAAGATCTCATTGATAAAACTAGTTATAAAACAATATAAAATGGTAGATCTGAGAAAAAAGGAACCAATTTATTTTAATGAATAAATATACATTTTTCAAAATGAAAGAATCCATTTTATGTAGAAATTTTATGTATGTCTCAATAATTTTATATGTCTCAATAAATAAAAGTATAGGACCAATTTCTAATATTACACCAGTCTGTTGGAGGGTAACTATATTTTCTCAATCATTTCAATTTATTTGGGATTATATAGACATAGTAAATAAACAACATATCTAAAAACAGTTAAGGAAGTTTTCTCAAGTCATTGAATGAGTTATAAAAATTATAGGTATACTTTTTAATACAAGTTAACATTTAACTTATGATTACTAAATATACAACCACCCATCCCTAATGATCCTATCAAAAACTATCAGTTACTGCCATTCAGATATTAATATCTTCAGCTACTCTTGATTAACAGGAAAAATTTTGTGACACAGTCTCATAATGTCATACCAAAATGACCTGAAGTTGAAAAGAATTTATGTACAGACTAAATTTAATACACTTAAAATATTTGGAGGTTTTTAAAGTTGAAAAAAATGTTGAAATTTTTTGTTAGTCAAGTCATAGGATTAATAGAACACTCTTTTTAAAAAAGGAAAAGGAAAATACAATCTTCAATGTTTTATTCCATGCTATTGGAAACTTTTGAATATAAAAATCTGTTATTTAAATATCATGAGGGGATAACTATGGTTTTCTGATCTTGTCAAACTGAGGCTAAAATTGCCTTGAACAGTCTCTCTTGGGACATCCATATCCTTAAATAACCCTTTGACAGTGTGCTTTTTAAATATAGGCAGAGTAGATTTCATATTTTCCAGTTAGATAATCAAATAAAAATTTCAAAGGCACGGAAATTTTTTTATTTGAGTTCATAGTTTGAGCAAATGTTCTAATAGAAATTTCTCATATACTTATTTTTAAATCCTCTAAAGCCAGAATAACTTTGACTAATTGTAGGAAGGGGAGTGTAGTTAGTTAACAATCGATAGGTATTAAAAAAGCATTTGAAAGAGGCATGATTTAATTACTTTCTTGTACAAAAAATATTTAAGAAGCAATCAAGAAAATGAAAAGAATAAGATGTGAAATGCTGGATGCAAGGATACATTTATTTTTATGCATTTGTTATTTATGGCACATGTCCAAAAATTAATTGTTGATATTCCTATTTCTTAAGACCATGCCTAGCAAATAGGAGTTAATAAAACAAAGTTTATTGGATCATCAATTTAATTCATCAAGCCTTCGTATACTTCCTCACAATGAAAAAAAATTTAAAATGCAAGGCTAAAGCAGAGAGACTGTTATTGAATATTCTATTTTTTAGAGGTATTAGCATCAACTGGAAAATTTCAGAATCATGAAAAGCCTGGAAAATGAAATATTGTGAATTGTGATAATCTTGGGTACAAGAAGTGCAGGCAGAGGTAAACTTGGGATAAAGTGTTAGCTCAGCGGGACACAAGGCTGAGCAGTAAGGGCCTGAAAACATTTGGAGGAGCTGAAATTAAATTGTGTAAGAAGAAAAGAACGAACAAGATAAAGACAGGGAAAAAAATGAAGACACAGCACTTGCCCATCTCTGAGAGTGAACTTCGTGTACTGCAGGAGAATTTATAAATTAAGCTCTGAAAGTGTGAAAATCTTATATTAAACAGAGAAGCATATCTGTATGTTCAATCTTCTCATTTTCAAATTACAGAACTATATTTTACATTCTTTTGGGAGTTAGTGCTTCTGTGAATAAAACAAATCATATCAGTCATTGGTAACTTTCATTACCTTCTTTAAAGGCCCTATAAAATCAAAGAGTAACCAAATAAATCAGTGTGTTCTGACTTTGACTTAAAAATAATTAATATTTTATATATTAATATATCTGGTGTTGCCGAGGTTGATTTCCAGAGTGTTCGCCACCTCCCAAGATGAAAGACCTAGGTTTCACTCAGATTAGAGAGATGCTTAAAGATCTTATTTACTAAAGATTAAATTTTTTTAGCAAAAGAACAAGAATAAAACTTTATATATGTTGGGGAAAACCACATGATTGGATCAAAATGTCACATACACCTGGACAAAATGTCACAGTCACCTGGAATCATGAATGACTTAATTTTCACTATCTTTGTTATTGTGTGTTCCTGTAGAAAGATCTTTAGTTTTAAGGAATTTTTGATACAGAGATGTATAAAATGATAAAAATTTATGAAGAAGACCCCTAAGGCAATCACAGCAACAAGAAAAATAAATAAATGGGACCTAATTAAATTAAAAAGCTTCTGCACAGCCAAAGAAACAATCACGAGAGTAAACAGACAACCTACAGAATGGGAAGAGATTTTCGCATACTACACATCAGATAAAATAAAGAGTCTTTAGACAGTACTTGCTCTATTGCTGGATTTCACATGGATGAAATTTAAACAAAGACAAAGCACAGAAGCAGTCACAGAGAGGCACTGGAATCCAGATGTATCTCAATTTAAGTTGAATGATTTTTTTTTTCTTTTTACTATAACACTGTCATGGGTTGAATTGTGCCCCCACCACAAAAAGATACGTTCAATTCCTAACCTCCAGTACCTGCAAATGTGACCTTATTTTGAAACAGGGTCTCTGCAGATGTAATCAAGTTAAGATAAATTAATTAAGATGGGGCCTAATCCAAAATGACTGATGTCCTTAACACATTGATTGCCATACTAGAAAAAAGAAAAAATTTCCTTGGGGCCACAGTGTTTTATTATGAAAATAGAATAAAAACTTCAAAAACAAATGATCCTTTCTAATTTAAAGAAAAATTTATTATTGTTTTTTTGTAAGTTTTATGCAATTAAATTTTCAATATTAATTGTAACAATAAGAACCCCAAGAAATATTTTCACAAACCAACTGCAGGGTTTTGCCCAATGGGCTACTCATCAGGTAACATGTATGCTACAGCATGTCAGTGTGAGTTGCCTGCACACCAAGGTAAAGAGATGTGTGAGTTGCATATGCTTCAGGAGGCTCCAGGCTCAAAACTAGCATGAGTTAAATGCAACTCACACGGCAGTTAATGCATTAAAAGAAGAGGAATATTTGCACACAGAGAATGACATTGGTAAGACAGAGATTGGAGCAATGCTGCTGCAAGCCAAGAAATGTCAAGGATTGAGAGCCTCCACCAGGAAGATAGGAAAGAAGGACTCTCCCTATAGGTTATAGAGGGAGCATGGTCCTGCTGACACCTTGATTTAGGACTCCTAGCTTTCAGAAGTGTGAAATAATTTCTGTTGTTTAAGTCACCCAATTTTTGGTATTCTATCATGACTGCCCTATGCAACCAATACAAATTTTGGTACCAGGATGTGGTGTGCTGCTCTAAGCAATACCTAAAAATGTAGAAGTTGTTTTGGAACTGGATAATGGGTAGCAACTGGAAGAATTTTTGTTTTGTTTTGTTTTGAGACAGGGTCTCAAACAGACAGGTTCTATTTGTTGCCTGCGATAGAGTGCAATGGCATCATCATAGCTCATTGCAATCTCACACTCCTGGACTCAAGTGATCCTCCTGCCTTAGCCTCCCAAGTAATTGGGACTACAGGCATATGCCACCACACCTGGCTAATTTTTTTTCTATTTTTTATAGAGATGGGGTCTTTCTCTTGCTCAGGCTGGTTTTGAATTCCTGAACTCAAGCGATCTTCCCACCTCAGCCTCCCAGAGTGCTAGGATTACAGGTATGAGCCACCATGCCTGGCCAAGAAATAAGCATTTGATGATTGGAAAATTCTCAGCCTATCCAGACAGAGTTTTCTGGAAACAGAGCTATGTGTGTGGCTGAACAAACTTTTGCTAAAGAGGAAGGTATGTGACTCATATTTCCAATAAACCTTCTCAACAGAAGCCAGAAACAGAGATAAAATTATTCACAAAGATATGTGGAGAATTCTCCCATCTCATGGCTTGAACCCTCATGAATAGAATATTAGTCTAACAGGTTTTTGAGAATTTTATGACAGCAGAAACATTGCCAGCCCAGACTGAAACGGACAGACATGGGACAAAATGAAGGAGACTTACTCCTAGATCAGAACAATGAATGAAGTGGCCTTAGCCACAGGCCTGTGCCAAGAGGACAGAGGCATCGCCCCAGTAAGCCAAGAGGACAGAGCATCAAGAATATTTTCTGCTTGGTTGAAAAATAGCTGTAGACCAGCACCTCTTCCATTTTCTCAGTTTCAGGATGGGAATCTCTATTCTATGCCTGTCCCATCATTGTATCAAAGCAGATAACCTGTTTCACAGGTCTACGGTGGAGAAGAATTTTGCTTCAGAATTAATCATACCCAGAATCTCTCTATACCTCACTTCTTTGATTCATTAGATGAGACTTGAGATTTCTTTTTAGATTATAGTAAATTATATTTAGATAAGATTTTGCACTTGGAGTCAATGCTAGAATTGGTTAAGACTTTAGAGATGTCAGGAAGGGGTAAATGTAGTTGGTGTGTAGGAGGTACATAAATTAATTTTGCCCATTTGTTTTCATTTATTTTTTGGCTAACTTCCCAAATGTACTTATTACTGATTAATTCCAAGTCTTTCTGTCAATACAAAAAAAAAAATCCTTCCTTAAATGCCTTCAACAACATAAGAATGTATCTGATTCCTTTATATGTGGCGTTGTTTCTATTATAGCCTTTTGCTCTTACATTCTAGTTTGTATTATTTGCTATCTGGATATTCTAAAGAGCTACAATTTTGGGATTTCACTTCATCTACATCATGGAATCCCTTATCCCTGGATCCCAGTTTTGGGATTGCTGTGGTAAGAATGTTTGTGTTCCTCCAAATTCATATGCTGAAACATAATGACCAGTATGATGGCAAATAGATCATAAGGACAGAGCCTTCATGGATGGGATTAGTGTCCTTACAAAAGAGACCCCAGAGATTTAGCTCTCCTTCTGCCATGTGAAGTCACAATGAGAATGCACTGTTCTAGGAACTAGGAAATGAGCCCTCCCCAGACACCAAATCTGCCAGCACTTTATCTTGGACTTCTCAGACTCCAGAACTGTGAGAAATAAATTTCTGTTGTTTACAAGCATCACAGTTTATGATGTTTGTTATAGCATCTCAAACAGACTAAGATAGAGATTCCATGTCTTCTACTCCTTTACCCTCTCATTCTGGTACAGCATATCTTCTAGTAGCTTCCAGAGAAAGGGAGAGTAGCAGGTGAATCAGCCAAATTTAGAACAGTGAAGCCAAACTATTATGGTTTTTCACATGAAGAATTTTTTACAGTGCTCAAATTTTCAACAATTGTGGGAAATGATGGAACACTCTCTGCAGGCTGGAGTTTCTGCACCTAGCATTGAGCCTCAAGTCACTATTAGTCAGCAGGATTGACAGTTGGGAAGAAAAGCTGAATGAGCAGAAGAACAAGGATAAACCAAAGCCCACTAGGACAACTGGAACATGTAAGGATGTAATGGAACTGTCTTCCATCACCTTAAAACATGATGCCATGCATGGCTGGCTGGAGGCACTGATGCATGAGATTTGAAGGCCAAGTGCAGGATGTCTCTTGTGGTTAATACAAACTGGAAGCCATATAAAAAAGAAATGATGGAAAATTTTTAGTTGGATTTTGACTATAAGTGGAGACAAAGATGTACATTCACATCCACAATAAAATCTTTACCCTCCAGGATGCAAGCCCTGTGTATGTATTCATCATTTGTCATAGCCGTTATTAGCTGATGCCATTTTACTGGAATATGGGCAGGGCACACTTATGTAGTAGGGAAGATGTGAACTATTTTGCTTCTTTCTAAAGGTCTGCTGCTTTCATATAAGGGCAAATTCAGTCTGATTGTCCTTCATGCAAGACAATTTAAATTATTCGTACATTTTATATCATTTCAGCCATTCTGTGAGGGCTCTTTGGCTTAAAAAATAATGCTTATTAATTTTGAGTAAATGTTTTGTGGAGTATGAATTTGATGTTAACAGAGTAAGGAATACTTGAAATTTCAGAACTATAACAAACCAGTGCTTGTCAGAATCTATGACTCTGTGTAGAGTTTCAGTTTAATGAGCATACTAACATTTCAGCATCCATTACACCCTGAAAAAAGTTTTCAATAATTAAGTATAATTGGCAATAGAAATAAAATGAGCAGATGAGAATGACTCTGCATTAGACTTTGGCAGCCTGCTCTTTCAGCATGTGCTAGAAAAAAAAATGGGGGGAATGAGGATTTTAAGTAGCAACCCAAACTGGTCAACTGTGTCCTTGTTATTTTGCATTTTTTAAAACACTGTATACTTCAGCTTCCATTTAATAATTACTCAGATTGCCCACAACACACTATTCTGGGATTAAATACGAATGAAATTATGACTATATTTAATGATTATGCAGTGTCCTTTTCTAAGTGTCAATTAGCTTTCATTTGTAATGTCATTTAAATGGTCAAGTCATTTTGAACTCCCTAACTACTACAGAGCACTGTTGTTTATTATGTTTTCCAATACAATATCATTAAACCTAACATGATTTCATTAGAGAGTTTTTATTGTTTAAAAAAAATCTTCAAAACAGCATATTTGGGGGCTTTACATTGATGCATATATTAATAGAAAAGATAAACATATTTCTTATCTCCAAAAAGACCATGCTCAAAATTATGTCATGGTCTATTTAGCTTGATTTAAAACCAGAATAGATATGTTTCTATATTAGATTTATTTCTGAGTGTCCTATTACCATTTTCTTTGAAAATACTTTGGCATTCAAATCTTGATGGTACCTTTTATATTCTTTCCAATAGTTTATGAATATACTTATAAATACAAGCACACACATACTCACAAAATCAATGTATACAAATCTGTAGCATTCCTATACACAAATAGCAGTCAAGCTGAGGGTCAAATCAAAGACTCAATACCATTTACGATAGCCATAAAGAAAATAAAATACCTAAAAATATTCTTAATGAAGGAGGTGAAAGATCTCTACAAAGAGAACTACAAAACACTGAGGAAAGAAATCAAAGATGACACAAATGGAAAAACATATCATGCTCACGGATTGGTAGAATCAACATTGTTAAATTGCCTATACTACCCAAAGTGATTTCCAGATTCAATGCAATCCCCATCAAAGTACCAACATCATATTTCACAGATCTAGAAAAAATAATTCTATGCTTCATGTGGAACCAGAAAAGAGCCCCAGTAGCCACAGCAATCTTAAATAAAAACAACAAATCTGGAGGTATCACATTACCTGACTTCAAACTATACTTCAAGGCTATAGTATTGAAAACAACATGGTATCGACGCAAAATAGAGACATAGACCAATGGATCAGTACAGAAAACCCAGATATAAAACAATCCAGGTACAGCAATCTGATCTTTGACAAAGCAAACAACAGGTACAATGGGGGAAAGAACCCCATTCAATAAATGGTGCTAGGAGAATTGCATTGCCACATGCAGAAGAATTAAACAGGATCTATATCTCTCACCATTCATAAATATTAATTCAAGATGGGTAAAAGACTTAAATGTAAGGCGTGAAATGATAAGAATTCCAGAAGAAAATGTTGGAAAAACTCTTATAGGTATCAGCCTAGGCAAAGAATTTATGAAGAAGACCCCAACAACAATCACAGCAATGACAAAAATAAACAAATGGAACTTGATTAAATTAAAAAGCTTCTACACAGCTAGAAATAACCAACAGAGCAAATAGACTACCTACAGAATGGGAGAAAATATTTGCAAGCTATACATCTGATAAAGGGCTAATAACCAGAATGTACAAAGAACTCAAGTAAATCAATAAGAAAAAAACAAACAATCCCATTAAAAATTGGACAAAAGACACGAACAGAAACTTTCCAAAAGAAGATAGACTAATGGCCAATAAACATATGAGAAAATGTTTAATGTCACTAATCATCTGGGAAATGCAAATTAAAACCACGATGAGATATCACCTTACTCCAGTTAGGATGGCTTTTATTAAAAAGCCCAAAAATAATAGATGCTGGCGTGGATGCAGAGAGAAAGGAACACTTATACACTGTTGTTGGGACTGCAAATTAGTACCACCTCTATGGAAAACAGTATGAAGTTTACTCAAATAACCAAAAGTAGTCCTACCATTTGATCCAGTAACCCTACTACTGGTTATTTACCCAAAGGAAAAAAGTCATTTTATAAAAAAGACACCTGCTTTTGAATGTTTATTGCAGAACAATTCACAATTGCAAAGATGTATAATCAACCCAACTGCCCATCAATTCATGAGTGGATTAACAACATGTGGTATATGTGTACTGTGGAATACCACTCAGCCATAAAGAAGGATGAATTAAGGCCTTTTGCAATAATTTGGATGAAACTGGAGACCATTATCCTAATTGAAGTATCTCAAGAATGCAGAAACAAATACCACATGTACTCGGTAGGAAATTGGAACTAACTGATGAGCACACATGCACAGAGAGAAGTAAATCTCAGTGGAAATCAACTGGGGGGAAGGGGAAGGAGGGGATGTGTGAAAACCTACCTAATAAGTACAATGAATACTCTCTGGATGATGGACACACTTACAATCCCCTGACTGAAGCATAGCAAAAGTGATTCATGTAACGAAAACATTTGTACTCCCATAGTATTTTGAAATCATAATAATAAAAAAAAAAAAACTTATGCAGCAAATTCATATAACGTCATGCAATAGCAAGTGACTGGTTATCCATACAGAATTATTTTCTTTGGGTATAAAGAAGGTTTTGGAGGAGAATATATTCTGTGTTTGATATTTCACAAAACAGCTCACCATGTAATGATCAAAAAGATACATATCAAATAAAAAAAAAAAACACATCTTTAAGGCTGTAGCTAGCAGACTGTGTATCAAAAGAGAAAAAAGGTCAACCCCGCTGCAACATAGAAGGCAAAATGGAGAGTAATATGAAACGGTATCAATCTGCAGGGAGGCACTAGATCATGCCTGTTGACCCTGGAAAACAAAGAGAGTGGGTTTTTCAAGTGCCATGATAAGTGTTGAGATCATTTTAAACAGGGGAGTAACATGATCTGATTTATAACTTTTAAATGTGTACTTCAGCTGA
>CM052443.1:32410658-32448620 GCA_028533085.1 Varecia variegata
TTCTAGGAATTTTTGTAATAATATGGAAAAATCATCTTTAAAGTTTATCTAGATGATTTAAAAATTATACCAGTCTAATGGAAATGAAAGAATATGTGCCCACAATAATTAATAATTAAAATATAGTTGAATATTTGTCAGATTCATAGATGGGTGGGATGAAATGTTCTATTAATACAAGTAGCAAAAGCATTCACAGTACGGAAGAATTGAAACAAACAAAATTTAATAACTATCCAACAAATACTTATTTATCAACATTTACATGTTGTTCTGAATGCTGGAGATTCATCAACAAATAAACTAGACAATGATCATTGCCCTTAAGGAACTTATATTTTGGTAGGGGTGAAGAGAGATAATATTTAATGTACATATAATTATGTAAGTTATTTAGTATTTTAGATAATGACAAGTGCTATAGAGAAAAAAGAAGAGAATGGTAAGAGGGTAAATTATATCACAATGGAGAGTAATAATGGCAGTTAAACTTCACTGAATAAAAATGAGATTTGAGTTTGAAATGGACAAAATGTATATTTAAAATGCATAATATTAAAATTCAAATGAGCCTCTAGAAAAAAAGTCACAAATGAGGCAGATATTTGGTTAATATAAAATAACATAATTCAAGAAGATGGAAGTTCTCAAAATATTTTCATAAATGTATACTAAAATGATGATTCTTTTAACCTACAAATTTGGCAAAAATTTAAAGCTTGACAAAGTGGACATTTAACACTGTGATATATTTTCTCATTCAGTTGAAGGAAATGCACATTGTAACGTCTTTTCTGGCAAATAAGTAGTCAGATTATGCCAACATATTAAAAATCTCAATACTCTTACCAATAAAATAACTGATAGGAGTTTAATCCTAAGACAATATCAGAGGGATTGTTAAAGATTTACTTATATAGAGAATTGATTCAGTTTTAAGATAATAATAGGGGAAATTTGAAAATAATCCAAATATCTAAGAGTAAAGAAGTAATAAAATGCTTTTTGGAATACTGTTTCATTCTAACTCCCCAATTAATCATTATTTCAGGGATTGACTACCACCATCACCCTACTCTATTGCCATCATTGGATGACAGACCATAATCTCCTAATTTTTTTCTTTCCATGTATTATGCAACAAACTCTTTGACCAATACATTCTCAACAGGGAGCCAGAGAGATGGTCACAAAATTAAATCCAACATACTTACACCCTTGCTTAAAATATTAGTAAGGGCTTTGTGTTGCTGTAGAATAAAGAACAAAGTCATTAATACATCCTAGAGAATCCTTAAAGTATCCTACAATTTCTTGAAGTGTTGGGCCCTAACCAACCATGCAAACTTAATTTCACAGCCATGCTCCCTCCTCCTAGTCTGAATCTGGTCATCCTCACTTTATTTCAGCTTCTTTAAAGTACTATACCTATTCCTGTAACATGGCCTTTGCATATGCTGTTCAGTCTGGCATATAACAGGCACTCAAATACTTGGTGTTTGAAGAACGAACAAACTAATGAATGAATGACTGAAAAATGAATGATAAATTTAGTGCCCGATTATAGTAGAATGCAATACAGGAAATGTAATCTCATACATTAAGCCATACTGTTTGGGATAATATAACTGACTGCTCAAAAGAATATATCCAGTAATAAGAAGTAAATATCATGAGAAGTTATAGACATGTTGAAATGGATGATACAATATGATATTCAATATACACCAATTCACCAGGTAATTGGAATAAAATAATCAAGGTTCAGATATGGGCTTGCATATGGAGATGTCAGGGTCCTCTGCTCCGATGGGACTATTTAAACTATCAGCATTTAGCTCAAAAAGTCTCTTTTATTTATTGATTAAATTGAAGGCATTTTATTCAGTTATGGGGAAATAAAGCTGAAGAAGGCACATTTCTTTCCCTAATATATTTTAGTCTAATAAGGAGGTTGTATCATAAAAACAATTTTAGAATACAGAAAATGAATGCAGTACGTGAATACAGCAACAAGATTTCTGAAAAGAGAAACTGTTATAAAAATAGACATATAGAAATATGGATTTACTTTCCTGATTTAGGTATACTCATTTCACAGAAATCCTGCTGAATATAAGCAATTTCTACCATATGGTAAAAGCAAATTATAAAGACTGAATATATAGCTAGCCCTTAACTTGCTGTGAAATGTCAAAAAGAAGTGATGTGATTTGATCATAGAAAATATATATATAATTTTTTGCTTCCTCCACATATCTAGTCATTGGGGAGACTTTATTAAATGTAGAATACAAAGGCAAATTGAAAGCTAAGAAGTACCAAAGAAATTCTCTCTGCTTTATGTCAGAAAACTTACTGATCCTTCTCCTGCAATGAATATTTTGACACATTTCAGGCGAGACTCTTGAAGTCTAGGACTGCAAATGAGGAAGAATGTGAAAATACCTTTAAGGCAAGATCAATCTATCATATATTTGACACCATTTTGTAACTGTGCATCATTATCTGAAGCAATGATCTCAGGAAAAACCCATGGATCACTAAACTAGTCAGTAAATGTGAACAGATTCACAGAGACATGCTGAGCGACCTTGAACGAACTGCTACGCCTCTCTGTGCCTCTGTCAGCCAGCTGTGAAAAGTCATTTCTACTAAATGACTCTGGAAATTCCTCCCAGCTCTAGTATAGAATATTAAAGAAAAAAAGCATGAAAGTAATAATTCAGCAATCTAGAATAGCATTTAAAAAAAAAATCTAAGTAATAATTAAGACAGGGGTGGGAACCTGCAGCCTTAAGGCCACATGTGGCCTTCTAGGTCCTTAAGTGTGGCCTTTTGACTGAATCCAAATTTTACAGAACAAATCCTTTTATTTTTATAAATACATTATTGTTCGTCTTTTGTCTTTTTGTTTTATTTTTAAAATGAATGTATTTAAAATACCAAAGAATAAAATAAGTATCAACAAAATAATCCTCCCAGACTGACCAGCACAATTAACACATTAGTAAGCCATAAGGGCTAAGTTGATGGCTGCTATAGTCTTGATTTAGTTTTAACTTCCCCTGCCTGACTGGCACCACTACCGCAGGAGGCTGGTTAGCAAGTGTTTATGGGGATCGAGTCCCCCACTGCTGTCAGCTTTTGACAAGTGTGCTCAATGTTTCTGTTTGAAGTATAATTTGTGAATAGTGGCACAGCTTGACAATGCTTTTTAATTCTGTCTGCTTTAATTCTGTCTGCTTTTAATTCATGTCAAAGAAGACCAAGAGAATGCTTGAGGAAGAAAACAGATTTTTTAATGAGGATTAGGAATTGCAATATTATCTGGTTTCTGCTAAAGATAAGATGATTTGCTTGCTTTGTGATATTGGAATATCAACATTAAAGAAATTCAACTCTCATTAGCATTATAACACTCATAAGGACCACACATTTTAAATTAGAGGGAGAGGCACGAAAGGTTGTATTGCAGAAATTAAAAGAAGAAAAGCAAAAGCAAAGGCAATTCTTTCAAGCAGCAATAGGATCTGGAAATAATGCGACTGAAGCAACTTATAAAGTAAGTTACATACTTAGGAAAAAGGGGAAGCCATTCAGTGATGTAGAAATTGTGAAAGAATGCATTGTTGAAGTTGTAGGTTGCTTAGATCCTCATAACATTTCAAAGTACAAACAATTGCTTATTTCAAGGAGAACCATAACTGATCTGCAGTATGAATTAGCCTTCAACTTAGCAGAACAATTTCATGCAATACTTCAAAAGGAAAAAATATATTATTCAATGGCTTATGATGAATCCACTGATATTACTGAATTGCACAGGTTTTATAATTCATTTGGGTCATAACAGAAGACTTTCTTTGCTGCAAAGAGTTACTCGCTTTGGTCACTCTTGCAAACAGAACACAGGGAATAGATATCTTCAAGAACTTTCAAGATAAATGTCATGAAGTTGGAAGTTGGACTGAATTTGGTAAATTTAGTGAGTGTATGTACAGGCAGTGCACCTTCCATGACAGGAAAACAATAAGGGTTTATTGCACAGACAAAAATAAGTATTAACAGATCCAGATACTCTCATTTCTTTTCATTGTATCTTGCATCAACAAAATCTCTGTGCTAAAGCTTCTATTTTAAGCAACACTTTGCAACAAGTTATAAGTATTGTTAACTATATTTGTGCAAATGCAACATGACACCATCTGTTTTGTATTAATAACACTAAACTTGAATGATGAGGTATTCATTGTGGATCTGCCATATCATTCTAAAGTGTATTGGCTATTGCAGGGACAGGTGTGAGCCAAAATTTTATCTCTGTAAGAACAAATAGCTAAATATTATAAAGAACAGAATCTGTGATGTGAATTATTGAAAGAAAATTTCTACAGTAATGCAGCATTTCTGTGTGATATCATGTCAAAGCAAAATGACTTGAATAATGCTTTGCAAGGTAAAACTAAGTCTACTTATGACATGTGGCCAAAAATCCAAGGAAAGATCACTGATAAGCAGGGTGATATATGCAAATAATTTGAAGAATATGTAGCTGTTATAGACCTATTAATTGTAGAATGCAATGAAAGGTCACTGACTTTGAGAATCAGGACATCACACTCAAATTAACATTTCAGCCACACCTAGTTGATATCACCAAGGCACCTAAAGAACTACAGATAGAACTGATTGAGCACCCAATAGCTGACATTTTAAAATCATTGTTTGATGCTAAGAAAGATCCATTTGAAATATGGAAAAATGCAGTAGAGTACCCATGTCTTTGACAACATACTTGAAAAAATGTCTCCTTGCTTTTCAACCACCTACTACTACGAATCTACATTCTCCTTCCTACCTAACCCAAATCAAGACGTCCTTAAGGTCACAAATGACTGATACCCATGTAGAAGATCAACTGAAACTGGGGACCTCCATGCTGCAATCAAATATTCAAATGCTTTTCAACAAAAAGCAGACAAAACACAGTCATTAAAAGGTTAGTTAACTTTAAAATTAACAAATAGTTTTCATTTTTGGAGATTATTAAGTACATAGTAGTTATTTTTACAAAACAATGTATATTTTTAAGTAAATCTAATTCAAGTTGCTTGAATGCTTCATTTAATTACAGCTAAATTAATGTGGCATTCCAACAAGAAAACGTTCCCCATCCCTAAATTAAGACATAAAAAATGTTATCTTAAAAATAAGAAAACCGAGTAGATATTTTGCATAAGAAAATGGCTTCTTTGAAAAGCTAAGAAAATAAGAAATGTCATTTTAAAGTAATAAAGAAAACAGAAGAAATATTAATTCACTGACAGATAAAATCTGCAATTGTTCCTATTTAATACCAGTTGTACATTACAATGATTTTTAGCAAACCAAATCTCTCTTTAACATATTAACATTGCAGAAAATAAATAAAATCACTGAAAAAAATTCTCATTTTCATGGGCGGGACCTGAGAATAAATACTGTTTCTTTAGATTAAGTCATTTAACTCATTCTTTATTAACATTTAAATGAAAATAGTTATTTTTTTCAGTTTATAAAATATGTCCACATATGTTGTTTTTCCCCACATCTCAGTTTTACAGATGAAACTGAGACTTGAAGAAGGATAATGACTTGCCTACTTTCATTTGCTAAAAACTGGAAGAAATAGAAATTTAGTTTATATCTTTTGATTATAAATCTACATTTTCTCTTGATAAGTGGCATGTGGTATTAATATTTGCATTTCATAGAGCAAGCAAGAAGTTTTATATAATTAACATAGTCAAAAACCCAAATATATGTTAATTGAATATTTCTTAAATAAGGAACTCTTAACAATAGCAGGAACCTATCAAATTAATTCTAGGGCCCATTAAAAGGGCAGAAGTCTTAATTATGGGCAGTGACCTCAGCCTTTGCTTTGCCACACACACACAAGCTGGTCTCCTGTGTACCTTTGCTCTCTCTCCTGCAAAACACAGGTAGGACTACATACACCATGCTACTTGATCAGATTGTAAGATAATATAATGTGTGACACTGTATTATTTTACTATGTCTGGAAATATGATTCAATGGGCATGGCTGGTAAGGTTTCCTTATGTCACTGAATGAGAAGTGACAAGCCAGGAACAGCTTTTCATGGCCTTCACCAATGAGGGCAGCCTGTGCCACATAGGCCAGCCTCTGTCTCGATGAAGTCACACAAAATGGCTGCCCAAGTGACCTGAAACTACTAAAATAGCTGTGTCTGTATTTGCATCTACTGAACACAAGGAGAAATACAATTTCTTTAAGAAGCTAAGAAGGGATTCTATTACTATTAATAGTATTTTTCACTGGTCTCTGAATGGGTAATACAGTTAGGGTTATGCGGTTACGGGAACAGTGACAATTAATCAACCTGGTTATTAGTTAAGCACTGGAAGATTATGAGGGGATGCTGTGCCGATGATGAGCTGAACGATCATGTGCAATCTCTATACTCTGCATGTTAGGTGCCTCCCCATACGATATGGTCAAATGGGGATATGATAATTTACCTGACCTAGCAAATGTGCCATGCTATTGTGAGGATGCTGTGATACATTAAATATGAGATCACTGAAAATCATTCTATTATATATACATCATCATGAATTATTACTTCTTCCTTCTCAGAACTCTAAAAACGCTATTACACTGTAAGAATGCAAACACTACTACAACATATGAATTGTCAAATACAAAAGTTCGATTGTGTTTTAAATCCTGGTAGATGTCCAAGCAATTCCAAGCAGAACGAGAATGTTAATAACCAAGTACTTAGTACATAGCGATCTCTGTGACAAACACTTTACATCAGTTATCTCTCTTGATCCTCATGGTGATTCTATGAAAAAGGTGTTGTTATCATCTCAGTTCCATAAAGGAGAAAACTAGATCTTAGAAAGATTAAGCAATTTGTTAACTGTTACAGAGTTAGAAAGTGCTAAAACGCTTTTGTGAAGTTTCAGTATGTTTGACCCCCATATTC
Organism: Varecia variegata; assembly: GCA_028533085.1. Lineage (NCBI taxonomy): Eukaryota > Metazoa > Chordata > Mammalia > Primates > Lemuridae > Varecia > Varecia variegata. The sequence continues at coordinate 32,417,680 of CM052443.1, forward strand.
TTAACTACTAATAATATTAATTCCTATAGAGAGTAACCATAAAGTTTCTCAAAAAAATACCGGGCACTGTGGCTCACACCTGTAATCCTAGCAATTTGGGAGGCTAACGGGAAGGATCTCTTGCTATTAGGAGTTGGTGATCAGCCTGGGCAACATAGCAAGACCCATCTCTAAAAAAATTAATATAATATTAGCTAGTTGTGGTGGCATGTGCCTGTTGTCCCAGCTACTTGGAAGGCTGAGGCAGGAGGACCGCTTGAGTCCAGGAATTCCAGACTGCACAGTGAACTATGATCGCACTACTGCACTCCAGCTTGCACAACAAAGTGAGAAAGCAAGAACTTGTCTCTAAAGAAATGAATAAATAAATAAAAATAAAAATACATTAAGTTCAGGGTTGTAATCATGAAAATATATTTCCTTTCTTTCTTTCTTCATACTTGCTGGTCCTTGTTATTGGAACTTGGTTACCTCAAAGTTGCCAGGGTTCCTGTTGTTTGACACAGAATGAAGGAGTTAAAAGACTAAGAATCTAGGAGATACAGAGCTTTGCTGATTTAAATCCCCAAAGTCATTTCTATGTCCTGGTCATCCTTTGTTTGTATTAATCTCAAGAATTTCCCTCTCTGCCTTCTTTCCCAATACTCCGCTTGCTAATTAGAAATAAGATTTTTCTTCTTTCCTGATCTGTTGTAGAATAGCCACATACACACAGATTTTTCCAATCTACCTTTGTTTCCCACAAGACCTTTGGACGTTTTCACAGGGCTTAATAACAATGGGGAAAAGTGAAATAAGTGAGTTTTAATTGTAGAAAGATTCTCCCAAAAGGAGACTAACAAAAATGTTTGCCTCTGGCATTTATTGGAATGTAAACGGAGTTAAGCTATGCCTCTCTGCAGGCTCCTGGCTAATATTGAGCATGTGTACATATTTAACTTCTCAAGTGTATATATTCCAAAAGTATCAACAATTTAGAACTTCCATGATTGAGTGAAATAAACTGTAAAATATCCTTTAATGAAAAATATTTTCCTAGGACATAAAAGAATCTTAATTCACAAATTCTTGTACTATTCACTCCCTGAACTCAGATGAATTAGGTGTTACACTGAGCACCCTTTGCCAGTCCTAAATATCTACAGCACTCATAAAATGTGGCGGCAGTGCCTTCACCTGTTTTAGTGCATTTATTGCTATTTTTGATATAATATAATTTTGTAATGTTTTTTCCGTTTTTAATGTTGAGAAAATATGTATTTTTTCACTGTATAAATTATGAGTGATCTTTTGAAAGTATGACCTCTACACATTTTTCACATTTTTCTCTAGGCTTAAAACATGCATCTATCTTGTGACCAATTAAATAAAATCAATAAATGGAAAATTAAGGATGATTTTTTATTCTCCAAACTGTTTGGATTTTCATTATCTGGGGAATTAAAGAATTAAAATAGTATTTATTTCTTATTTAATTTAGAAACTAGTAATCATTGAGTCTAAAATAATGTGACACTAAACTGCATTTCTTTTGTTTACATATCACAATTAGTATAGGATTATATCAATAGCTTCCAAATAATGAAGGCTGCATCTATGATCCTCCTAATTCTCTAAGCTCCAAATTTTCTGGTTATCTTGAATTTCTAATTTCATATCACTTTTCAAAATCTTAATACCAAACATTTCCCATGTGTATACTTTTCCATTACTATAAACACGATCCTAATTCTGGTCCTAAATAATTCATAGAGAGAGAAGAAAATTTGTTACCAACATGCCTATTGCCTTTTTCACTTTAGTTTACTCTGAAAATATCTTCTTCAAATGTGTTCTCTATTATTAACAACTTAACAAACTTTATAACTTCTTTTTTTCTTTCTTCTGATTGTCTTTTTCTTACATATGGTCATGGTTAATTTTTTTTAATTGTGGTAAGAACACTTAACATGATATCTAACCCCTTAAAAATTTTTATGTGTATAATATTGAAAATTATAGGCAGGATATTATACAGCAGACCTCTAGAATTTAATCGTCTTGCATAACTGATACTGATTTATATTTCTTTGCATGTATATATCACATTTGTTTGACTCCTCAATCTATGGACATTAAAGTTGTTTCCACATCTTAGTTATTATGAATAATGCTACACTGAACATGGAGTGTAAATGTCTCTTTGAAATCATGATTTCAACCCTTTTGGATAAAGATTAATATCCAGAAGCAAGATTGCTGAATCATATTGTATTTCTATTTTTAATTTGCATTTTAAAAATAAAATAAAAATATAAAAGATGAATAATGATGTATTAATAAAAATAAAAGGATTTGTTCTGTAAAATTTGGATTCAATCAAAAGGCTACACTTAAGGACCTAGAAGGGCACATGTGTCCTTAACACTGCAGGCTCCCCACTCCTGGTTTACGTTATTGAATTTTAGAAATTCTTATTTTCTAATATATGCATTTAATACTAGAGTATTTCTCTAAGCACTCCTTTGGCTGGATCTCACAAATTGTGATAAAGGTTTAGTTTAATATATAACTTCAATCTCTTGTCAGACTTTCTTATTCTTTAACGTATGTGTCACTTATAAATGGGTTAATTTACAAATATTTGAGAATGCTTTGGTTTATATTTTTGGTATTGATTTGGTTGTCTGAGAATATAGACTGTATGATATCTATTTTTTTAATTGTTAAATAATGTTTTATGGCAAGATGTGTTCTGTACTATTGGTGATTTTAATAAAAACATAACAAAAACGTGTATTATACTTTAAATTTCAATCAGCATTTTCTGACACATCAGGAAATATCATACTTTCTAGCCAGGATTCTAGTAATGACATACAGGAAGATAAAACTTTAAGTAGTTTATAACGGCTTTGCAGGGTTTGCAATATATTAGTGTTAATATAAAAAATAAGTTGCATTTATATGCCAAAGTCATTTTAGCCAGTATTAAAAGGTATGATTAAGATTTACTTATATTAACACAAGAACTCATAAGACAAGGCACAGGATCTTATAAATATACAATAGTGTAATTCACTGTATCATATTTTATATAATATACTATATTCACATACTTGAAAAATATAAACCATATATTAATAAACATTTATGTGCATATATTAATATGGTATAATGTTAATATAATTAATATATTATGATTTTGTTATATACACATTAAATTATATTTTAATAGAATTAATATTAACATAATATATAAACATATGACATATGAATTATTTTTCATATAAATCAATAGATACTTTTATGTAGAACATATATGGTGAATTGAGAATATATTATACACATTTTACTTATTTCTCCATTTCCAATTGGATAGAATTTATTCTACTTTTTTTGGACATCTTCATGAGATCCCTAACAAATTACTGCTTTTCTCTAGTTCTCTTATTTCCATTATAAATTTTTTAAAAAAGACTTAATTTAAGAAAATCATTATTAAAAGTCATTCTTTGACATCATATACTTCATTGCAATTTAACAAAAAGGAGCAAACCTATTTAAACCCACTAAGACTCTTTAAATCTAGTATCTCTCAAATGTATTAATCCATTTAATTCTGGATTTAAAACTTAAAGTCACAAATCTACACATATGAGACATGCCTGATTTTTAGCTGACACTGCTTTGAGAAATATTGCTTCAAAGTTATTAAATCTCCAGAAATAAAAGTAAATTTGTCCAGAATCACTGCTAGAGAAAATCAAGGATATTTTTCTTTTGAGTTTTTGAATTAGGCTACCATTGAACTTTCATAAATGCTTGATTTCAGGCCTCATTTTCTCAACTCATATTTTTCCTAGAAAATAAAATGTCATTGACCTGTCATTTGAACAAAAATCTGATCTTATACTTCCTTCTTACTGAAAGCAGAAGAGGGTAAGTGATATCATATCTTTCCATGTTTTCCTTTGGATATCACTAATCTACTTTTTTTGGGCATCTCTGTGAGATCTTTAACAAAATATTTCTTTTTGCTCCTTTTCTTATTTATCATATAAAGTTTAAATAAATAAGTAGATTTTTAAAAGTTATTTTTGGTGATCTGATGCTACATTTCAATAAGACAAGAAAGAGCACACTTATATGAGCATATGTGACATTCACTGATCTTAAAATTAATTAAGGGATATCTAATCTGAATTATTTACAAACAAATCTAAGTCACAATTTTAAAACATATATTTTATTTTAAGTTATATTCACTGAAATTAGTAACAAATAATTTATTAACAAATTACAAGTAAAGGTATATCATTCAGACTGCTTTAATAAATAATTTTAAATGTCGGTCTTAACTTTAAATGAGACTATTAAAATGAATTTTTAAATTATTTGAAATTAGTTTGCTATCTTAGGCAGCCTAATCACCTTTCTTCACAAAATTATTTTTCTTTATAAACACAGAAGTAGATTAAAGATGCTACCAATGCTTTGCTAATCCTCCCCTGGAAGAATTCTCAGTGAAATGATCATTCTGCAGGAAAAGAGCCTAAATGTGAGAAGTCCAGCTACATTGATGATAAGGTGCTACTGTAACAGATACCTAAAAATATGAAAGTGGCTTTGTAATGAGGCAGTGGGAGCAGGCTGGGAGCAGGCTGGGAGCATTTTGAAAAGCATACTAGTAAAAGCTTAGATTGTCCTGAACAGGCTGCAAGAAGAAGCACGGATGCTAAAGTTCTTGCTAGTAAGGGCTCTGATGGAAGTGAGAAACATGTTATTGAAAATTTTAGGACATGAGATCCTTGTTCTATAGCTTTATCATGCTTAGAAAAATTGTGCACTGAAGTTATTTGGAAAGCAGAACTTGTAAACAATGAATATGGATATTTAGCTTGAAAGATTTTCAAAATTTTGAAGATGTTGCTCGTAGTAAAATGAGAAAGGTGAGAGACAAATAGAGAGGAAAACTGTTAAAAAAGATACAAGAACTTGATGATTTGAGAAATTCTCAATCTATACAGATGGCAAAAAAAATAACACCAAAATTAAGAGATTGCTTCAGAAAGTGTGACATAGAGAAAATAAAACTGAGTGTGTAGCTGTATATTTTGTTAGCCATCATACAGATCAATAGGTCAGAGTACTCAGAGACAAAAGGCTCTTCAAAAGCATTAACAGTGTGACTCTAGAGCCTCTCAGTCAAATCAGAGACTCTCTAGGCTTTTTAAAGATATTGAACTTCACCCATTTCAGTGGAAGCCAAGAGTAGAGAGGGGATTATCTCAGAAAGATCTGTGGAGCAGCCTTTTTCCAAAGGAGTGATCCCTTGTTGAGTCCATGCAAAACCCACAGTTTCTTGAGAATTTTATATCAGCAGAAACATTGCCAGATTAGACTGAAAGGGACAGGAAGAATGTGAAATAATGACTTCTGGATCACCAAATTTCTACTGACCAGAAACAGTCTGATCAAACTGCAAACTTGTGACAACTTTCATGAAAAAGGAAGCATGAGTCAGAGGGTGGAACTGCGAGTTCAGAGGACAGAACTTGGAGCCATGTGGGTGGTATGGAAGCAGGGAGAACAGTTCTCTAGCCTGGAAACTTGAAGGAGTTTGCCTGACTAGATTTCAAACTAGCTTTGGATCAATGATGCCTTTTCTTTTGCATTTCTCTCCTTTTTAAAACAGAACATCTGTAATTTCGCCACTGTATGTTGGAATTGTTGTGAGCAGATAATTTGAATTAGTTTCCTAGGCCTACAGATGCGAAGGAATTGTTACTGGAGCCTCCTCTGTAGCTCATTTATGTTACTTAACTGATGAGCTTTGGTACCTTTGAACTGATGAAAATTAGATAAAATTTGGGTGTTTGGAACTGACAAAATTAGGATGAGATTTTGGACTTTGAGGTAATGCTGTATGTAATGTGATGTTTTGGGACCTTGGGAAGGGCTGAATATATATTTCATTTGAGAGAGATGTGCAGATCATGGAAGTCAGGGGACAGAGTGTAGTAGGCGGAATTTTGGCTCCATGACCTTTGGTCACTGGTACCATGTTCATGAATGTGTTATATTACAGGGCAAAAGGGACTTTGCTGATGCAACTAAGGTTACTGTGTTAAGTTTCCTAGGTTGCTGTAGCAAATGGCCACAAACTCAGTTACCATAACAAATTACCACAAATTTAGTGGCTTAAGACAGTAGAAATTTATTCTCTCATAGTTCTGGAGCCTAGCTGTCTGAAATCAAGATTATGATAGGACCAAGGTCCCTCTGAAGGTTCTAGGGAAGAATCCTTTCTTCCTTTTTCCTAAATTCTGGTGGTTGCTGGTAATCCTTGGTGTTCCTTGGCTTGCAACTGCATCTCTTCAGTCTCTGCCTTGGTTGCCACATGCCTTCTTCTTTCTGTGCCTGTGTTTCTTCTGTTATATTGGATTTAGGGCCCACTGTAATTCAGTATGACTTCATCATCATTTTACTGATTGTGTCTCTAAAGACCCATTTTAGCCTGCTCAGGCTGCTATAACAAAATACCACAGACAGGTGACTTAAACTGCAAATAATTATTTCTCACAGTCTGGAGGCTGGAAGTTGAAGATCAAGGTGCCTACAGACTTGGTTCCTGGTGAGGGCCCACTTCCTAGCTGTCAGGTGGCTGCCTTTTTGCTGTATCCTCACAAGGCAAGAGATGGAGCTCTGGTCTCTTCCTCCTCTTAAAAGGATACTAATCTTTGGGGCCTCACCCTCATGATTGCATCTAAACCTAATTATGTCCTAAAAGCCCTACCCCCAAATACTATTACATTGGATTTTAAGAGTTCAACATACAAATTTGGGGGCACATAAGAATTCAGTCCATAACAGAACCTATTTTCAAATAGGATTATATCCGGCAGTTTTGGGTAGACATGAATTTTGAAGGGACACTATTTAACTCAGTATGGTTGCTACTCAGTTGACCTTAAAATAGGGAGACTTTCCTGGATTATCTGGGTAGGTCCTGTGTATTCAGATAAACTTATAGAAGAAGAGCCCTCTCCCAGTTGAAGATAGAGGAGCAACTTAGAGAGACTTAGCTGTAGAGAAAGTTAGAGAGATTTCAAGTGCCTTTGCTGTTGGCTTAGGGACATACCCTCACATACAATTGGGAAAAAAATGTGAACTGAATTACAAAAGAATAGAAATAAGTAAAAATCCTGAAAATCTTTTCTGAAGGTAGTAGGAAATATGAGTAGAAAAAGAATTCCTATCTTTATATTTTTGATAGTAAAGTCTTTCAATATTATTTGATATCCATATTCACTTACTTAGCTCCATAGCCTGAATAATTGAATCTAGTTTTAGAAAGTACTAAATAATAGAAAAAAAAAAAAGAATCTTCAACAGGTTGCTGAGTGTCACCTTATCACAATACGCCTTCTATTTAATTCTACAGAAATTAAGGTCACAAGTAGAAAATGCTTTAAAATATTCTTAGCTAATAATTTTCACATATTTGCAGAATTTTAAAGTAAAAAAATTCCTCATACATCCACTCTTTATATTTCTACAATCATTGTATTCTGAAATATTCTAAAGGGAAGATTTAAATATTTATCAAATCTGATATAATAAAAACTTTGAAACCACAGGACAAATTGAAAAATGCAATTATTAATTAGCCAGTAAAACTATTCATATTTCCCTTCAAAATCTGCCTACATTCCTTTTCTTATTCCTTTTCTTTGTGTCAATACATGTAGAAATAAAAAAAAATAGATAGCTATAACATTTGTGGGTATTATAGTGGATGACATAGACATGAAGATTGAAAAACTAGGTACAACTAAAGCGAAGAAATCTGGATCATATTTTAAAAGCACAATACCCTAGTATTCCACTTCTGTCCTCTCCTTCTTTGCTTAACCGTAATATAATGGGAGTCTGCAGGATTCTATCAACTATTTTCATTTATTTCAGCTCTGACTCCTCTCTGTCAGTGTGTACATGCACTCCCCACCTCCTCCACATGCCTTCCCCACAAATCTTCCTCTTCAAATCCAAATCATCCCTTGAGCCCCAATTGTTCCTTTTAAAGACCTATTGAAAATCACTCTGTAAAATATCTCATAGATATCTTAAAGTCAATATATCAAAAAGAGTTCACATCAGCTCTCTCTTTTCTCAATAGTGATCATTCCTTTTGGTGCCATATTTTTTTTGTTGTTGTTGTTAAAGTATCATCATTCAACCATTCAATAAATCTAAAAAGCAGAAATTATTATTGAATTATTATATTAAGTGAGATAATTATCTCCCTTATTATCTACATAACCACTTCTTCCTTGGTATTTGCCAAATTAGTAATTTTATATTCAACTATTCCATTTATTAATTCCCTTTGTAAATATATAGCAATTGCATATAAGTTTTGTTCTAGGTGCTGGAAATACAGTATTGTGAATTTATATTTTAGGGGGAAAGAGGAAAATAAATAAAGCAATAATTTATCGAGATAATTAAGATCTATAATGTACCTGGAGATTCTTTTTCATAGTATATTCTTAAGTGTTTTATAAAATCTAGTTTAAAGGAGGTGATTACTATACTTTTTTGCAAAGGAGATAGTGCTTCCCATGAGAGAAAATATACTTTTCTTACAGATCAGGAAGATATTTCTGAAGAAATGATGAAAGACAAGAATGGTAAGGATATTATAAAAAGATTTTTGATATGTATAAGTTACATCATTTAAGAAAGGAGGAATAAGCAAGTTGCTTACCCTATTTGTAACTCAATTCCCTTATCTTTAAAAAATGGGTATGTAACAATAATAACATTATTGTGATATCAAATCAATCAATGCAGACTAAGGGCATGAAAATGTGTGCCATGTATAAATATAGTTATTATCAATTTATTATCAACACTAGTATATTACTACATGATGTATAAAAGACACTATGCAGGGTATCATGAAAAATAAAAATATATATGTGTGAGTTTGTGTGTATAATTTCAGGGACTCTCCTTCTCCAAGGTGAAAAGATTTACATATGCTTATATTCTTTAATGTTTCTTTGAGTTAGTCACAAATGAGTTTTAATTAGTAAGTGGAAAACTTTAGTCTTCATAGTCAGAACCATGATAGTCTAAAAGCAGGAAAGTCACAGATAATTCCAGAGAAATGATTTTTTTAAATACTAAATTGACATTTCTAAGGTTTCAATGAAATCACTTTGGCCAGAATGTGGTCTCTGTGTGTGTGTGTGTGTGTGTGTGTGTGTGCGCGCGCGCGCACACACACACACACACACACACATCTGGTATTACCTCCAATCCTGCCACTGAGATAGGAACTTGGCCTAAGGCTCTCTTTTTAAATAATAGTTATGTTCCTGGCGTTTCCATCCATTGGTTCCTGCCCATTGTATTAAAGGACTGGATGCATTTATTTATAGCCATAATCTTTTCTTTGGATAATAGCTAAAGCTAATGGTGTATCATCGGTACAGCCCTGGCAGTCTATCTTTTCTTATTCCTCAGGGTAGCTATCCCCTGTACCTCATCACTCCATTGGATCTCTGAACAGACATCACCCTTAAAATCCCATTTGTACCATTTGGATCAGGTCAGGAAGAGTAATAGCTCTAATCTTCTTGGAGTGATATTATTAATCTTGAGCAGGTGAGCTCCAAGGTACTTTCTCTAACCTATACATTTAGAAAGCAGAAGCTTTAGGGCTGTAATGAATAAAGCTAAAATGTAAGCCTGTAGCATGAGGGGAAATGATTGTAAGATTAAGCTGTCCTTTAGGTTTGCACTTAAACCTTGTTTACTCTGCTAAATCAAGAGCTTTGAGAACTAAAAAGAAATATTAAATGATTCTCCATATGAAGAGATTCAGATTATTATTCTATTATTAATGTTCTTTATTTTTTCTAACAGAGTCTGTATAAAAATCATAGCTAAGTAAATTGTAGCCTAACATTCTAAGAAAATTCTAATGGCTTTCTGAAGCATTTTTCTTGTTCATAAACATGTTTCTGTAATTGACAAAATAAACAAATTCAAATAAACAAAACAAGCCAAAAAAATAAAAATAAAAGTGAATGTCCTTATTTTTCCTCTCCTCCATTCCATTCATAAACCATTGACTTTATGATCTAATTCCATTTCTCCTACATACAATAGAAATGGGTGTGTTTTCTTTCTGTTATAAATACTTGGCACTTTACATAGTAGTCAATTTTCACCTTGTTAATACCTCAAGTACTCTTTCTTTATTAGACTGTGCTTATTACATAAAGATTTAATCCTCAAATTCTAGTTTTTATTTTTCCTGAATCCTATATGCACTCTAAGAATCCTTTATTTTCAATTATCTTTTAGTGAGTCATGAAAGAATATGATATCTAACCTATAATATGAGGTTAGAAAGAATATCTAACCTCATATTCTTTGATAGAGAATATGATAAAGAATATGATATCTAACCTATAATATGAGGTTAGAAAGAATATCTAACCTCATATTCTTTCATGACTCACTAAAAGGTAATTGAAAATAAAGGATTCTTAGAGTGCATACAGGATTCAGGAAAAATAAAAACTAGAATTTGAGGATTAAATCTTTATGTAATAAGCACAGTCTAATAAAGAAAGAGTATATACAGGGTGTTGTTGAAAATGTTTAGAAGTTTCAAAGTGCTTCTTTTGACCAAATTTATAAATATTTAAAAGTCTTCAAAAATATAAGGTTTTACCTGTTATTTTTTTCAATTTTGTGAAACAGCACAGGATTATTTTGCTTACAGACAGAAATGCATTCGTATAGTGTTCCCATGATTTGCTAATCCTGCTATCAAGTTTTTAGAAGTTATCAGTCATGATAGTTCTGTGCATTTTTTAAACTGTGAAAAATATCTTCAAAACTTACTTTGTTTGACATGCATATAGATGCATAGACATAAAAAATGATAGATTTCAATATATTTCACGTGATATTAGTTGTGATGACCATGAGTGATTAAATTAGGTTCTGTGTACCCTAGTTTTCACATTTATAAAACAAATATAATAACATATATTTTAAGAAACACTTTATGTAACACATTATATTGCCAGTATTGCTCTAAGTGCTTCACATTAATCTTCCTATCAACTGTATCAGCACCATTTTACATATGAGGAAATTGAGGCATAGAGAAGTTATGTACTTTTCTAAGGTTATATAGCTATCAAGTAGTAGAGTCAATATTCAAATTCAGAAAGTATGATTTCAAGTACTAAGTGCTTAAGTATGACATTATGCTACTTTTACTTTATCACATAATGTTTTATAGAAATAAAACAAATTAATTCAGTAAACAGTGCACAGAATACTGAAAGGATATTTAGAAGTATGAGCTACTCTAATTCTGTCATAATTATTATAATATCTTACTTAACTAAGAGTTTTCTCATACCTACTCTGTGCCAGGCATTATGCTGGTCATTTTCACTAGTACTATTACTATTTTTTTAGTATTACTAGGTCTATTTTGCAAAAAAGAAAATGAAGGCTCTGAGAATTTAAGTTGCTTAAATACAAAGAGTAGGAGGCAGATCAACAAAGGTAATTTTGAATTAAAATAATGCAGATTTAAAAGTCCAGGACTAAATTTATCTAAATATTTTATCAGTGACCTTGAAGTGAAACTGTTTAATAATTTTAATCATTTCAGAAGACTAGAATATAACTTTTAAATCTTCAAAGAAGAAAAAATGTTTTTTTTTTTCTTCTTTGAAGAAAGGAGCTCCATAAATATAAGCGGAAAAAAGATAATTTTTCCAGATAAATTAAAACAGAGATTATTTTTTAAAAAGAAACTGGTTAGAATTACCATAATAAATATACAACTATGTAATATATGCAAAATTCCATAGATGTTATAGAAGAGAAAAGCTATAATAATACAATGGAAGAAGGGGATAAAATGTGGGATAAAATACAATAATTATTTTCCTCCTGGTACACCTTCTTATGATAAGGAAACAATTGGCTCCATGTAAGTACTATTGACCCTTGAACAACACAGGTTTGATTACGTGACTCCACTTATAAGTGGATTTTCTTCTGCCGCTGCCACCCTTGAGACAGCAAGACCAACCTCTCTTCTTCCTCCTCTTCTTCAGCCTACTCATTGGCAAGACAATGAGGGTGAAGATCTTTATGATGACCCACTTCCACTTAATGAATAATAGGCATATTTTCTCCTCCTTATGATTTTTTTAATAACATTTTCTCTCTAGCTTACTTTATTGTCAGAATACAGTATACACTACACATGACATATAAAGTATGTGTTAATTGACTATGTTGTCAGTAAGGTTTCTGCTCAACTGTAGGCTAATGGTAGGTAAGTTTTGGGGAAGTCAAAAGCTATATGTGGATTTTTCACTACATGAAGGGTCAGTGTCCCTAATTCCATGTTGTACAAGGGTCAACTTGTATTTAACATTTTTACAACTTGCATAATTAAAATCAAAGTGAAGGTGCTTTGGTTTGCTAGGTAAAATTTCGAGGCCCCTTTAAAAAGCATATCTAGTGAACTTTGTATTTATTGTATTACGTTTGGATTAATTTCTACCAGGTTATATTGTGTCTCATAATTTGTTTCTTTCTTTCTTATTATATCTTTATTTGGATTTATGGTGGTTTATTCTCAAATAATTTCCTCCCTGCTGGTTTTAATATTATACATTTTATAATATTCTTTAAAAACTTCCTTTGGACTTTTGTAATGCATATTTTATGTAATGAAGCCTAAAGTTAGGCAATATTTCTACCTTTTTTATGAAAACAGAGGATTTTACAACCAACATAAGTTTTAATTAATTATGATATATACAGGGAAAAAAGACAAATATTAAGTCTTCAGCTCAATGTAACTTTTAGAAAGTGCACATACTCATGTAAGCAGGATCCAGAAGCCCCACTGTGAGCTCTAAATCTATTATTTTATTTTTAAATGAACAAATTAGTATTATTTTATAGAATTGGTAAAGATGTTTTAGGTGACAGCAATTTTTTCTTTGAATATTTTTCTTCTCCAATTGCTATAAACTGTCTGTGGGAACTCCAATCAGAGAAATATGCTATATTTTTCTATTCTTTCATTTCTCTCCTTCCCCTTTGATCTTCTTTACAAATTCTCTATCTTATACTATTACACTGTTAACAATTAAAAATAACTATTTAAGAAAGAAAATTTGTGACGCCCATAGAATTCTAAAATGAATACATCAAAGACTTTATTGAAGGTGTTAATTAATGAGGTCATCAATAATTATTAAAATTTAAATGACATTGAAATGGGCATAATGATTACTGGGTGTCCTGTCTAGCAAACTTTCCCAGAATACTGGCTCCTCTTATTGCCTTTCAGCTTTTTTATAACTCTGCAAATTGGTGAGAATTAAGAATGAAAATTATTTCACAGAAATGTGAACAGACTTGGGTGTGAATGTATTACTTCCCTGTAAATATTGACCAATTTTACATCAGTTACTGAATCCTTTAGTGCATTTCTAATTTCCCATGTGTACCTGTGTTAAATTCTCCTTTGAACTATTTTATTTTTATTTTAAAATGTTAACATAATAAATCATATTAAGGAGTTTCTAATATTAAGTTAACTTTCCCTTTTGGGATTACCAAAGATGTTCACTACGTTTTGAATTTTATTTGTAAATTGCAGAATTAATTCTTCCAACATATATACAACAGAACAAAAGACCAGGAATAGTTGAGACACTAAAGGAATAACAGTCTGAAAGGATTTTCTATGGTAAAAATAAAATGTTAATGTCATTTTAATGCAATATTAATGAAGACAGTATAATATTTGCATAGAGATACTAATTCAATAAAACATGAAAGTGAAAAAACAGACGCATATATACGGACACAAAATACATCATAATTCAGTTGGAAAAATAATTCAGTTGGATTAATTAATATTACCAGGAAATGTTTTTACTTATCTAAAATTTTATATTATTTATAGTATAAAACAAATTTCTAATGAATCACAGAAAATTAAATACATATTTTTGAAATTTAGAAAAGATTAAAGATTATATCAAAATGTAATATTAAAGATCATATTAAGGTAGATAACAGTTTCTTTAAATATATTAAAAATATATTTTTTAAATGTTGATAAATTGAATTAGATTAAAAATAAAACAAAATATCCTTATCAATAGAAACTAAGAAAATGAAAATAGAAGTCACAAAGAAGATTTTTGCAAAGGAATTTGTCATGTAATATTTCTTAAGCTAACCAGTTGTTACATGGGCATGTGTTTTGTTATTTTTTCTACATTATTTTATGATATAAACAAAATATTTAAGGCATGCCAAAATTGCTTTATTTTCACATTTTAAGCATGTCTGATGTTAATTAATAAACATGTTTTATTAATTTAAATATTATGACTTCCTTTTTCAGTGAGGTATATTTTCCTGATACCTCTTTGGGCAGTTTCCCAATACATCACAGAATCTTGCTGTTCCCTTAGAAAATGATTGGATTGCTCTTCTGTTTGCACCACTGAGCAATGATTTCATGTATATTTTAATAAATAATAACATTTTTTAAAGAGCATGACTTTAATCTCTAATAACTTATATTTGGGATATTCATCTAAAAATCTATTTTTCACCCATTCTTTCCCAAGTAAAAAAATCAAATGTTACATATGTTACATATGTGTGTGTGATATACACATTTGATATTTAAAATATATATGAAATGTACATATATGATATACATTTGCTATTTAGATATATTCCAGAAAAATAAACTTTTATATATTTAGTATTTATTTATATGTATTTTATTTACATGCAATTTATTATTTATATGTATTTTTATTGTCCATTGCTTTTTTATTGATACATAATATTTGCACATATTTATAGAGTAGGTGTGATATTTTGTTACATGCATAGATGTCTGTTGTTTTATATTTTTTAAAAATTGCATAAAATTATTATAGCCCTTACGTGTTCTTTATGTTTATCTGAAGCATTTTTGTCATTGGATATTAAGACTTTAAGACTTTCATCTTATAATATAGATAGAATAATAGCACTGTCTTGCTTAATAAATGATAATAGACATGTATCAGGCCATGTCTATTACTGTATTTTTCATATCAGCACATATAAGTTTTTATTTGTAAGAAATTCATTTTTGGAAATTCCTTGATTAAATGTAATTTATTTTAGAAAAATTGGTTCCAGATCTAGATTCAAAATTTTTTCTCCCTTATTTTTTGTGCTATGAAATGTCTTTGATCTTTAGTGTCCTCATCTGTAAAATGCAAATATTAGTAATATAGTTCCCCTATTGAATTCTTCATAAGAATCTAGTGAAATATGCCATGAATAAGTACAAATTAATGGTCAATGTAGAAACAATTTCAGGTGCAATGCTGTGGACAAATTCCTTTATCATTCTTACAGACAAAATCTGCATAAGATGGGAAATTTCTTATGCTTCCATTGTAATAGTTCATTCTTTTGTTTAAAGAAATGGTTCAAAGGAAGATGGCATAATTAGTTGGAAAATTTTAGTGACAGTTGTTTGTCAAGCAAACTCAGATTGTTCTGGATTTGAAAGGCAGATCAAACACAGATTGACAGTGTTGTGCTCAAATTTGCTAAACTCTTTGACAGTGGAAGACATTATTAATAACTGCATGGATTAGCAGACAGATTGCCATTGACATAGTGTGATTGTGTCTTTCTTAGTTCTTTATTGTGGTAAAGTTTAGTGTGCTTTTGGGAACTATAAAGGCTATGTATAGCCACAGATTATGCCATCAAGGAAGTCAAACTGCTCTAAACTGTGGGATCATTAGAGTTACAAAGGGAAGTGATATCAAAGAGACTATACAAGTAGTATCTTTTAAGATGCTTTTTCAAGTGATAAAAGGTCATTATAAGGGGTAATGTATATCAGCATGAACAAATTTATCTTAAAAAATGTATTTTCCATCTTAGACATTGTTCATTCAAGCATTGCTGGCAACATGCTCATATAAAATTAATCAGGGAAATAAAATATAAATTTACTAATAAAAGTGATATAAATACAGACTTAAGGATATATTGTAAGGCAGTTTTTCATACTAATTCTATATGCAATGTAGAATACATATAGAATGCATATTGTGATCATAAAGGATTATAAAACTGCAATATACAAAGCTGGTGAGTGTTTTCTAACATGAGTGTTTCATTCACTTCTGACAGAAATGTGAAATGTATGTAAAACTTTAGACATATTCATTATCTAAAGTACATATTTATTTAAAAAATAATTAAAAATTCAAAAGGTCTTAAAGATATTAATATAATATTAATAAGGAAAAAGCTGAAGACAACCTAAATGTCTACATGTGAGGGAAAGGTTATGCCAATTTTTGCATATATGTTTAAATATTATGCATCAATCAAATGCATACAAAAGATTTTGAATAGCTAGAAAAAAATGTCCTAATATTACATAGAAAAAGATAATAGCAATATAAAATTTTAATCATATCTTTTCAAATATGTGGAAATGAAAAAATAAAAAGAAAGGCTGCCACTTTATTATGTGTGCTGTTGAAGTGAACACAAAAGGCTTGCCACTTTTTGTAGAACATGAACAATTCTCAAATTTCCTTACATCTCTTAGTTTTCCAAATTTATCCCAATGAATAAAACATAATAATCAGAAAACATAAAAATTGAAAACCACAACAATGACCAAAAAACACTACACCATTCTTGCTCATATCAAAATATAAAGCCCAATATTCTCTCTTTTCTCGAAACTCCATACCTAACCAAATAGTAAATTCTAGAGTCTCTTTCTTAAGATAAAACCCTATCTCTAACAAAACAACTTTCTTTATCTCCTGTACCAATATATTTTTTTAATTTCAAACTATTAAGGGGATACAATTGTTTTACGTTACATGGATTGCTTTTGTAATGCTTGAGTATATGCTATAGGTGTGCCCATCAACCAATTAGTATCCATAGTACCCATTAGATAGGTTTTCTCCGCTCACTTCTCCCCCACTTCACCCTGGTTGATGTCCACGGATAGGCAGAATCAACATTGTTAAAATGTTCATACTTCCCAAGCTGAATTACAGATTCAATGCAATCCCCATCAATATACCAACATCATATTTCCCAGATCTAGATAAAATAATTCTACATTTTGTGTGGAACCAGAAAAGAGTCTGAATAGCCAGACTCTTTGTACAAAGCAATCTTAAGCACAAAGAATAAATCTGGAGGCATCACATTACCAGACTTCAAACTATACTACAAGGCTATGGTAACCAACACCAGCATAGTGTTGCTCCCCTGCCATTATTGTAGTCCAATCTTGCCTTTCTTTCAAAGCAGTATCCTTCTGGGTCTCCCTATTTTGAGTTAATTCATAGTCTCATTTTTTTCTACACAACAGTCAGAATTATCTTATAATATAGATAGAATAATGACACTCTCTTGCTTAAACCCTTCAATTGCTTCTTGAAAAATCAAAGCCTTTTTTCATAATTTAGAAGGTCCTTGTGATTTGAGCCTAGCCTACCTTTCTGACCATGTCACATTTCATCACAATCTTCCTCTTCCTCATTACTAATTGGTCCTGCCAGCCACCTTCTTTTTTTTTTTTTTTTAAAGACTTTAAAAAAATTTTCAGTTTTACATTCACAGCAAAACTGAGAGGAAGAAACAGACATTTTTCTATACCTATATACCCCCTACCCTCACGCATGCATAGATACCCTCACTATCAACATCCCCACCAGAGTAGTACATTTGTTAAACTTGATGGACCTACATTGAAATAGTATTATCACCCAAACTCTTCAGTTTACATTAGGGCTCATTCTTGGTGTTACACATTCTATGGGCTTAAACAAATGTATAATGACACTTATCCATCATTACAGTATCATACAGAGTAGTTTCCTAAAAATTTTCTGTTCTCTGCCTATTTATCCCACCCTCCTGCTAAACCCTGAAACCCTGAAATCCCTCATCATTTTATAGCCTTCATAGTTTTGCCTTTTCTAGAATATCATATTGTTGGAATAATACAGTATGTAACACTTTCACAATGGCTTTATCACTTAATAATATGCATTTAAGTTTCTTCAATGTCTTCTCATGGCTCAATAACTTACTTCTGAACAATATTTTCTGAATAATATTCCATTGCCTGGATGTACCACAGTTTATCCATTCACCTAATGAAGAACGTTTTGGTTGCTTCCATGTTCTGGTAATTATGAATAAAGCGGCTATACATATCCATATGCAAGCATTTGATATTGTCAGTGTTCTGGATTTTAGCTATCCTACTAAGTGTGTAGGGGTATCTCATTGTTGTTTTCATTTGCAAGTCCCTTATAACATATGATGTGTAGTAACTTCTTATATATTTATTTACCATCTACATATCTTTTTTGATAAGGTATCTGTTAAGATTTTTGACTCATTTTTTAATCATATTTATTTTCCTATTGTTGAGTTTTAAGAGTCCCTTTTGTATTTTAGATAACAGTTCTATATTATATATATTTTCTGCACATATATTTTTTTTCAATCTGTGGTTTGTATTTTCATTCTCTTGACAGTGTCTTTTGCAGAGCAGAAATGTTTAGTTTTAATAAAGTCCAGCTTATAAATTATTTCATTCATGGATCATGTCTTTGGTGTGATACCTCAATAGTCATTACCAAACCCAAAACTATCTAAATTTTCTCCTATGTTATCTTCTAGCATGCCAGCCTTCCTTCTTTATATTCCTAATATATCATACCCTTTCCCATTTCAATGCTGTCATAGTCAATGTGGGCTGCTATGACAGCATAACATAAAGTGGGGAGCTTATACAATGGAAATTTATTTCTCACAGTTATGGAGGCTGGGAAATCCAAGATAAAGCTACCAGCAGTAGATTCAGCATCTGGTGAGGGCCGACTCTCTCTGATTCATAGACGCCGTCTTCTTACTGTGTCCTCAAATAGTGGAAGGGGCAAAAGGGTTCTCTCTGGCATCTTTCATATAGGTATTATTCTCATTCATGAGGGCTCTACCCTCATGACCTAACCATCTCCCAAAGGCTCCACTTCATAATAGCATCACCTTGGGAATTAGGATTTGAAGATATGAATTTGAGGGAAGGAGAGGATATTTTTATCCTCTCTATTCAGAGCATTCCATCTTGTGACTAGATTATTGGGGCAGCCGTAAGATTTCATCTCTCAGTTATTCAATCACAGGGAATGTAATTGACATAGGCCTCAGCTGCTTTTCTCTGGAATTTATTTCTGCGTTTGTACTGAGGTCCATGCTTCCCACGGCCTGCTCCTAGCCAACAGGTGGACACAGCCAAGATATTAATAATAAGGTAGGCCGCTCCCTTATTATTGGAGGAGGTATGGTGATCATCTGATGGCTGATTTTGGTTCTAGGACTCTTCATCACCTTGCTCAACTTTTCTCAGGCTGCAAGAGGATCAGAACATTTTCATTTTCAACCTTCCTTGACTTGAGGTCATGCTTGTGATGTTATTTTGATGGCCCTTCCAAGTTTACCAGGACTTGCCCCATTTTCTCTCTCAGGCGTTTCCTCTAGTAAAATCCTTGACTTTTTAATTCCATATGGGCACCTGATTTTGGGGGAATCTGGACAAACTTGTCCTCTCCTTCATGTCTTAACTTTGGACAAAACCTACCTAAGACATAACTTTACTTTTGACAAAACTTACCCAACATATAAATTCATTAGTTACTCTGTATCCAATTATCTTTTTGTTTGTTTTATTTTTGAAATAGCACTTTTAAATTACAAGGTGCTATTTTTCTTGTTTATATATTTATTTTTCTATTGTATTTTTCCATTGCTAAAATTTTAGCTCTATGAGATTAGGAATCTTTTTTTGTCTCATTTACCAGTATATCCTTTTAGTATCCGAAACACAGTAGACACTCAATAATATTTGTTAAATTAATTTATACTTAGCTTTTAACTAATCTGTGACCAAGTCTATAAAATGAACTGATTGTAGTTAAAGATAATTATGTAGCTGTTGATGAGAACAACAACATGTTTTTATCAATTTTGGTTTGGTACTCTCAACTTTCTTATGTCAATATAGAATTGATTGCATAGAGTGAATACATAGGGGTAGATGTGAATGCTCTGACAGTTTATGTCACCTCTACTTGATGGAGTTATAACTTTGAAACAAAAAGAAAAAATAAAAATGGGGATACTATCAGCCTGAAATTTTCCAGCCTTTCTGAAGCATTTTGTACTCATCACCAACACCACTTTCTCCTCTAGAAAAGGCCTTCTCTGTCCTCCTTGACTTCATACTTTCATGTGTTCATTTGTATAAACCTGATGCATTGCTGGATCCATTTTATCTTTCTAATGGGTGCATGTGATATACTGAAATTTGGGCTTAAGTATTACTTCTCTCTCAGTAAACTCATTCATTCTTATAGCTTCAACTATCAAACAGGTGACTCCTACTTCTAAATTTTACTTCCTGTCAATTCGTTGTCATATAAGGAAATTAAAAATATATACACATATAAATAAATTACATATAAATATATAATAAATTAAGTATAAATATTTAATGTTTAATTTATATTATAATGCAAATAATATTTACTATAACATTTAATAATATTTAAGTATAAAATATATAAATATCTCACATTTATATTGTATAAAAAGCATGGACTTTATATTTATAAAGACTATAGTAAAAATTATGTCTACAACTCAGTAGTTACATGAATTTCAAAAACTTATTTAAAATCTCCCGGTCCTAGTTTTGTTATCTAAAAAATTAAGCTAATGAGACCTACCTCACTAAAATGATACTTTCTGGCATGAGTTATAAGCTTATCAGTATGTTGTTGTTAATGCTGTTAAAGTAGATTCTGGGAAGAACTCCCATTCTTTTACCAATATTTGCCTGATGTATAAATTTAAAGTGTTAGATTTTTACTTTTATAAGCCAAATAAATAACTGAAATAAATTATGATAAGTACATAAATGGCCAAATATATGAGTGAATTAATTTGTTAATACAGTAAATATTTTCTTGTAATATAAAAAATTACCAAAAAGAACCTTAGTAAATATACTAATTTTAGGGTTCATGGAAGAGAATCATTTAATACAATTAATGTAATTAGGAATTTATTTACAACATTAATTTGTTCTCTGATGCCTTGTTTGAGGAATCCAGACTATTTTGAAACATAAGTCAAAATGCATCCAGATTTAGAAAGGATGCCTTTTTTTTTTAACCTATATTATATACTAAGAAGAGTTCCCATTCCTGGCTAAAGAATGCAGGTTCTCCTGAACCTAGTGCTTGACTGTGTCTCTCGCCTAATAGCTTTATTCTATGTATTCTATTCTACGTATAGAAAAATATCTTCCTCACATGGCTTATTCCTGCTAATTGCTACTATATTATGCCAACTTTATAAAAGCTTCATTTATGCATCACCTTTAACTTTAACCCAAGTGCCTGTGTAGTTTACATGTAATTATTAGCAGATTGCCTCAGAAACCTTCATCCAGAATCCATTCTCATAACTTCTGCCATTAATTTTTGTGAAGTTATAATCATTGCTCCCTTAAGCACCATTTTCATCATATCACTCAGGACTTTGAAGTAGATGCCTATATTACCTAACATAAAATCTAAAATTTTCACTCTATTCCACAAAGCTTCTCTGCTTTAATCACTTCCTTTGCAATTTAAATAAACATACTTTCAACTAAGCTAACCACTGTCCTTTGGCTTAAAGGATTACTGATCGTGACTCCCAATATTGATTTGTTTCTATTTTTAAATTTTATTTTTAAATATTTGTTTTTAATATATCACTGTTTCCTTTTTTCTTATGTTCATTGTTTCCTAAGCCTTCATTATAAATGTGAAATCATTACCTTTTACTATTAAATAAAAATTTAATTTCAGAACAACCATTCATATAATACTTAAAAAACACCTTTAATTATTTTTGTATAATAATTCGTGGCCTATTTAGCCATCATTATGAATATGACAAATACTTAAACCTTCTAGTGAAAAAAGTAAAAGAAATGCAGCAGATTCAGCATTAAGTTTAGGGAGAACCTTCAAGACAATTTGTTAGGCTCACATAGTTTCATATTCTTTTGGAACACTGAAGTTGAGCAATTCTATACTTAATCCCAATGTGTGACTTGATAATATAGCATTCAATTGATTGCATCAATTGCATTTTAATAAAGATTAAATATTAGATTTAAGTGTATAATTTAAAAAAAATTATTTTGCATTAAAACAAAAATACCCCCTTCATAAATTACAAAACAAAGTGATTAGAAGATATAGCTAAATAAAAATTTAAGAAATAAAAATGTTAAAATATGATTGGAAGAAAAGAGGTACAGTATCTGAATTTAGAAGTTAAATATTGATGGAAGGCCATCTAGGTGATGGTGCACCCATATTGCCTGTAGACAGCATAAGGAAATGCATTTTGATATATATCTTTAATATTCTTTTTATTAAAGCATGAAACAATATTAAAAAAGCCAAATAGTTTCTTGGGAAAATGTATTCCCAGATTATTTTATGTGTAGACATTCTTGTTACTTTTATCATTCCCTCTACAATAATAACCCTTTACTTGGAACCATAAAAGAAATATTCAAAATCACAAGGGAGAGAAAAATCTACAAGTTGCCATGTTTTAATTTAATATGTCTTTCACTTTCACAAGTTGATATTTTTAGAACCAGTTAGTGTGGTTACTGTGTATTTATTCTTAAAAATTTAGAAGTTATATGACTTAGAAATTCTGTAGAAATAGATTTGAAGAAAATCGTTATAGGTAAACTATAATTAAAATCTACTAAAATCAGATTAACTGCTAAAATATTACATTGACTTCTCATATTATGACAATTTGGGCCATTTTATTAAATGCACATTGCCAAATTAAACTTAATTTAAAAATCTCTCCTAGGACATGAGGCTAACAATTAAAACAGACAAAACAAATTTATTATCATTACCCACTATTACTTCTAAATATTCAGCTATATCATTTGCATTCTGATGATTTCATTTTCTTTCTTTTCATTTCCTAATTTTGTGTTATATTTAAGACTTTATCTCTTTAAGCACACACTTAAAATTGGTTTTATTGTCCTGTTGTGTATATGAAAATATATTTTAATGTCAGCAAGCATAATATTTTGTTAAAGTCACTAAAGAATTTTGTTTTAATGCATGTTTATAGTTTGATTAACAATTTGAGTATCATTAGCATTTTATTCCAAATGTTTTCAAAATCATCTAGTTATACTTTTTTCCAGATGGTTTTATACAGAGCTATTACAGCAATGTTTCAGCCTAATGTCAAAATTCCCACAAGATAATAAATTTATTATAAAGTTTCAATGGTTTTGATATATTCAGGACAAGATTTAACTGTATCCCTTGCTAAGCAAAATAAAAGGAGAACAATCCCCATGGCAACAATTATATTATAATTGTCCATTTCAATATTTCACTTTAACCTGTTTCACGATCTCTTCTGGTATCTATGTTAGAGGACATTTGTAAATATGACATCATGATGAAGTTAGAGACATAAAATCTGGAGACATTTAATAAAAATATTTCAAGAATTGATGTCATCTTTATCCTTTTAACACAATTATAGCATTGAATATATATAATAAAACTGTGCATTTCCTTCTTAATGCTAAATTCAGCAGAGAAAATGTGTCTTCGATTGTTTCTTCCCCTATATAAGAACGGATTTGCCAAAAATATATGTTTGGATGTTTATGTCTGTAGTGTACGTGTATATGTATATACGTATATGTATATATGTGTCCATGGATACATATATATATATTTGTATGTGTAAAAATGGGGTATAGTTTGCTACTCAGCATCTAGAAAGTCAAATCTTATAGTTGATTAAAATTATATTACCCCATTTAAAATAAAATCAGAAATCTAAATCCCTAGTCAAAAACAAATATATGATATATGCCATAACCCAATAAGTATTACTTTTGATTTTCCATTAGTTGGAATAATCAGAACTCAATTGTAAAACAAAATGAAGGGTGGCTAATTTTTTGTTAAAATAACAGATATGTAACATTTGTTTAAAAACATGTTGTAGTTATAGTAACTTGAAATAGTCAATTTTAGAAAAAGTTTCCATTGTATTCTACCAGTGTGAAAAAAATGTGTTTTACTCTCTAGTCTGTACTTTCTCAGGTGTTTCATGGAATCAATTTTCTAAAAAAGAAAGGCTTTTTTTTTCTAAATAGAATCTGAAGACTAAAACATTTCTCTGTAACTCTTCCATGAAAGCAACATTACTCGTATATTCCTTCTTCATTTAGGCACAGGTCCGCAGTGTTCTAGACAAACTCATTCTCCTATTTTCCTTTCTTTTGTTAGCATTGATTTTGATATTTGACTTTTCTTGTCAAGATGGATGTTCCTACTTCCAGTCAGAATCTCCTTGCATGGCTGGGATACTGCTAGTGGTCACTTGACTTTGTACTATTAACTCAGAAAATCATCTGGACAAATGTAGGTCTTCAGAGATTTATTTCAGGTCATCTCCTTTTGTATGAATTTGCTCAAGCAACTTGTTCACTGTGAGTTATAGCTGGGGAAGAGATTTGGCTATTGTCTCTCTATAAAAAAACTATATATTTACACATACATGTGTATATTTGACTATACTTTGGGGCACAGTGGCCTCAATGACTTCATTTTGGATATTATGAGCCAAATTGCCGTTAGTAGATGATTCAGGCATCTACCTAAAAAACTCAAGCAAATTAATAAAAAAAAAATATTATAGATTTTTGCAAAACTTGAGAAAAATGATGGTATAAAATAATTATGTAGTATTTTTAAGTTTTATGCATAAAGTAATAACATATTTCTCTGTTTTCTTTACATATTTCTATATTTTAAAATATTTTATATTGTGGAGAATTTCAAACATACAAACGAGTTAGACTAATTTAACAAATACCTACCTGCATCAATTAAAGTCTTCCTGTCTCATCTATATCCTCACATACCCTTTTCCCATGTTATATTGAGGCAGTTTATCCTATCATCTATGAAATTTTAGTATGTATTTCTAAATAAGTGCCTCCTTTAATTAGCATGACTGCAAATATTCTCATCTCATCTAAGTAAATTACAATTCCTCAGTAGAACCAAATCATCATTGTCAAAGTCCCCTTATCTCAGAAATATTCAATACTAGAAAATATTACAAATTCTCTTCTATTATCATAAATCTTCATATTTAGCCATTCTCTTCATTTTTAGATATATTTCCCCATGAATCTGTTTGTTACTTAGATATTTTAATCCACAATTTAGTTTACATATTATAATTTAATTAGTTATTCCATATTTAAAGAGTAATTAATTATAATAGTCAATAGTATGTGAATAAAATTGTGGTAGGTATTTTGTGAAAAAGAGATAATCAATTCATAGATTTTAGCCTGTAGGAAATCAAAATACACTTTTTATTAGTTTCTTTCAGCTATATATATATATACACACATATATATGATGTGCTTATAATATTTGTAATTGCCTTATACAACTTATGGCACGGCCCCCCATCTGATTTCGAGTATACTGTCCTGATTCACACTGCCTTTGGCATCAATATAACTCCCCCTGAAACTTCCTCCAAAGATTTTTTGCTGCTCCTCATTCTAAAGTAATATGCACAAAAATTTGTTTTTCCTGGAGCTAGATATGTATTACTGTAATAGTATAGCAATGTCAAAAGTGGCATTCAGAGAAAAGTTATTGATACACCTAGAGGTGTACATCTTGTGCTGAGCCTTGGAGCATTAGGATTTGAAAATACTCTTCCTGTGGTGTCCAGTGTTAGATTTTAGATGAAGAAAATTATCATTTATAATGAGCTTCATATCCTGCTCTAGGCTGTACCTGATATAGTTCATACTCCTAAATAGCTTGAATTGCATTTTCTAAATACATTTTTTCATATTTCCTACTATTGGCAAACCATCTATGAGATTATTTTCTTTCCATTTCTGTGGATATGAGAACTAGAGCTTATCGTCATCAAACATACACTGATTACTGATAATATATAAGGCATTATATATTTTTTATGAAATCTTTGTGTTACAACACCATTAGTGACATAGGAGATAAACTTTAAAAATATATAACATAGAGATCTGCATAATAAATGTATCATGATGGTTTGACATTTCACTAAATTTGAAGAACCTCAATATTATTTAACAATTCGCAAATTTTATTCTATAAAGTTTAATTATAAATTAGATATAAACATTTTAATGAAATTACAATAAATATTTAACATTGAGGTTTTTTGATTGAAAAACACACAATTCCCTGAAAGCAAATTCTAGCTTACTCATTGATTAGTTAAAAAATTGTAGCTTTTATTGCTCAAAATGACCATGCAGTGCAGGATTTGGTGGATTTATATTTGTATAATTTACTAAATATTTATTAGTATCACTCTTAATACTATCTGTGTTTCTTCACCTTTGTAAGAATTTCACAGTCCAATTGCACAATTTCACAAATTTCACAATTTGGAGAGGCCAACTGAACAAAGATAACTAAAAACAGAAGTCAGTAAATGATATATTTGAGATATACGTATTGGATTTTTGGGTCTATGTACCTTAGTCTGTTTCTAGGGTATATGGAGTAAAACCGTAAGAATGAGAGTGTGTGAGCAGTGATTCCTCACAACCCAACTGAGTCATAAAAATCTGAGTACATAAATAATACAGAGGTCAGAGCAGTATGGAATATCTGAAATGTATTCAAATATCCATAATCAGACCAAACAGAGAAGGCAAAAATGGATAACTTTCATAATGGAGGAGGCAGGAAAAGTAAAATAGAAAGTCATTAAAGTACAGCTATGTGCCAAGTTTCTTAGGTACTGTCTCTCACTGAAACTTCTCACCAATCTGTGTGGCTAGATCTAGTAAATTATTTGCCTAAGCTCATACAGCTAATAATAGTATAGAATAAATCTTAAATATTTGACTTCAAAATGTCATTTTCATGATGTCATTTTTTTCATCCAAAGAGCATGCAAATAATTAGCTAAAAGGAAGTTAAAAATATTACAGAGGTAAGTAGAAAAGAACACAGAAAAAGTCACAGGTTAATCCTTGAGCCTTCCATCTCACCCTCAATTGCCTCATCTCACTCCTTTGAGATCCAATCTTGACCCCATGAGTTTAACGATCATAATTAAGGAATATCTGGATTGGTAGTTTTTTGAGAGATGAAAGCATTACAATTCTTTGCAAGAGAGACAATAATTACTAGGACGTTCAAAGGATAGAGTTTAAAGGAGGCAATTGATAGTGTGTGCTATTGTGGGAAAGATATAAAAAGAAGAGGACCCATAAATACATCCTTAGGAACAAAAAGATAAAGCCTCAACAGATAAATAAACTAATTTTTCAGGCATATTTATGAATTAGAGACCTTCAAGTTAATATATATCATATCATCTGGTAATAATATAGAAGTAAATCTTTTAAAGCATATTCTTATATTCCTGCTCTTACTGCAAAACTCCTGTTTTTCCTGTGGGAAAACTGTAATTCATGTTCTAGTGAATCTCTTCTCTAGCAACATTATTAATATATAGTGACTTTCACATGAAGAGCTCAAAAAGTCTTTACAAATTTTACCACACTAATTCTCACATCCCTCTAAGCCAGGTAGAAAGAATTATTGTCCTCATCAAATGAATTGTCAAATTGGAACATTATATTTAAATGATTACAAAGACCATAAGGTTAAGAATTTTGAATAGTATTGAAGATACTGAATTTGATTAATCCACTAACTACTTCTAATTTTATAATTTTGTATTGACTTTTTGATGTCATCGAGCCTATGGAGTGACAAGATTCAAACTTTGTTCTAATCTCTGTTCTTTTCCCCTCATTCACCATCTCTATTGATTTCATAATTTTTTCAGATCACTATTACCTCAATCATTCTTACAGCCACAAACCTCATAATCTCATGCCCAAA
This sequence comes from Varecia variegata, assembly GCA_028533085.1. Lineage (NCBI taxonomy): Eukaryota > Metazoa > Chordata > Mammalia > Primates > Lemuridae > Varecia > Varecia variegata. The sequence goes on from CM052443.1 coordinate 32,445,879, forward strand.
CTGCCCTAGCAATCTTCTCACTAATGGATGTTATGAGTCTTTAATTCAAATCTTCTTATACACATAGACAAATTCTCTCCAAAAACAGAATATTAAGAATTTTATCCTAAGCTATGTATATATAATTTCAATAAATAATTAGAAGCTTAGAAATTATTTCCTCTGTTCCTAATGTACTTTTCCAAACACAATAGTGTCCCATTGTACATGTCTTTAAATTACAGTAGCTCTTCTGAGTGCAATGAAAAAAAAAAAAAAAAAACAAGATAAAAAGTAATTCAATAGTCCCGAATAAAGCCCTGATAAGTGATACTGATGGGGCGATTTACATATGCCTAATTCTCAGTGTTCTCAGTTTTATTGTGATTCTCAAGGCAAAAGGATGTCTCAATAGGAAATAAAATTCCAAAGTTTTAATAAATATATTCCCTGTAACACATATCCCCTAAGCGCATACCTACCGTTTTCGTAAACGCCCAGTTGAAGAAATAGCTATCTAGGATCATTTGTTTTAATAAAGCATTAATTTTAGAGTACTTTTAGATTTACAGTTGGCCGGGCACGGTGGCTCACGCCTGTAATCCTAACTCTCTGGGAAGCCCAGGTGGGAGGGCCGCTTGAGCTCGGGTTCGAGACCAGCCTGAGCAAGAATGAGACCCCCGTGTCTACTAAAAATAGAAAAATTAGGTGGGCTTGGTGGCGCACACCTGTAATCCCAGCTACTCGGGAGGCTGAGGCAGGAGGATTGCTTGAGCCCAGGAGTTTGGAGTTGCTGTGAGTTAGGCTGACACCAGGGCACTCTAGCCTAGGTGACAGAGCAAGACTCAGTCTCAAAAAAAAAAAAAAAAAAAAAAGTCAAAGATTTACAGTGAAGTTGTGAAAATGGTATAGGGTTTTCATATACCTCACATAACCCCTTCACAGTTTCTCCTGTTATTAACACTTTTGAGAGCTCCCAGCTAAAGTGAGGTTCCAGTACACAGTGGGTAGCAACCCCACCCTAAGAGGAAACAGGGGAGCTGGATGTGAGTGCTTATACTGTGGCTTCCTCTATAGACTTTTTTAACCTGGCATATGGCCTAATGCCTAGTTTTCTGACCCACAGCCAGGAGGTCTCTTGCATAGGAAACTTGTTTATATTTATGTCCTTGTGGCGGCTACCTCGTGTCCAGTTTATGCCTGTCTGACCATTGCTCTGGCCCTGGGAGCCAGACCTTGTGTTCCCCGTTAATGTCCTGGGCAAATCTGGCCTGGAGTAGCCCCTGGTTCTTCAGATGAAATGTGCAAATTCAATACACCACCACAATTGGAAACAAGCTCGAAGATTTTTACTTATAGATTCAGGGCAAGGAGGGCTAACGAATCATGAGGGCAGTCCTCAGTCCCCAATTGAGGGGAGAGGGAGTGGGGCAACTGGCAGTGTATATAATGGAAAAGGATGTGGATCATTTTAAGTTCATTGACAAATACCTGAGCGGTCTATTTAATGGCAGAGGCAGGAAAGTGGGGAGTAGAATTGGCTAGGCAGGAGAGATGTCTCTAAGTTCTTATCTCTGACCACTGGCTTCAGCCATTTTGTTGTGGTATAAAACTGGAAATTATGTGAAGGGTGACTGGGCCCTGCTTCTGCTATGAGAAGGTTAAACTCTAATTAAAATGAATGCTGAGGCAACTCAGAATTGTAAGAATTAACCACAATAACATATTGTATTAGCATGGTATTTATGTCACAATTAATAAACCAATATTGATACATTATTATTAATCAAAATCTATACTGTATTCAGATTTCCTTAGTTCTTACTCACTGTCCTCTTATTAGCCCAGAAGCATATGCAAAATAATATACTTAGTTCTCATGTCTCCTGGGCTCCTCTTGGCTGTCACACTTTATCAGATTTTGTTTTTGATGATTGTGACAGTTTTGAGGAATACTGGTCAGGTATTTTGTGTAATGTTCCTCATTTGACATTTGTCTGTTTTCATCATAATTAGATTAGGGGAAAGACACAGACATCCCCCCCCACCCCACCCCCGCCACACACACACACACACACACACCTGTATCCATATGGGTGAATACGAAGACCAGAGAGGTAAAGTGCTATTTCCATTTCATCATATCAAGAGTAAATAGTATCAACATGACGTCACTGTTGATGTTAACCTTGAACTGGTGGAGGTAGTTTCTCAAGTTCCTCCACTTTACAGTAACCCTTTTCTCCCCTCCTTTCTCTATCTTACTGATTGAAAGATGTCAATATGCATAGCCAACGCTTAAGGGGAGGAGATTTATTTTCTACCTCCTTGAGTTCAGGGTATCTACATAAGCTATTTGGAATTTTCAGCATGAGAGATTTGCCTATTGATTTACTCGTTCAATCATTTATTCATAATCATATGGACTCCCATTTATTTTATACTTTGGGTTATAATCTAGTACAATATAATCCAGTATAAGTAAGGGTAACTTTTGATATGCTATTTTTTCCATGACACAACCACAGTGGAAGCCTAATCTTAGGACAAGATGAAACTATGCTGTATTTCAAACTAATCATGTTGAAAATCTCACTTTAAGCCACACCAGTTATCATATATTTCCCCAGAAATATAGTGATAAAATATGTTGGTTCATAAGGAGAACATTATAGTTCAATTTAACCCCTTTTATTTATGTATAAGTGAAAAATTACATATAGCCATAATGTAAAAAAGATGGTACTTTTTACAGATAAAAAA
>CM052443.1:32449120-32483901 GCA_028533085.1 Varecia variegata
GCAGCATATGTTTGCTCTTGTTTTTAAATGCATTTAATCACTCTGTCCCTTAACTGGAGAAGTTAATACATTTCTATTTAAAGTGATTTTTGATGTGTAAGAACTTACTATTGCTACTTTGTTAACTGTTTTCCTTCTGTACTGCAGTTCTTGTGTTCCTTTCCTTCTCTCTGTCTTATTTTTTGATTTGAAAATTTTCTGCAATGGTCTATACTTTGATTCCTTTCTGTATGTTGTTTGTATATCTACTAGAGGTTTTTTCTATAGCGTTACCATGAGGCTTACATAAAATATTTTATAGTCATATAATCTACTTTAAGCTGATAACTTCACTTTGCATATGAAAAATTTAACATTTTCCTTCCCCTCCACACCTTTTATGCTTTTTGATGTCACAGTTTATATGTTTTCATTATATATCCATTAAAATATTAGATAGCTATAGTTATTTTTATACTCTTGGCTTTTATCCTTTATATACAAATGATCTACACACCACTATTGCAATATTAGCTTATTATAAATTTGATTCTATGCTTAGCTACAACAGAGTTTTATATCTTTTTTATGTTTTCATACCACTAATTATCATCTTTTATTTTTCAACTTAAAGAACTCCCTTTAACATTTCTTGTAAAGATAGGTTTAGTGGTGATAAACTCTCTCAGCTTTTGTGTGTGTTGGAAAATGTTTCTCTCTCTTTCATTTCTGGAGGACAGGTTTCCCAGCTATGTTTGGTGGGAAGTTTGTTCCAGTGCTTTAAATATGTCATCCCACTCTTTCCTGAGCTGCATCATTTCGGCTGAGAAATTGGCTGATAGCCTCATGGAGGGAAGGTTGTTTTAATATTAATATGATGAGTCTCTTTTCTCTTGCAGCTTTCAAAATTTTCTTTTTATCTTTGATTTTTGAGAGTTTGATTATTTAATATAATGTGTGCCAGTGAATATTTCCTTTGGTTGAACTTCTTTGGGGTCTGAGAGCTTCATGTACCTGATGTCTACATCTCTCCCCAGATTTGAGAAGTTCTTAGTCATTATTTCTTTAGATAAACTTTATCCCTTTCTCTCTCTCTTCTCCTTTGGATATTCTCTCAGTGCATATATTTGGTTGCTTGATGGTGTTCCATAAATTCTTTAGGCTTTCTTTGCTCTTTTTGCATTCTTTGTTTTTCTTTTTGTTCTTCTAAGTGGATAATTTCAAATGACCTATCCTCTTTTTCACAGATTTTTCTTATGCTTGATTAAATCTGCTATTGATGTTCTGTATTGCATTTTTTATTTCATTCATTGCATTCTTCTTCTCTAGAATTTCTATCTTCTCCTTTTTATGATTTCTATCTCTTTCTCCTCATATTGTTCATGCATTGTTTTTTAATTTTTTGACTTTTCTATATGTATGCTCTTGTAATTTGTTAAGTTTCCCTAAAACAATTGTTGTAATTTTTTTTTACTATTTGTAGTTTATGTGACAGTCCCAGCTTCAGTGAGGGTACAGTGGTATATTCTCTGTGTAGGTTTGTCAGCTGAAGTCAGCATCAGCCAAGATTGCAGGGGTCCTCAGCCATCAAGGCTGTGGGTATCATAGTGGCAACAGGGGCTGGTTTTAGTGCTGAAGACAACTGAGGTCTTCCTGATATTTTTTTTTTTTCTCCCATGGGAGATGCCATGGCTAAGGGGATCTCTATTGGTTCTGGGTGCAGCTCATAGGCACATTTGTAGTGGTGATAGCACCTATGTCTGTTACACAGCACCCTTGAAGTAGCTATCCATGGAGGCAGTGTTTGGAGTGTGAGCACACATGGAGGGACTGGTGGCTTAGGGGTCTTGGACCATGGTAACATCAATGCCTGGGGCACAAGCATTGCTATTGCAATGTTGGTAATAGTGTACAAGACATAGGTACCTGTGAACAGGCAGGGAGCCAGGGTCCAGAGAGTGGACATGCACAGAGCTACATTGACTTTGTACTGTGGGATATGGGCTAGCCCACAGCAACAGTTGCTCTGGTGTCTGAGGAGTGCTGCATGTGGAGCAGCAGAGGATCCAGAGTCCAGATCATGAAAGTATGGGGAGTGGCCACTGCTCTAGCCTCCAGTGGATGTTGCCCTGATCCTGGATAGGACAATGCAGCACCTTCTTGGTGGTTGGTGGGAAGGACACAGCAATGTCTCCCTCTCTCTGGAGGAACTGCAGTTATGATGGCTATTGGTTACTTCTGTGGAAAAATCTTCTAGTGACCTCTGCAAAGCAGAACTCTGGAGATTATGCCAAAGAACAGTAATGGGACCTGCACTGTGAAAGCTGTAGGGAGTCCACCTCAGCTAAGGGGGCTCTTGAGCTCCTTAGTAGCAAAGGCTGCCAGGGTCCTTTGCAGAGCATGCCACTGGGCACCATGCTGGCACCCACCAAGTGGCAGATACTCATAGCCTCCACCCTTTTCTTTTCTCTTAGCTGTCTCAGGAATTCTCAGTTATCCTCATCTACCCAGCAATACTTTGTGTGGATATTCTTTGTTTTTTACTCCACTGTGTTGCTACATGTTATTAACTGAATTCTTTAACCTTCCCAGGGCTCTTTTTCTTCAAATATAACTATCTGATTGTTATTTGTTGTGAAGAGATGAAGGCTGGTATCTGCTACTCCACAATCTTGCTTATGCCACTCATTCTTAATCGTATTAAACATGGAAATGATATTTCTGTGCTTGAAGGAAACCATATTGAAAAGCAAATACAAATGTTAGGAAACCAGGATAACTTTTCAAAAGTACTTTCTGTAGAAGTGGTTAACTATTATCAAATATTTAAGTTGTGTTTTCTAAATTTAAAAAAATAAATTGAGAGGGTTATTACATAAATGAGATGTATACATATTAGCAGTACACTTTAGAAAAAAATAATATTAATAGTAAAATCATAGGTAAACTTTTTTAGGAGAGTGCCTGATAAAACTAACTTGCTCAAAATTAAAAAAAGTATAAGAAATATGTTTTTTTATCTTTTGGTGAACCAGAAAATCTGGTAAAAATAAGCCTGTGTTACTGATTGACAGCCATCTGTCACTGAAGCTTGACAGCATACAGCTAGTTGCCTTTTAGATGGAGCAAGTGATCTCGACTGCACTGTATTCCTCATTTGGCCTGCTGTTGTTTTTTTGTTGTTGTTTTTTAAAAACTAAACAGTATTCTTATTTATTTAAGCTACACATAATAATCCCCTCTTCTATATATATATCCCCATATTCTCTAATATTCACTATTTCAAACTTGCAATTCTCCAAATACCTCATTCTTTTCCACATATTCACATCTTTGCACATGCTTTCGTTCCAAACTGACTCATTTCCCATCTTTTTTACTTGTGTATATTTTTTGCTGCTTCTTCAAGGGACAAATTAAGTATCTTTGCTTTTGTTAAATATTTTCTGACTCATCCCAATCAAAGATTTTATTTCTCTTATTTTTCCTAGTATGTAGTTCAATTTTATATTTTATTGCATTGTTATGCAATTTATTTACACACTGGTCCTTTCATACTAGAAGAGGAGTTAGACAAGCATACATGGACCATATATCATTAATCTTTGAATGCTCAACACTGAAAAAAATGTCTGGCCCATTTTAACACTCTTCATAATAAACTTTTATCAGATTTGTTGCTCACTGAACAGATCAGAAAGCTTTTTTTCTTTCTTTTTCTATTTCCTTCCTTCCTTTTTCCATCCTTCCTCCCTAATTTCCTTTTGCATGCCATCAGATGTTGTAATTTAAGTTCATTTTTTCTTATTCTCTTTGATTCTGTTATTAAAGTGTATTGTGTTTTTATATATAATTGCTTAAAAGTGAAACAAGAAAGGGATTAGTCCATAATTTTTATGCTAATGAAGGAATACCATTTCCTTGTCTCCTATTATTTTATTGTAACTCAAACATAATAATAACTGAAAGATTAATAGTCTAAGTAAGTCTGGTTGTTGACAGAGCCAAAATAAAACACAGGGTGCTTCTCACTTACTTCCTTGCCCTTTTTATGTACATCTCCATCTTTGTCTTTAAATGGACTCAAATGCATCTGTTTCCTCTTACAGAAGCCCAGGGCTCACTCCTATCAAAGATTGGGGAAAATGGCTTATTTATTTCATCTTATTTTCTTGGAAATTTGTTACAAATGCATATCAAGCAATTGTTTAAAACTAATAACTATTTAACAGTAAATTAATTCTATTTTAATGTATACTGTATATGAATTATTCAATATACCTACAATTCCTCATAATAATTTAAATTGTATTTTGAAGCCCTGCTTATGAAAGGATAACTTAAAAAAGTAAATAACATGTTCTCATTCATAATATTTTCCAATTTCATGGTAGTTTTAAATTAGAGATATTTCATTATACACATTTTCATCTCTATGTGAAAATAGTGACATTCACAACACAAATAGGACCTGAACTTTTGTGCTTTCCCTGTGTTGTTGATGTAATTATTGCAATGTGATGCATTTTTTCTAAAAATGTTCTGAGATAGGGGGAAGATTCCACATATTATTGTCTATGATAAAATATTTTTCTAAATTACCAGTTCTAAAAATGTAGTTTTATTTGCTTAGTATATGTGGGGCTATAAGGTGACTGTATCCATGTTTTGAGTTTAATTATCTACATATTCTAGGACCTAGATCAACTAGACAGATAATAAATATAATATATATAGAGAAAGTGAGAATAGAAGAAGGGAAATTAGAAATGTGTACTTTGGAAGATATTCACAACTCCAATTTTAATATAGAAAGGAAAATATAGATAACTAAGATGAAGCTACTAAAAAAAAACTTGTCTTTTATTTTTTTTTTAACTTTTGCATATCACTTGGAAAATAATCCTCTTACAATCTTTTAGCTAGCTGATTTTATTGCATGACTCAGAGACTGTATTTGTTATTTATTGCTGCATAGCAAATTGTTTCCGTAACTAGCAACTTAATGTTTATTATCTCAGATTCTGTGGTTCAGGAATTTGAAAGTGCCTCATCCGGGTAAATTTTGTGTCAAAGTCATGAGTAGAGTGGGGCTAGAGGATCTGCTTCCAAGATGGCTCTTTCACATGGCTGTTGAAGGAGGCCATAGTTCCTACCATGGGAACCTCTCAATATGTCTACTTGAGTGTCTTCACAACATGGCAGCTGACTTCCTCCAGAGCATGTCATGAGAGAGAGAAAGAGAAGAAGGAGAAAGAGGAGAAAAAGGAGAAGAAGGCAGAAAAGGTGGAAGGGGAAGACAGTGATAGAATAAGCACAAAAGGATGAATCTGAATATCTTTTATGGCTTCTCCTCAGAGGTCATGTTTTCATTTCTGCTAAATTTTATTCATTACAAGTGAATCACTAAGTTCAGTCCATGCTCGGGGAAGGGAGGATTGAGCTCCACTTTCAGAGGGGAGGATGTTAAAGAATTTTTGGACATATTTTAAAACTACCACATGGCTCAAACTCACAGAGGCATTATATAGTGGAAAAACTAGTTACCTTATACCACACAAACTGTCTTTATTTTCTGATTTGTGTTGTTCTTGTCCTATTGGGTAGAGCATTTTTTTTAGCATACCCTCAAACCTTCTTATAATCCTAGAGACATCACCTTCTTCATAGGTGACTGGAAATTACAGAAAATCAAATGCAAAACTTTGGGAAGGAAAGGAAGAGTGTGTGGAATTGGAAAGGAGGTCTAGATTTATGGAGAGATGTTTAGGTTGATAATCTGAAGAAGACACCAGAAATATATGAAAATTGATCTTAGTACAATACATTTTTGAAACCTGGAGAGATTGTCTTAGCTTGGAGAAATAGTTCAAATTTGGGGACAACAGATATAAGTACAGTACATCTGTCTTCATTTTGTTGTTTCAATTATAGCGGTTAAACACCAATATCCCTCTAGGAATATTTTTATCCCTCTAGGAATATTTTTATCCCTGCCGAAATCCTCTAATAGTTATTCAATAAATTATACAAATATATCTCTCTGCCCCTATTCTTTGCACTAATTCAATGCCATTGATGGCATTTACATCAGTCCCTGAATGTAAAGTTCCATAATGTAGATGGTAGTACAGTCTAGATGTCCAGAGCATAAAATTTTTATATAAAATGGTTTAGATTCAGATCCCAGATTTGGCTACTTACTTACTGTGTGACCATAGGTAGATAACTTATCCCACTTGTTATAATTTGCTCAGTTATGAAATGGAAGTAATGATGGCAATAACAGAGCTTGCCCAGTATGGTTGTTTTAAGAGTTAAATGAGATAACACAAAAAAAATGATTAGAAGCCTCACATGTAATGATAACCACCCAATTATGACATATTATTTTCATTGACAAATTATGTGAGTTGAAGACTCATGCAGTGACCTACTGATTGAAGAAATCTTTAAACTTAAAATAGTAATAATTGTTTATTAGTTAGCATTCATAATGAACTATAATAAACATTTTACAAGTTATATTTTATCCTCTCAACAACTCTATTAACTCTATTTAGTCAAATTCGGCACAAATATTAGATGAATTTTCCAAGGTCACACAGATTCAAATGGTCAAAGCAGCTATATCCCTGCGTGATATTGTAATAGTGCTTGCTGGACATACAAATATATCAGTAATATTCTTTGAACTTAATAAAAATATCTTTTTGCAACACACTCATACTCAATTGCCTATCTCTGTGTTTGACTTAATTATCTGACTGCCATGTTCACTAATTATTACATTTATAACAAGAGGGATGCCTTTTGCCTCATTTCCCAGTGTGGTTCCACTTTTGTTATAACATATTTTCCACTTTCTAATGTTTTAGAAAGTGTTATTTTTATCCAGTTATCCAGTATGTTTTCAGTATAGTTAAGATGGCTGCTCTCTATGTTTCTTTAGGAATCATATTAACCAACGGAATAAGAATGAGAATTCAGTAAAAAAAGATTCTGCTACTACAAGATAACCCTATCCATCTCAGAGGGGAATTGGCATGAAAATAATTTTTAGTACAACTATGAAACATACATTGCCAAAACTTGTGGCCAATAGAAACATTTTTTAAAACATGATGTTTTGATATTCAATGCATTCCCTTGCCATTTGGCTCACATAGTTTATTAGTGTTAACTCACTTTGATCATTTTTTAAAGTATCATCCCAAAGAAAATAAAATCAATTTTTTTTTCAAAGTTTCATGTTTGAAGGAAAATCTACAAAGAAAGCATTTCAATGAGCAAACAAAATGTCTTAGGTCAGGTTTCTCAGAAACCACATTCTCAGTTGCAGATTTGCTTGCAGGAAGTTTATCGGGGACTGGTCAAGAGCTTAAACCTGTAAAGGAATAGAGGAAGTAGAATTGGGCAGAGTTGAAGAATGATCCATTCAGAATGAAAGCCTTGGCTAATCCTATGAGGAGCACAGGAACTGAGATGCTCTGCAGATGTGTTCCAAAATGAAGCAATGGCTGGGCATTGATATCCCCAATTGAACCATCACTACACGTGGACTCCCCCCAGAGAGAGAGGATAACCTTAGGTGAGGCAGCTCCCTTCCTGCAAAGGCAATTCTCTTGAACTAATACTATCTGGTAATACATTGCAGAGGAGTGAGTGTCTCTGATTGATGTTCCACGGAAATACCAAATTCCACTATGTTGCGCCACTTAGATTATTTGCTACACATTATAAATTTGTCCCCTCTGGGATTCTGATTGATTTCTTTTTGTGAGTAAATCTACAAGAGGAAAGCTAGTGGGATAATCTGTAGACTCCATAAACTAATAGCCACTAAGGAAGCAGGGACTTAATTCCTACAACCATGAGAAACTAAATTCTGCTAATTCCTTAAACGAGCAATGAAATATTAATAGCATCTCCTCTAGAGCCTCTAAAAAAAGAACACAGTCTGTCCACACCTTGATTTTGGCTTGATGAGACCCATACTGGGCTTCTGGTTCACAAAAATGTAAGATAAAATATTTGTGTTGTTTAAAGCTGCTAAGTTTGTAGTAATTTGTCATAACAATAGATAACTAATGCACAGGGCTGCTTCAATTTCCACCTGTAAGTTTTCACACTAGGCCAGGCGCGGTGGCTCACGCCTGTAATCCTAGCACTCTGGGAGGCCAAGGAGGGAGGATCCTTTGAGCTCAGGAGTTCAAGGCCAGCCTGAGCAAGAGTGAGACCCCATCTCTACTAAAAATAGAAAGAAATTATACGGACAACTAAAAATATATAGAGAAAAAATTAGCCGGGCATGGTGGTGCATGCCTGTAGTCGCAGCTACTTGGGAGGCTGAGGCAGGAGGATTGCTTGATCCCAGGAGTTTGAGGTTGCTGTGAGCTAGGCTGACGCCATGGCACTCTAGCCAGTGCAAAGGAGTGAGACTCCGTCTCAAAAAAAAATGAAAAATATTTGTAAGTTTTCACACTAGTGTATTTGATATTGTGGGGAAGCAAACCATGTAATGACTGATTGAGTGGTACCCATGATGGTGGTAGATGCCGGTAATGCATATACTTCACGGCTGCTCCTGAAGCTACTCTGTTCATGCTCCTATTGTATCAGTAATGGGGAACAAAAGGCTGAGATCAAATGGCCAAACTATTATGAGTGCTTGATTTTTAGTGCCACCATCATTGTGGATACTCTCTGGGGTATCCACAAATAGATGCCCACGAGCACTATCTAAAAATTCTACTAATTGAGAGTATTTGCCTTCACCCAGTGCCTTTCAGGCCACCTATAAGGGAAGCTATAGAGCAGCTACCAAGCTAAGCTACTAGTATGCTGGTACCACCTCCTGAAGTCCATGCCAGGTTGAAACAGTATGACCATATTGATAAACACTCCTATTCAACTTTATATTCCGTTCTCCTCCTTCTTCCAGCACCTTCCAAATCCAGTTTCATACATACTCTCCCATCTCCTGTCTGTTTATGTGAGTAGATTCTGTAGCTTTCTGGGGTATAGTCCTAGTCCCTCTCCTTCCTTAGCAGGCCAGCACTTCTCTATCTGAGTTATGTTGTGACTTGATATTAGTTACTGGTTGGTGACTAGGAGAAGAGGTGGGGGTGTATCCTCAAGGGAGAGCACATGGTATTTCACAGAAAAGATGTCTTTGCTTCGCCTTCAAATAGTGAGGGAACACTGGCCATTGAGCAGGAGGAGTGTGCCACTTCTGCAGGCTGATAGAGTTCAGGGTGCTCTAAGATTTCTAGAATCTAGAGTTTCAGCCCAGATTTCACCAATCCTAATTCTCAGGATCCCCATACTTCCCAATTAAGGCCCTCACCCTTGTCATTGACTTTCCTTTTCCTCTGAAATCCTTTACATAAAGTCCTGAGACTTATCTTGAGCTTTTCTGCTTTGTGGCTAAAGAAAAAGTGAGTCTTTTTATATGTCGCCAAGGAAACCCTGTCTATTTCACACTTTGCATTAATTTTTTGTTAATAATCTTCTGCCTTTATAATTTTTCAGTGTCATTCATTGTCCTTACATTTATTATTGCACTTAACAACACCATCAAACCATATCATTTTCATAATTCATACTTTCTGAGAACCTCTCAAATGCCTGGGATACTGTAGCAGACTATGGCAGTGCATGCCCTTTTTGCGATATCTCATCCCATTCCGTTAACAGTGAAAGTTTTAATTTAAAAATTATATTTTTTGGCACACCAGGGGCTAACATTATCCATGGGGTTCTCATTGCCACTGTCCAGGGGATGATCTTCCTCCAAAATTCAATTTTTAAGCTTACTTCCCTGGACTGCTCTTAGTTCCAGCTCTCTTAGGATGGACTCCTTGGGGAAACAGACTCTGAGACAGAGATTGGTCAGTAGGAAGTTTATTGGGAAGTACTCTATCTAGGGCACAACACTCTGAGAGTGTCAAAGAAACAGGATCAGGCAGAGGGAGTTGAACTCCTGTGCAATGAACAAAGATCTCAGCCAATCCCACAGGAAGCTCTGAAGCTGGGATGGCCTTGGTTGTCCTGAATTGTAGCAAAAGTCTGATCTTTTTTATTCCCAAGTCATGCAGTCTTTGGATGTGAGCTTCTCTTAGGAGGGCACATAACCTTGAGCAAGGCATTTAGTTCTCTTTAGGTTGAGAACAAGGCCCAAGCAAAGGCTCAGCTGTGACCCATGAGCAGGCAACACTCCTGGCAGCTGAGGACTGTGAGCTGCTAGAGAAGGGGAAAATCTAAGCATGATGATCTGTAGTGTTTTTTTAATACCTCCCAAATTTTAATATTAAACAAATTTCATAAGTTTCATCATTTTCAAGTTGAGTGGTTTATAGGTTTATAAAATTATCACTTTGGTTTTGTAAACATCTTTGATGAAAATTGGCTGCCTTCTGTATCTTTTTTGGATATGATAGCATAATATTAAAATTCACACCTTTCATGAAGGCATTAAGAATGTAAAATGTTTAGGTTGTTTTAAATACTATTCACAATAATTAAAACAATAGGATTCAGATAAACCAAACTTGAAATAATTGATGTTTGTAGACCAAAAGTATATTTCACACAGCTGGAATAAATTACTATTATTGCATGGAGTTTCCTTCTTTTTTTTTTTTTTATTTTTAAGAGTCACTTCTTCAATGAGAACACTTAAAATCATGGTGGCTTTCTTGTTTTTGTTGTGGTGGTTAAGTACAGCCATTAACAGGCCAAGAATATCAGTGTAATTATACAGTTCTCCTGACCTCCAAGTCTACTCATTTTCGTTTAAATGAAGAGTTTTAGCCTAAATAGACTATAACTTATTTGGTGTTGTAAACTTTCCATCACTTATACTCTTGCATTCAAGGTTAGCATCATTGGAGAAAATTGTTTGAGAGGCAGCACTTTTAGCACTATAGCTCCTGGCATTTTACAATCTCAAATGTAATAAGCTTGGGAACTGAAATTTATGAGTGTGTACTTGTGGTGTGAGGAAAATGTGGACAAAAGGTGAGGGTCAACAAATACAAGGTTAGAGGCAGCCAATTAGCCTGAGGAACAAGCATCTAGTGTCCCTTTCTCTTTTCTTTTTTTCCCCGAACAGCTGCAACATCCTTTTCAATCATATATCAGCCACAGTAACATTCTCTACTGATAAAAATGTGGCAATATACAGGATTGATAAGAATTTTTTAAGTAACAGAATTAGATCAGATGGAGTTGAGGTAGGCAGAGAGGTTGCTTTGTTTTTATTTTTACTTTTAAACCTATATGCCTATCAAGATGTTTTTATCATGGTTATTTTTAAGGACACAAGTTTATGCTTCTAAGAAAGAAAAGTATCTTCTTCATAAACACATTAGGAAATGCTTCATCTGTAAATTCAAATATAATTAAACATAGCATCTGAAATGACGCAGGCATATAGAACAAGAGAATTTTTATCTCATCAGCCAAGAATATGCATGCTAATAAAGCATCAGATCTACTGAACCACAAGTAATAGAAGATCAATAAGTAGGTGTTGACTCCTGAAATGTTTTCATAGCACAGAACTGGTTTAATGCTGCATTCCTCAAGGAATGAGATATTCCACAGAAGGAAATTTCCTGTAAACTGCTGTTTACTTTTTTGTGTTTATTTTAATCTTACTTGATGATATTTTCCAAATATACCCATTTAAGTAAGAGATTAAATAGTATTTAATGTTTTTTACTGAAGTTCTTTATTGTTATTTAAAGCAACCAGCATATTACCTCATATTGAATTTTTTTTTGTTTTCTGGACAAAATTTGTCTCCTTTGTGCAATAAAGATTTTTTTTCAATCTTTGCCTCCTTTTACCCTGACTTCTCTCCACCCCATGAGAATAGCTTGCCCAAGCTTATATAACTAGTAAATAGTAGAGTTCAGGAGTTGGCATTAGATTCCAAAACCCACACTTTAAAAAATGCTCCATCCCAGAGGCCAAGGAAAATTAAGCTTTCTATATGTTACCCTAGAGTGTTATATACACCATTGTAACTAAAATTTTTAACAGATAAAACAAACATGTTTTCCTTTACTATAAATGCACTATAAACAAACAAAAAAACATGTCTAAATCATTATGATTATAATCAACAACTTTTTTTGGATTCTATGAGTCTACCCTTTCATTCCATCCTCCATAGTGCTGCTAGAGTGAATAAATGACTTACAACTACAGGCCATTTAGTAGCTTCCCATTGCTCCTAAAGAACATTCCAAGGTCTTTAACATGTCTATAGGGTTTCCCATGATTGAGTCCAGCCTTCCTGTGCAGTTCAAACAAAACCAGGACACTTCTTGTCTCAGGTATTTCCTACTTGCTATTCTTTCTGCCTGAAGAGTTTCCAACCTCCTCTCCCTCACTTTCAGCCTCCTGCTTCCCATCTCACCAAACTAACACCACTCTTTATAATGCCTTAGCCCAGGGGTCCCCAACCTATGGTGAGTTGTATAATTATTTCATTATATATTACAATGCAATAATAATAGAAATAAAGTGCACAATAAATGTAATGAACTTGAATCATCCCAAAACCATCACCCCCCCTTCCCTGGTCCCTGGAAAAATTATCTTCCGTGAAAACAGTCCCTGGTGCCAAAAAGGCTGGGGACTGCTACCTTAGTCAATTTTGGGTTTTTTTTTTCTCTGATTGCTGATTTTCAACTATCTTAAGTTACCTTTCATATGCTTGCTTAACTCCCTCTATGTTCTTTTGGCAGTAGATACCAAATTATTCAATATTTGTGAAATTAATTTTAACATCTCTTTCTCCACTAAACTTTGTTACATAAAATGAACAAGTCTGTTTTATTTTCATTCTTCCAGTGTCTAGTTCCAGTGTCTAGTAAAATACTTGGAAGTTTGTACTTAATCCACAATATTAACCTAATTATGAAGCAAAATAATTCAATAAGGACTATAGCAGTATTTCTTTAAATGTAGTCCAAAGACCTGCATTATGGTTAAATCTTCTGAGATCTGTAGTCATATCACTAGAGTTTTAAACCCATCTCAGTCACTCACTATCTGCATTTGGATATAATATTGAGCAAGCTGCTCTGCTTCAGTCTCTTCATGCTAAAATTGAAATAATAGTCGTTCTTATCATGTACTGTTGTTGTGAGCATCAAATTAGTTAATAGATGTAAAGGTATTAGGACACTGTATAGCACAGGTAAGTGTACAGAAATATCAGTTATTGATATTAAGGTCCTACTATGTATTTGGATAATCTGCTATATAATATCATATTCTTGGTGATATTTTATAATATTTATTTCTTAATTTTAATTATATTACACTGAATGTGCCCATTCATGGCAATTATAAAAAGTCAAATCTCTACTAATTAAGAATTAAATTTTTATATAATTTCTTTTAATATATCTCTCCAAAGTAAAAGTTGTCAAGGAAGTATTTTAATAATATAAAGTTTTATTCATTGTTTCCTCAAAGCCTAGCATAGTGACAAACTGGTCCTTCTGGTATGAAGCCATGAGTCTGTGGCTGATACCAGTTTTTATAACCACAAAATGACAGTTTATTTAGGCATAGTGGATTGTACAAAGGTATTTAAGGGAGACATAAAAGTCCAAATAGTTGCTCAAACTAAGAAAGGCTTGTGTTGGGCATGACAGCCCAAAATTCAGAGAATTAAGAAACCACCACGTATGAGAATGAACAAAATTTCAGACCACAATGGGATAAAGTGTGAATACTAGAGAAAAGCTGCTGTTGTTACCTGTTGTTTTCTGTTGTTTATAAGCTGGATTCATAGAGTCATTTAAACTCCAGATAGAAGGGGAAAGTAGAACCTTCATTATAAATATAATTAAACATTTAATAAGCAAATAATAACCCATTGATAATATATTTATATGATTCCAAAAGAATTAGATGATGGATATTGCAATAAAAAATAAAATTTGAAACTATTCTTCCTCAAAATGTAGGTCCAAGCAGTTGAAGTAAAGATTTATAGAATAACTTGGTGCAACCAGAGTTACGTGTGACCTAAAATTTTTTAAAAGCTTGCTCATCTGGTTTATGCAAAGCAATTTTAGGAAAACTAAGGCAAATGGGTAGTTTACAATCTCTCTTCCTACCAGTACTTCAAGAGGTTATTTCAATATGCCATTTTGTTAGGACAGAAATGTCTGATTGGAGAAAGACTAAGCACATATTATGAAAAAATCTGTACATTTCTTGCTTCAGGTTGTCAGGGCTGCAATCAGAGCCTTGGTAAAAATCAATATATACAATATTGGGCACACATTGTATTCACCCTAGGATACAACACATCAGAGAGATAAGTGCTATGAGGAGAAAGGTTAAAATACTAAAGATGCAGTGCAGAACAAGAAACAAACTAAAGAATTTAGCCAAGAATTCACAGAAATAAGGTACATAGTTATATCATTCACTTCAATAGCCTCTTTTTTTTTATCAGATTCTGTCTTTTTAAGTGAATTTGTTTTTACTTTAATGATACCTGCACCAGCACTTGATATAAGTTTAATAACAATCGCTTATGGTCTATAAAATATAATTAGTAAATTATAAATAATACATATATTCACTGCATCTAAGTCATGTATGATTTCATTGTGTATGTATATATGTGTCTATTATTAACTACCACTCTCCACTACCTAGAGTGCTAGCAAAGATCTTAAAAGAAGAATATTACTTCTCTTTGGCTCCACAGAGAAGCTCCTTTTCTTCTAGGGTATGTGTGTTCTAGGGTATGTGGATGTGTTTTTGTGTGTTTAGAGACAAGAGTCTCACCTTGTCGCCCAGGCTAGAGTGCATTGGCTCAATCATAGCTCACTGCAGCCTCTAACTCCTGGGCTCATCCGATCCTCCCACCTCAGCTTCCTAAGTAGCTGGAACTACAGGTGCCATTATATTTGGCTAATATTTTGGTAGGGACAGCCTTGCTGTGTTCTCCAGGTGGGTCTCAAACTCCTGGCCTCAAGGGATCCTCCCTCTTTGGCCTCCCAAAGTGCTGGAATTAGGCGTGAGCCACTGCACCTGGCCTAGAGTGTGTTTTTGGAAAGCAGCTATGCTCACCACTATACCACCAATACAAGAGTGTGTTTTTGATTCATGTTATTTCTGTTTATAACCTTTGTAAAATAAATAATTTTAATTATATTACACTGAATGTGTAATATAAATAAAGCTTCATCAAAGTAAAGCTCAATCTCTTCATCAAAATAAAGCTCATCAAAATAAAGCTCAATCTCTGTGGGAGCCTTCCACTATGGTTATAATGGATTCATGATGCTTTGGGTGGTGCTTTTAGCAAACTGCGAAGATGTAGCTAATTGTTACTATCTAAACCTCTTCAATTCAAAAACTTCGGAATGTAGAATGTTTGGAGACAAGCTTATTCTAGAGTGAATCTCACTAGTTCAGACAGGGGAAACAAGAAAATGTATCTCCAAGAGTTATTAAAGCTTCTGTGATTCAGTTCAACAAGTGTTTATGAAATGCTTGCAGCGCATTCCTGCCTTTCACTCTTGCTATTGAGGTTTCTGAGCTGTATCTTGGTAAAAATTGGTCTTTTAACTTTTTTAAACCCTTAATATGTGGGTTATAAAGACATGATTTTAGCTTGCATGCTATAAAATGTGTGGATGAAAAGCCAGATATCTTATTTATGCACAATTCATATCAGTGACAGCTCTACCTAGAAACTGTTACGAGTCAAATTTATGGCAAATATTAATGGCAAAGTTATAGGATATTGAGAAATTTTAGCAACATAAATTATAAGTTGTAGGGGTAGCATTGCATGCAGTTTCTCTGACATTAGAAGAACCTCAGATGCTTCAAATTGCTAGAAATAAATTATGCACTTTGTATGTAAATGGTTAGGCAAAAAGGCAGGAGAGGATATCCATTCTTATTCCAGCAGAACAACACTAAAAAACTCTTTATTTTTGATATTTCAAAGCTTTCTTTAAACTAAAAAGTGAGAATCTTTCATCACTGAAAAATGTATTAAAAGGAGCCCTGTACCATATGTTCTAACACATGCCTGGTTTGTGTACATACTTGTCATTTAAGAATGAGAATAAAAGAGCATTAAATATCTCAGACTAAAAAAATAATTTTAAATGTAAGAATAGAAGGAAAATCTTAGACAATGATAGTAAATGAAATTTAATTTAGACAACTAAAGCATATTACTGAAATAGATTGATAATCAAACAGGTATACTCTTCCATAAAAATGCACATGGAAGAAAGCCTCTCATATTTTGGAGGATAAATATTTAAGTTGGTCATGACCCCTCTTCGCTTCAAATTCCCTTCCTCTGAAATGGTGAGATTGCACTAGATGGCCTCTAAGATTTAGATTTAAAATTCTGGAGATGTTATGATTCTCAGTAAAAGGGATTTTACTAAGGGGGACATTGAATAAATTATTCTAAGGGAAATACAGAGGCAGATCAAAGAGAATACATCAAAAGTTCAGGTAAAAGGATCTTAAACAGAACATCAAAACCATGATCTTAATCACTAGCTTTAGGGAAAGCCACTGTAAACAATTTAGGTCCCAGATGAACTCTTTACCTAATCTTTAACTCATTGTGAAAATGCCATTTTCCCATTTACGATTGCATTTATTTGTTTAGTTATTCTACACTGAAAGTTTACTTGAGGATTTTCTTTCTATTTGTCATCTGAATAATGCTTATTGTTGTGGCCTGCAAGTGATTTCCAAAATAAACAGACACATATTAAAATGCAACAACTTTTCAAGATAGGTGACATCAGTCAGTTTGTATAGGAGTGATGAGTTGATGGGAGCTCATGGTAATAAATCCTGAAAGTCTACTTCCACTACATTTCTTTGATATAGGAACATATATTTTACTAAACCCTACTTCAAGCAATAAATCTCAAATAACACTTGTAAGACAGTTGTAAAAGTATTATTGATGAAAATAAATGTTTCTTATTTATTTAATCTTGAATAAAAGGAATAGAACATAGGTTAATGAATAGGAGTATTTGCTTTGCAATTAATTGATTTGAGTTCCTGTCTTGGTGATGCCATTTATGAACTATGAGACTTCAACTGAAATGTTTAACTTCACTACAAAGTCCAATCTATGAAATGGAGAGAACATATTTTGAAATATTTTGACAATTAATGTAGAAAAATTGAGCAAAGTGCTAAGCATACTGCCTAGAACTTAAAAAGGTAATCAATGTTGGCTAATATAAATTAATACTAAATATTAATTTGGGGGAGCATTTTTATATGCAGATGGTTAAGCATTACTGCTGGAAACTTCTATACTCCAATTGTTTCTTTACTTGCAGTAAATGCCATCATTCAATATTCATTTATTTCAATTCTTTAAAATTAAGCATTCATTCTCAAAAAGAACTTGATAAAAAACCATTATGGGAATGCTACTGATTTGTGTACATTGATGTTGCAGCCTGAGACTTTGCTGAATTTATGTATCAATTCCAGGAGTCTCTTGGTAGAATTTTGGGGTTTTCTAGATATAAGATCGTATCATCAGCAAAGAGTGATAATTTGACCTCCTCTTTCCCATTTGGATACTCTTAATTTCCTTCTCTTGCCTAACTGTTCTGGCTAGGGCTTCCAGCACTATGTTGAATAGAAGTGGTGACAGTGGGCAGCCTTGTCTTTTTCCATTTCTGAGTGGGAGTGCTTTCA
Source organism: Varecia variegata (assembly GCA_028533085.1). NCBI lineage: Eukaryota > Metazoa > Chordata > Mammalia > Primates > Lemuridae > Varecia > Varecia variegata. The sequence goes on from CM052443.1 coordinate 32,466,848, forward strand.
ACTTCTCCCCATTTAGTATGATGTTGCCTGTAGGTTTGTCATGTATGGCTTTTATAATTTTGAGGTATGTTCATCCATTAAAAAGTGGGCAAAAGACATGAACAGGAGCTTTTCAAAAGAAGATAGACTAATGGCCAAATAAACATATGGAAAAATGCTCAACATCTCTAATCATTAGGGAAATGCAAATCAAAACCACAATGTGATATCACCTAACTCCAGTGAGAATGGCTTTTATCAAAATCTCCCAATACAACAGATGCTGGTATGGATGTGGAGAGAAAGAAACTCTTACACAGTTGGTGAGACTGAAAACTAGTACAACCTCTATGGAAAATAATATGAAGATCCCTCAAAGAACTAAAAGGAAACCTACCGTTTGATCCAACAATGCCATTGTTGAGTATTTACCCAAAGGAATAAAAGTCATTTTATCAAAAAGAAACTTGCACTAGAATGTTTATTGCACACAATTCACAATGTCAAAGATGTAGAATCAACTAAAATGCCCATCAATTCATGAATGGATTAATAAAATATGGTATATGTACACCATGGAGTACTACTCAGCCATAAAAAATGAATTAATACCTTTTGCAACAATCTGAATGGATCTGGAGACCATCCTCCTAAGTGAAGATTCACAAGAATGGATAAACAAACACCACATGTACTCACTATTAAATTGGAACTGACTGATCAGCACTCATGAGCACAGATGGAAGTAAAACTCAATGTAAATCATGCAGGTGGGAGAGGGAAGAGGAGTTGAGTGAAATAACACCTAAAGGGTACAATGTATGCTATCCAAGTGATGGGCACACTTTTAACTTTGACTCAAGCAGTAGAAAAGCAATCCATGTAACCAAAACATTGGTATCACTGTAATATTCTGAATTCTTTTTTAAAGTAAAAAAAAAATGCATAAAACAGAAAAAAAATTAAATCTTTATTGATTCTTTTGAAAATAATAACAAATCTATTATATGTTAACTTAAATGACATATTTTATGGAAAATAACTATATCTTCCAAACCAAAAAATAGGTTAATAAAATGGCATTAGTTTAAAAAGAAGAACTATTATGATTCCATTTTGAACAACTTTATTGTAATATAATATGCAAACTATAATATTCACCCTTTGAAATTGAGCAATTAACTTTGTTTTACTATATTCATGGTGGAACCATCACGACTATCTCATTTTAGAAGATTTTCATCAACCCCAAAAGAAGCTACATGACTGTTACCTATTCCTCTCTCTCCCTAGCCCTTAGGCAACCACTAATCTGCTTCCGTGGATTTGCCTCTTCTGGACATTTCATTTAAATGGAAACATAAAATGTATGTCTGTGTCTGTCTTTTTTCCCATAGAGTAATGTTTCCAAAGTTCATCCATGTTGGAGCATGTATCAGAATTTTATCCTTTTTATGGTCACATAATATTTCATTGTATAGATACATGACACTTTGTTTAATTCATTTCTCAGTTGATGGGCATTTGATTTTTTTCTATTTTTATAGCTAATATGAATAGTGATGCTATAAATTACAAATTTTGGACAGATGTTTTCAATTCTCTTATGTATATATCTAAGAGTAGAATTGCTGAATCATGTGGTGGTAACTCTATGTTTAAGCATTTTAGGAGCTTCCAGACTGTTTTTCAAAGTAGTTGCACCATTTACAATCCCACAAGCAATGTACAGTCAATTTGGTTCCTCCACATCATTGCCAAGCATTTTAATCACCTATATTTCTTTACTTTGGCCATCCCAGTGAGTGTGAAGTGATATCTTGTGTTTCTGTCTAAATTTTCCTAAGGAGTATATTTTCATATGCTTTTTGACAATTAGTATAATTTCTTTAGAAAATGTGTACTAACATCTTTAGCATATTTTTGATTTTTTGTTATTGTTGAGTTGTATATATTTATATATTTTGCATATTTATGTAGCTATATATTCTCCATACAAGTCTCTCAATAGAAATATTATTTGAAAATAATTTCTCCAATTTTTCATTTGAATTTTATCTTTCTTGATAGTGTCCTTCAAAGCAAAAGAGGTTATAATTTTGATGAAGTCAAATTTCTCTCTTTTTCTTTTGCTGGTTGTGCTTTAGGTGTCATATCTAAGAATCTATGCCAAATCCAGACAAGAAATTTTACTCCTATATTTTCTTATAAGAATTTTATAATATCAGCTCTGCAATTAGGGAAAAAATCATTTTAAGTTAGTTTTTGGGTATATTGTGAGGCAGAGCTCAAAATGTAATCTTTGGCATCTAGATATACAGTTTTTCCAACACCATTTGCTGAGGAAATGATTATTTCTACATTGAATTTCCTTGCCTCCCTGTTCAAAATCAATTTACTATAAATGTCAAGGTTGATTTCTCAACTTTCAATTTTATTTCTTTGCCTTCTATGTTTATTCTTATGCCGTACTGGCATAAGATCTTATTCTTATGCCATACTGCCCTAACATCTTAATCAGTTTGGCGTTGTAATAGAATTTGAAATCAAGAAATGTGAGTCCTCTAAACTTGTTCTTCTTTTTCAATATTATTTTGGTTATTCTGGGTCCATTTCATTTCCATTTGAATTTTAGGTTCAGCTTAGCCATTTCCCACAAATAAGGAGCTAGGATTTTGACATAGTTTGCATTAAATCTGTAGATAAACGTGGGAAGTATTGCCAAGTTAATAACGTTTTCCTACCTATGAACATAGGATGTCTTTCTATTATTTATATCTTTAATATTTCTAATGATTCTTCTCATTTGTCAGTATGCAAGTTTTACAATTCTTTTGTTAAATTTATCCCTATTTTGTACTTTATGATGTCATTAAAAATGGAATAATTTTCCTAAATTCATTTTCAGGATGTTCATTAATAGTATATAAATGGATTTTTGTATATTGATTTTGTATCTTGCAACCATGTTAACATATGTATTAATTTTTAAGATTAAAAACTATAGAGATAGGTTTATTCTTCACTCTCCAAATGGATACCCTTTATTTATTTTTCTTGCCTGATTGCCTTCCTAGAATCTCCAGTACCATGTTGAATAGAAGCAGTGAGAGCAGACACCTTCATCTTTCTGATTTTAAGGAGAAAACAATCATTCCTTTATCATTACATAGCATGTTAGATATGAATTTTTGCAAATGGCCACTAAGACAATTGATGAAGTTAGCAGTTCTTCATATTTTGTTGAATGTCTTTATCATGAAAGGTTATTGGCATTTGTAATTTTTTGTCTTCACTAGTAAAATAATCTATGGTGTTCTGTCCTTTATTCTACCAGTAGAGCATTTTTTATTGATTTTCTTTATTTGTTAACTCAATTTTGCATTCTTAGAATAAGTATTACTAGGTTATAATGATTAATATTTTTTGAAAGGCTATATTTTTGTATCTATATTTATAAGGGGTATGGATTTGTTTTTATGATGTTTGCTTTTGTTATCAGAGTAATAGTGAACTTTGAATGCATTGGGCAATATTCTCCCCTCTTCTGTTTTTTAGAAAAATTTGAGTAGATTTATGTTAATTCCTCTTTAAATATTTGGTAGAATTCACCAGTGAAGCATTCTATACCTGGAATTTTCTTTGCACAACAATTTTTGATTAGGAATTCAGTCAATTTACTTCTTATAGTCCTGTTCATATTTTTAAAATTTTTTTCTTGAAATTCATTTGATTATATTTCTTTTTTGTTGTTGTTTTTAATTTGCCAACTTCTTAGTTAAGTCTTGTTGGAATACATATATTCATGGCATTACCTTATAATCCTTTTTATTTCTGTGAAGTCAGTAATGATGTCTCCTCCTTTATTTCTGATTTTAGTAATTTCAGTCCTCTCTTTCCTTTTCTTGGTCAGTGTAGCATAATCTTTAGGTTTGCTAATTTTATTAATCTTTACGAAGAAACAAGTTTTATTATAATTTGTTTTCCTCTAGTATTTCACTATTCTCTATTTTATTTCCATCTGATTTTTATTATTTTCTTTCTTCTGCTTTCTTTGGGTTTCATTGGCTCTTTTTCCAGTGTCTTAAGATGAACTGTTCAATGGTTAATTAGAATTTTTTTTTCTAATATGGGTATTTATACCTATCAATTTCATTCTTAGCATGAGTGCAAGTAGATTCCAAAAATTTTGGTATGTTGTGTTTTCATTTTCATTCATGTAAAAAGTTTTTCCTTAACTCACTTTTTATTTCTACTTTGACCCACATATGGTTTAGCATTAATGTTTAATTTCCACATATTTCTATATGTCTCCAAATTATTTCTGTTATTGATTTCAAATTTAATTCCATTGAGGTCAGACAACATACTTTGTATAACTTCAATATTTTTATCTTATGGAGAATATTCATATACACTTGGGAAGAACGTATATATTTCTATTAGTGCTCTATAGACATCTGTTTGGTCTGATTGCTTTATAGTGTTGTTTAGGTCTAGCTGCTTTATAATACTGTTCAAGTATTATATTCCCTTTTTGATCTTTTGCCTAGTTGGTTTATGTGTGATTGAAAGTGGGGCATTGATGTTTCAAGTATTATTACTGAATTGTATATATTTCTCCCTTTAATTGTCACAGTTATTGCTTCTATTCCTGATTCCTGTCTTTGTTTAAGTCAGATATTTCCTAGTGTACCTTTTTAATTTCCTTGAGATTTCTCTTAATATATTTTAAAAATTAATTTCTTAGTGATTTCCTTGGACAATAAAAATTAACATCTTTTTTTCTTTCTTCTGCCACTTCAAATCTGCTATTATACTAGTAAAATTTTCATTGCAGTTATTGTAGTTTTTATTTTTTAAAGATAATTTCCATCTCTCTATTCTCTACTTGACAAGATATCTTTCCCATTTTTCTTTAATCTTAGACATGGTTTCCTTTAGTACTTTGAATATAGTTATAATTGCTGATTTAAATCTCTTGTCCAGTATGGCCCATGTCTGGGCCTCTTCAGAGACAGTTTCTCTTGATTACATTTTTTGCAATGCATGGGACATGCTTTCCTGTTTCTTTGCATTTTCATACTCCTTTGTTAAAAATTGGACATTTGAATTAATATAATTTGGCCACTCTGGAAATCAGATTTTCTCCTTTTCCCAGAATATTTTGTCGTTGCTATTTGTTGTAATTATTTGTTTGCTTAGTGAATTTCCTGGTCTGATTTTCTAAAGTTTGCATACTTGATCATGTGTGGCCACTGAAGTTTGTGCTCAGCTATCATAGGAGTGAGATCATTAGACTGAAATTTCATTAATTGTCTTGAGCTGATAAGTACCTCAACCTTTGCTGAAGGGTTCTCTATGTCTGGGGATAGGTCTTCAAGTGCTCTACCAGGCAGTTTACACTTATTTAAACTTTACTTCCAGCTTGTAAAAAGTCTCAAGGTCAGCCAGAGGTGAGACATAGAGCTTTCTCAGATCTTTTCAAGAAAAGCAGATAGCTGTGCATAGGTTTGTGGCCTTCTAGATTCCCACAAATATGTTAGAGCTTTTTCAAAGACCCCTATGGACAACTCATTCTCAGTTTTTCTTTTTACATTTGATCAGCCTCTTTTAGCCTCAGCTATTATTGCCACCATGGTCAGGTGATTTTAAACAATTGGTGTTGATTAGTTTTGACAAACACTATAGGGATAAGGCTGTTTGCACTGAAAGAACTCTGATTTAGGTCAATTAAAGATAAGGCCTAGAATGGAGTTATCAGGCTGTTACCAGATGAGTTCAGATGGATCAAATAGTGATAATTCTCAGGGGATAAAATTTTGGGAGGCTATTCACCTATTCTGATTTTTTCAGTGTCTGCTAGCTACTGTACTACTGAGGATGTTAGTTTCAATGCTACCATGGAGCTGAGAAGAGGGAAATGGGATTAAGACGTGTCAAAGGCCCCTAAAATGTATTGCTTTTATTGAGATTTGGCTATTTTTCTTGAATAAATGCTTCCTTAATTTTTACAAGTCTTTAGTTAAATTTCAGAGTTTTGAAAAAAGTTGATTTGGATAAATTTTGTCAGTGTTTTCATTGTTTATATGGAGAGACAATTTTTGTGGTTCTTAGTCCACATTTTCAGAAGTGCTTTTCCATTATTTCTTTTTTAAAACACTTTTAAATATAACTACAAAATGTAAAATAAACAAAAATATTAATCTCACCACTTTATAAATAAATGATCTGAGAATAAAATAATATTCTTGACACAAGTTTCTCAAACAGGCAGTGCCAAAGATAGGGCTAAAATCAACATAACTCAATTCCCTTCTGTTTTACCCAGAATTGTGTAAAATTATAACATGTTTGTCATCATTTAATGTTAAAACTCCTAATACTTTACTGACTTCCTTGAATATGCTATTTCACATATAGGTGATCAAATAATTATTCACAAATATATCAATTATTTGGACTTGAAAATTTGAATCACTGTTCTTGTGATTGGACATTATTTTATACTCATGTAACTCATCACAGTCTTCTTCGTGAGTGCTTACAGCCATGTTACACTTTTCTGACACATCAATTTTGTTGTTATCATATGTTTATACTGGATTTGGGGTTTGACTTAAACTAAGATAAATGTAAGCTCTGTCAGTTTTTCCAAGATACTAAATTACAAGAATTCATTTGCTGAAGAGACTACCCAAGAGCAATTAAAATACCACTTATGTGTCTAAATAATTCAAGCATTTTTCGCTTTTCTCATTGAAACTCCTATGCAGAGGGTAAATGGGGCACTACCACTCAAAGATACTGTATAATTCAAGGACAAAGCTAATTCAGGCAAACACTGACTGCATATACTTTGACTAACTTTGATGAAGTGTTAATTGTTATGATGACAGAAAGGCAGATATTACATATTTATCAGTATGGGTTTAAAAGTTTCTTTTTCTTATTGAATTGTACTGGGAAAAAAAGCACAGCAATTACATAAAATATGATGATTATATTTAAATTAGTTTATTAAAGTACTTTCTAAAAGAAAGCAAAAGGGACTGACTCTGTTAAACTTTAGCAAAAGGAATTTATTAGCCCATATAATCAAAGGAAAATCAGAATTACCAGGATTAGAAAAGAATAAGTACTCATTATCTGGGACATGATCTCATGGTCTTTCTTGGGACAACCTTGTCCAATTCATCTCCTTCAATGTCTTTCTCTTTCTATGGTTCAACTCAATATTTAAATGTCCATTTCAGAGAGTCATGTTGGCCTAGTTTGATACCTGTTACCACCCCTGTGGTTAGAGGAGCAGGGTCCTGTGCACTTGGCCGTACTGAGTTTCTTTCAATGTCAATAAAATCAGGAAGTGAAAATTTCTCTTCAGTATTTCTGATGTAAAGAGAACAGTTATTCTTTGCCAAGGATCGCAGAATAACCTCATCCTTGAAAACAACATAGGGAACAATTAGATGTTCTGTACACATCTTTACTCAGTATTTCAGTCCAGACATCACTAATTCTGTCCATTCTTTTATCTATGTTATGCCAAGAATCATCACCCTTTTATGTGCTATGTAGTGTAACTTAACATTAAATTAGTTGATGAAATGATACCAGAATGCCTAACCCCTTCAGTGAGAAACTTGAATGCATGTTCCATGGATATACCATTCCTGATTAATTCACCTTGAAACAATGCACATTCCAAACATTCTCAAAATTGCATTCTTTTGATTCTACATTCTCTCCACACTCTGCCTCTTTCTGAACTCTCAGCGAGGGTGATTTTGAATAATGGTTACCAGAGAGTCACAGCTTCTCCAGGATAGAGAGATGCAATAGGCATAATAATGAGTGTATGTTGCCTTAATGTCCTTAAGGTTTCCAAGTCTCAGAGATTATTGTTCCAGTTTTTTGGTTTATTTCTAAATCAATGCCACTTTTTTGGTATTTTTGTTATATACGTATTTGTTAATATTAAAAACTCATCAATACATCATTATAATTATTACTTTTTCATCTGTCATTTTTTCCTTAGCCCATTAAAGCTTGGCTTCAATTAACTTCTTTGTGCTGTTATTGGCACATATATATTACATTTATATATGTTATAGTTCCAATAATACCATATATGATGGTAGTTTGTACAATTACTCTTTATATAGGTTAAGACAAAAAAGAAAAATATGCAGTAATAGTGTCTAATATAATCACACAATTGCCACTATATAGTTAATTTTTCTCTTGATTAATTAATATTTTATTGTCTTTAAGAAAAGTCTTCTGTAGTTTCCTCATTCTTTACATGCTATTAAAGAAAGATAAGGCAAATTTTTCCCAACAACCTGAGTTTCACCATCTGTAGGTGTTAATGGCCTCCCACTGGAAGTATTTTCAGGTTCTTGGTGATTGTTGGAAGAAAAGAATTTCAGGACACATCATGTAAGCCAAGCAAGCAGTTTTTTATTGAAAGGTTGAAAGTGAAGGTACATTCTCAGGAAAGAGAGAATGGGCAGACTCAAAAAGAGCAGCTGCCCTGAAACAAAGGGATTTTCAGTCTTATGAAGTTTTACTAATTGAGAGGCGGAATATTCAAAGCTAAGGATTGGCTCTTATTAAGAATTTGGGTAGTAATTCCAAGAATTTGGTTCCCTCTCATTTTTATATTTTATACTGTTGTTTCAGAACTGTCATTGCGATTTCATGAATGGAGAAATTTTAAAACTACAGTGAAAATGATATTGTAATTAGCCAAATTTCATGTATGGTGACCTAGATAGCTGACAAGGCCATTAGAGCCTATTCTTATCTGTGGTTATCAATGCTGCCTAGTTAGCTTCTGTCCAGGAGTTTTTTGCTTCAACACCTGCACCCACTTTGCAAGCCCCTGCGTCTGGCTCCTAGCCCAGTAGTAGCCTAGTTAGCTTTTCACACCTGCACCCACTTTGCAAGCCCCTGTATCCAGTCTCAGCCTTGTCTCCTAGTCTCCAACTCTAACATGGGCACATGGCCAGCTGATGCGGCATCTGGATGAGTTCCTTCCTCACTGTGTATGGCTTCCACTTAATTAAGTGGGATGTAAATTACACTGACTTTCACCAAATCTTGGTTTAATAATCATTTTCTAATCCCCGTATCTCTGGCAGAGGATATTCCCAACAAAGTAATATCTAGAACTGACGTCTTAGTCATTTAGACTTCTATCAGATTTAAGGGAATCTCAGTGGGAGAAGCTCATAGATGTCTGTGTGGTGACTGCTGTTAAGTGTTTGTGTTGTCTTCCATTTGCATCTGTCCCCACAGAACTCCCAAGAGAGTCTGACAGGCGTACTTCAGGCCACATGACACCTGTCTTAGTCTGTTCAGCTACTGTAACAAAATACCATAGACTGGGTGGCTTAAAAACAAAAAATTTATTTCTCACAGTTCTGAAAGCTGAGAATTCCATGATCAGGGTGTCAGCATAGTAGGATTCTGGTTTTCAGATGACTGTCTTCTTGTTAAGTCCTCCCATGGTGAGGGGGGATGCAAGTGAGCACACACTCTTCCTTTCTTTTCTTATAAGGGCACTAATCCCACCATAAGACCTTCACCCTCATGACCTAAAGACCTTCCAAAGGCCCCATTCCAAATACCATCACATCATCACATTGGGAATTAGGATTTTAAAGTATGAATTTTGGAAGGACACATGCAGTTCATAGCACCACCAAACCAATTCAAAACCTAACTCCAAAGTTATATTAATTATGTGGCGTTGGAATGAGAGGGTAGAAGATATTACAAGAGTAACTCTAGGGAGATGAAATATAAGACACCTCCCTTTCCTTCCCTTAATGACAGATTGGACAAATCCAAATAGATTTTCGGTTACTCTTGATCATTAGAGAAGACCAAAATCAACTCCTAAACATATCTCTTCCCTAACCTTGCTTCAGATCTAACCCTTGATTGAGATCTGCACTGGAGAAGAAGATATGGTCTGCAGATTGTTATTTTCTTTTCCTACTCCCCTCATTCATCTGTTTCTAATTTTTCTAAGACTAAGGGAAGTAGGACATATGCTCTCTTCTCAGAAGCAACTGCATTTCTCTTTCAATTGCTTCTACCTTCTGTTAATACTGACACATCCTTGGTGTGTCTATATGGTAGGCATCTTGTGTCTATATGGTAGGGTGGGGTTGTTTTTCTTTGTTTTACTCTTTTGGGTTGGGAGTGGACGGGTACTGCGAGTTATTCCTACTGCATAGTCCACTGATGCATGTTATATACGTTATCAAGCTTCATTCTGACTTCTTTCAGCTCCTGCCAACTTAGGTGCATCTTTTAAACTGTTCTTGCTGAGATACACTTGCTTGGCAGGGAGCCATTTTTCTTGAGATACCAGAAAATACTGTACTTCAAGCTTAGCTACATTCTGTACTGTTAATTTCATCTACATGGATGCATGCACAGCATAAACGTCATGCCAAAGAGTGGGAAGGAGGATACTTCCCTGCTGCCTCCTTTCTCTCCTGACATTTTTCTTCAATCCACTGCTCATCTGCTGAGTTTGTCACAATGGCAGATCAGCAAAACTGTTCCTTAAGTAGTGAGTGAGAATGAACAACTTCCTACATGTTTCTTTGACATTTGAATTAATTCTACACAAACCTGCCTTCAGTATCATTTGTTCATCTACTTTTCATATTGTGTCAAAAGAGATACATGCACTGTATGTAGGAAAATCAGACCTCTTAGGTCCTATGTGTGACAAATATTTCCCTGTTTTATAAATTACCCCTTGAAACGTTTTAATATATTTTGCTGAACATAAAGTTTCAATTTTTGTATAGTAAAATGTATATTTTTTATGATTCTGAATTTTGTTATGCCTTGAAGGTACTTTCTCTCTGGAAGATTACAATTTCATCCACTTATTGGCACTCATAAAAATGTATTTGTATATATAGATAGTTGATCCATTTGAAATTTATTTTATTGTAAGGAAAATGGTGAAGGTACTATTTTGTTTGTTAAGTAGCTATCTAATTCTTCCCAATATAATTTATTTAATACTTTGCATTTTCTCCACTGATTATAATGAATACTTTAGTATATATTAAATATCATGTCACTTTTTTGGAATTCTACTTCTAAACTACTGATCACTTGTTCATTTTCTAAGGACTATGTTTTTTTCTACAGTTTTGTATTTGTTGAAAATAATATTTTTAATTAGTCCAACAACATGGAATAACTTTGTAATTATTTGTCTTCTTGTATGTCCCTTTATAGACTTTTAATATTTTCCTCAGGTAAGTGCCATGAGTTTATTTCTAGATATTTGTGACATAATAGGATTTATACATTTGGTCTCTGCGCCTCAGTTCCTGAAACAGAGTTGCTAAAACCTTTGTAATTTCCTGAGTGTTAGGGATGCTAGGAACATCTTTTGTTAGAATATTTGGTCTTTGACCCTGGTTCCTGACACAGAGCTCTTAAATCCCTTGGAATTTCCTGGGTGATAGGAAGCTTTTTGTTTTTTTCCCTAATGAGGCAACTCTTAATGGACTCCTGGACAGCTTCAGGATGGTGGCTGATACCAGAAAGACCAAGCCATGATTAGAAGCTTGGAACTTTCCACCCCACCCAACCTCCTCTTGCAGGAAAGGGAGAGGGGCTGGAGATTGAGTTAGTAATCAATCATGCCTATGTGATAAAGTCTCCATTAAAAAATCCCTTAATAGATGATGCTCAGACAGCTTCTAGGCAGGTGAACACATCCACCTGCTAGGAGGGTAGTGTACCTAAACTCCATGGCAACAGAAGGTGCTGTGCTTCTAGACCTTACCTATATACCTCTTTATCTAGCTGGTCATCTGTATCCTTGACCATACGCTTTATAATAAACCAGTAAATGTAAGTAAGGATTTCCCTGAGTTCTGTGAACTGTGATTGCAAATATTTCAACCTGAGAAGGAGGTCCTGGGAATTCCCAGTTTATAGTCAAGTTAGCAGAGTAACCTGGAAGGAAACCTACTACTTGCAATTGGCATTGAAGTAGGGTGTAGTCTTGGGGGCCTGAGCCCTTAACCTATGAGTACTTCACTAACTTCAGGTAGTTAGTGTCATAATTGAATTGTAGTAAACCTAGCTGGTATCAGAGAATCAGTTGGTATGAGAAAGACCACCAAATATTTGGTATCAGAAATATTGTATGAGTATGGTTTTTAAAAAAAAGAATGTTATTTTCTATGCAATATTTTATGTTTTTTTTTTTTTGCTGTTGCTCTCATTCTGTGCTTATTTCCTTCCATTATATTTTCTAAGTTATTATTGATATTATATATATATATATATAATATTGCCTCTGCCTTAATATTGCTACCTGCAAAGTTGTCAAAATACCTTATATTTAACACTTTTTCAGTTGACTATCTTGGGTCTTCCAAATGAGAAAATTAAATATTTAGGAAATAGTGATAACTTTGCCTTTTGCTTTTTAGTATTTATAATGGAGGAGTTGTTTAAAATTAATTGGTGGTGTCTTCCAGAGCAATGTAAACAATATGATTTCCATAACATATCGTTTTTCTTTTCCTCCTCCTCTTATGACTCCTTCTTTACCTTGTTGATTATGATAGAAATATTTTAAGTACTTCACTATTATACAAGATAAAGGCCTTTGCTTCCATGTGATCCAGGATAAATTATTTAATTTTTCTCTATATAAATATTTGATGGTTTTAAATAAATTATTAAGTTATATTTTATTTGTTTAATAACATTTTAATGTTCAGAGATTCTATTTATTGGTATTATTTTTGATATTTTATATCACTATTCATATTTGATTTTGGTCTTCGTGATTTTTTTTATTTTATTTTTTTATCGATACATAATTGTACATATTCATAGATTACATGTTACATCTTGAAACAAGCACACAACATACAATGATCAAATCAGGGTAACTGGGACAAGATTCGTGTTTTTAAAACTTACATTTGCCAGGTTGATATATTAGCCCAGAATCTCTAGAAAGAAGAGTATGAAGCAAGGATTAAAGTGCTGATACATTAGTCGGGATATACGAGTCCAGTAAGTGTAAGGAAACAAGGATAAACAAGGGAAGGGAAGAGGAAAGTGACATGATGATGGGTTATCCTTGGCCGTTACTTGATGCCAAGCCAGGAAGAAACATGACAGGTAGCTCAGAAAGTGCGTTATCTTTCCATGTGAATCACTTTGTTGGAGTTGTCATAACAAAATACCAGGAAGTGGTTGGTTTGAAAAACAGAAATATATTTTCTCACAGTTCCAGAAGATATAAGTCCAAGATCAAGACACTGGCAGGTTTGCTTTCTTCTGAAGCTTTTCTCCTTGGTTTGTAGATGTTCACATTCTTGCTGTGTCTTCACATGGTCTTTCTTCTGTGTGTATCACTAGTGTCCCTTTGTGTATTCAAATTTCCTCTTTTATAAGGAAAACAATCACATTGCATTACCTTAACAACCCCATTTTAACCTGATCACCTCTTTAAAGATCCTAACTCCAAACAGTCACATTCTGAGATATTGAGGTATGTTAGGACTTCACCATATTTTAACAGACACAATTCAATCCATGTCACTATGCAAAAGAAACTTCATTTCTCAGCAGTTCACAGAGGGAAAATGGTGAGAGGATCCATTTGTGTTAAACCTCCCTCATATATCATTGACCAGAATTCATCCCATAGGAACCACTTCTCTCAAATTTTAGTATTTCATAGAACAGCTCAAGAAGGACAGTCACGTAAATAGGCTCAGAGAGTGGCACCTGCCAGTCTGCAGACTGTGGGCTCCAGCTCATATTCTGGGCCAGCCAAGAATATTGAAAACACTATTAAAGCAGTACAGTTCAGAATCTGAGGAGGTGTACATATGGTTTGTTTCTGATAGAGTTTTCTTATAATAATTATGTTGACTTTGTAAGGGGAATTTGAGATCTTTCATTTTCTTTCTGCAGTAAATTACACCAGAATTATTTTTTCAATTAGTTTGAAATAGTTCACTTGAGAAATCATGTGGGTATGACATTTTGAAGAAGAACATTCTTTATCACATTCTTTATTTGTCTTTAATGATAATTCATCTATTTAAGGTTTTATAACTTTTTTAATCAATTTAATAACTTGCATATTCCTAAAAATTTTCCATTTCATTTGTTTTCAAATATATTTGTCTTCCTTTGTGTGAAATTATGTCTCAAAAGGCAAATTAATCTCCTTCTTTATCATTGAATATTTCTATTTTTTTGCTTAAATGTTTAATCTATCACTTTATAATTATTTCTTAATTCTAGTGTTTTTTTCTTACCAGTTCATTAACTTCTGCTTTTAAACAATGCGTTTTTCCCTTTTTGACCTCCACTATAGTTGTTTTTAGTATAAAAAACACATGATAAAACAAGATATAATAAAAAAAATTTCTAATCTTCATCTTTGTCTCGTTTGCATTAGCTATGTGTTTATATTTTTTACTTGAAAGATCTGAGTCAATTTATTTTAAAGCCATATCAATTATGTTAGCATTTTGTTTCTAAATCTATCTGAATGTCCTTTGTTTTTAAGATACTTGAGTTCAACCCTTTTAAATGTATTAGCATTTAGTATTACAGGAATGTTTGATATAAAATTTGCCTTTTTATGAGAGCGAAGCGAACTGTCAGTGGAATGGACATACTTGAAGATCTGAATCGTCGGGGTGTTGGGGGTGGGGGAGGGGACGGGTGTTTACCTACATGATGAGTGCGATGTGCACTGTTGGGGGAATGGACACCCTTGAGGCTCAGTCTCGGGGGGGGGTTGGGAGGGGCATGGGCAATATACTTAACCAGAACGGTTGTACCCCCATAATAAGCTATAATAAATAAAAAAAAAAATTTGCCTTTTTTGAATCTTTAGTGTTAAAATGTTATTGAATGTAATTTACATTCAATGAAATAACAATAACCTAATTTCTCACTTCAATGAGTTTTGAAAATTTTATGCATCCATGTACCACAACTCAAAAGAAGATATAGATATTTCTCTCATACCCTTCTCCAGCCAAGTTACCAAACCTGCAGAAGCAACCACATTTTAACTTCTAACATCAAAGATTAGTGTCATTCATTCAAAAATGGAAGCATGCAACATGCATTTCTGTTTAGTTTACATATTTTTGAGATTCATCTGTTTTTATAATATTTTATGTATTATAATATACATATCTATATCTCCATAGCTTGTTTCTTTTAATTGTTGAGTAATATTATGCTATATAAATATACCTAAATATGTGCATTCTCCTGTTGAAGAACATTTATTTTGTTCCAGTTTGGAACTGTTATAAATTGCTATGGCTAAATTTTGGGCCCCCCCCCAAATGAAACCCTAACTCCTAGTAGATCAGAATGTGACTTTATTTGAAGATAGGGCCTTTAAAGATGTGATCAAGTTAAAGGAAAGCCATTTTAGATTAAAATGAAGATTGTGGCGGGCTCTGACCCAATCTGACTTGTGTGCTCATAAAAAAAAGTTGATGAAAGAGGCACCATGTGCAGATGTGATGAAACAGCAAGAAGGCAACGATCTGCAAGCCAGGGAGGG
Organism: Varecia variegata; assembly: GCA_028533085.1. Taxonomy (NCBI): domain Eukaryota; kingdom Metazoa; phylum Chordata; class Mammalia; order Primates; family Lemuridae; genus Varecia; species Varecia variegata. The sequence continues at coordinate 32,482,443 of CM052443.1, forward strand.
AAGCCTCAGAAGAAAGCAAACATGCCAACACCTTGATCTTGGCCTTCCAGCCTCCAGAATTATGAAGAAAATAAATTTCTCTTGTTTAAGTCATCCAGGTTGTGTTATCTTGTTATGGCAGGCCTACCAGACTAATACATGAGTAAAGCTACTGTAAACATTCTAATATTCTGTAAACCTTTTTGTGATAGACACATTTTTTTTTAATTTAGAACTATACTTAAAGTATAGTTAGATATATATATATATATATATATATATATATATATATAAACTTTAAAAGTAACTGCCATCCTTTTCTCCAATGTAGTTGTGTAATTTTACACTCACCTCAGCAATGTGAAAGCTCTGGTCATTCTGTATTCATGCCGATAGTTGGTGTTGTCAGTCTTTTTATTTGAGCCGTTCTGGTGAGTGCTAGATGATGTTTCATTTTGGTCTTTATTTTCTTTTTCCTGATAGACTGATGAACTGGATCTTAGTCCATGTTGTGCTGCTATAACAGAATACCTAAGGCTGAGAAATGTATAATGAACAGAAATTTATTTGCTAACAATTCAAGAGCCTGGAAAGTTTACACGTTTTTCTTTATTTTTGTGTATGTGGAAATGAGGGAGAGCAAAGGGTTCTCAATACAATATTCTATCTATGCACAATAACTTTGAAAGTTTATGTTGTAGATTGTGCCTCTCACCTGGAATGTTAGGGAATTGTTAGGGTGTGTTTTGCTCTTTCTACTTATTTTTGTATTTTTCTTTTTTACTTGAGAAGAGGAAATTTTACTTTTTTAAAAAAATTCCTGGAAAATCCCAATATTTTTTTTTCTAATTGATAAATAAACTGTCATATGTTACTTCTCTGATAGTTAAAAACAAAATTGGAAAACATAAAAATCTGTATATTTAATTTTACTTAAACAAATTTAAAGTTACTATTTTGGCTCTGATGGTTAATATTATTTTTAAACATGTAAGTACATTTAATTTTTAATTCTGAAGACTGAATGGCAAATTTATTACAGGTTTATACCTTGAAAATATTAATCTACATTGCACTTTGTTGTTAAATGTCCCAATTTTTTCTCCATATCTATCAAGACCACATTTTATTTCCAAAATCCAAATAAATTAACATGGTATACAAAGCCCTTCAACATTTGTATGAAGACTATCTATTTAGTAATGTCAATCTCTCCAAATCACCCATCCAAAAATCAGGTTCAATTACTCAACAAACACTTAAGATTCTATATTCTACTTCAGTGCCTCTGTAAATGTCACTCCTGATGCCTAGGTTGGTCATATTTTTCTCTCTTCACAGTAAACTGAAACTTGTCTTCAATGTCCAAATTACATGCCATAGTCTCCATCTGAAGCATGGGGGAAAATATCATACCCTTACATCCTTCACATATTAGTAGCAATCTTTTTTTTTTTTTTTTTTTTTTTTTTTTTTTTTT
>CM052443.1:32484401-32523543 GCA_028533085.1 Varecia variegata
TGCAAGTATCTTTATTATAGAATGACTTTTGTTCTTCTGGGTAGATGCCCAATAATGGGATTGCTGGATCGTATGGAAGGTCTACTTGAATCTGTTTAAGGAATCTCCATATTGCTTTCCACAGGGGTTGTACTAGTTTATGTAATGTTTTAATTAATTTGTATTACATGCTAGCCTCTGTGTTCCTGGAAATTAATAGTTATATCTTATTGATCTCTGTGTTCTTAGTGCTTAGATTACATATTGCCTTAACCGTTTAAATACTCACTGAACAAATGGACTGCAATAGTTCTATGGCTATACAACTAATTGCCACTAATTCTTGAGCCACTTTTCCATAATGTTTTTTTACTAATGGGAAATATCATACACAAATTGGTGTCACTACAGTTCAGAGCTCTAAAATGAAGTCAGAAAGCCATTCTAAGAAGGTCGTCCTGCATGACTTACAACCCTGACAAAGAATTAAAAAACACACACAAAAAGACAGGAACTTGCTTTAAACCTTTAAACTTGTCTAAACTGTGAGTACCACAACATCCTTGGAAAACAGTTGAATTTCACCAGTGCTATAATCCAGAACAGCAACAACCAATAAACTATAGACTCATGTATTAAGCTAGCCACCTCCACTAACAATAATTCTCTCAAAACATCTTGTGTCATCACCCTTAACTTTTTTTTAAAAACTCCTACCCCTCTTCCTCTTTTCAGAATACAATTTGACTTGTAGCAAAATCTATGTCTCCCAAATTGCAGTTCTTAATACCCCAATAAATGCCTTGTCTTACTGCTTTGCAGTCTGGATTTTTGCCTCTTCTTGGTTGAGAATATGTAAATCAAATTTAAAATTCATGAAAATCTATTTAAGTCACAAAAGATAGTAAAGTAAGGCAAAGGTTTGCAATTTTTGAGCCCTTATTTAACTTAGCAATAAACTCTCAATACATTATATTTTCACAAAATCCTTCCCACTATTTCTTGTCAAAAGAACTTTGATACTTTTAGAATCAGAGTATGTAAAAAATACCACCTAAATATAAGATATATGTAGGGAAATTTAGGTGGGTGGGGACTACTGAGTGAAAGCATCAGTTGTATGAATATAAATTCTCACATAATTGTGATAAGGCTTAAACCTGGACAGTTCTCTCACAGAAGACAGAGATAGTAGCAAAATGGACTGAGTATGTGCAAAAGGCATTATTTTTCATAGAATATATGGGAGATAAAAAGTTATTATTGGTTAAAAAGAGGGCAAAAAAAGGTAAAAATTACAATTTGAATGAATTGTCAATATGAAAAGAACAAATACAAAATAATATTTCTTGGCAGCAATGGGTATTTTAGCATATTTCTCACCCAAAGTTGTGTATCTTATTGCTCAGTAAAAGTTTCAACTTAAAAGAAACTCTAGTTGATCCAAAGATAAGAAATAATGTTGATCTTGTAATATCGACATTATTTTTTTAAAGTAGAGAAAACAATATAAAGTTTTCTTGACACTGCATCAAAAAGCCTTATGCTGAATTCTTTAAAGTCTTAGCAGATATCAATTTCATGTTTTTGTCAAATATCACACATCTACCAGCTGATAAAAGGTTATTGCAAATGATTATTTTGCCAGAATTGTAATTATGTATTTATATGGATGCAAAGGAAGACACGCATTATTCTTCACAAAGAGAAAGATTGATATAAAAGTATTAAAATTCACTGTATTTTCAAAGAAGTGGTGATTTCAAATTAGAAAAAAAGTCAGCCTTTTTATGGTCCATACAACTTTTAGTTTTTCATAGTTTCCCTTGGCTTTTACCAGTAATGATCAAAGTATTTGTGTTAACGGGCAGCCATCTCCCACAACAACATATTTTATGACATGAGTTGTTCTTGGAGTTAAGTAACAAGTCAAGATAAGAGAATTTTTCAATATCTTACACAGAACTTCTCTGGTATATGCTAATTTTAACCCCCATCTCAATAAACATACTCATAAACATTTTTTTCTTCATAATATCTAATTATTCTGTGCTTTATTTTAATTTTCCACAAATATATATTTTCGCTTATGACTTCAGGAATAAACTAATGTACCTTATCCTGGTCTTTAGAAGTTCTTAGAGACTGCTTATAAGTCTCTAGATAGAAAGTAAATTTTATAGGATTAGTTATCTTCTCTGTGTTTTTCACCACTATATCCCCAGTTCCTAGAATACTGCCTAGAATATGTGATATAAATAAATGAATGAATGTATGAATTTATATGGAGCAGAATGAATTACTTTCATGCTTATTGCAGAAGGACTTTAAGCTAGAAAGAATCTTCCTTTATTAAAATATTTTGCTAATCAGGAACCTCAAAGTGAGTTGCTTTCAAAGTCAATGACTTTACCTTGCCCCTCAAACACATCAAGAATAATATTCAGGTCTTCTGTAACAGCATTCAAGGTGGCTTTCTCACTGTAATATCTTGCTTCATTTAGTGGTTTTGGATTCATATAAAACTCTTTGGCAGTAGCTTAGAGCGATCTAAGGACTTGAGCAATCTTAGAGGACTTGAGTATAAACCTAAGAGTCAGACAAGCTCTCGAAGCAATTTTGTGATATTCTGCTCACATCCTGGGCATTTTGATAATGCTGCTGCCTCTTTCAGAGTTATGTCTTATGTTTCAAATGAGGAGATTGACTCCACTGCTATTACTGAACTACAAAAATGCTTTCGGCAATGCTATAAAACCTATTGTAATGCTGAACAATAGAAACCCATAGAGCTTTGTTCAAATGTAAGGGTTTGAACTAGGCAAGGGAATGTTTTCTCCAAAATAATTTTCATCCTACATACCCTGTATGTATCTTACAAGACTAAAGAACAATCTTTATAACATAAAGATCACTTTGTACAAAAAGATGTAATTAACATTATTAGAATGTCATTATTCAATTTACACATGAATTTGGTATAGAAAATTTAACGTTAATGGAAATTAAATTACTGCTATTCTTTTGTTTAGCTGGTACTAGTCAGGGAGTATCCTAAAAATGCTTATTTCTTTCAAACTCTGCCTATTGAGTTGAATAGAAGTCAGAAGATACAGATTATCATAAATGCCCCGGAAATTTTCTTAGCTATGAATGAGCAAATTAGACTTTTTGGTGCCACTGCTTTTCCAAGTGATTTCAATTATCTCCAAACAGACCAACAAAGCACAAAGAGCCCTATGGAAAAACAAACACCCAAAAATAGAAAGTACATGAATGTGCAACAAGACCTGTACAAAGACCACAGGGAACCATGCACCTGCCAAAGGGCTAGAAACAGCTGCAAAGTGGAGTCCGGGTAATAGCAAAGCAATTGGTAACACCAATGAATTTTTCTTAGAACAAATGAGTGTGAAGTTAATAGTAGCTGGAAAAAAAAATACTTATTCTCAAGGGGATTGGGAGAACAATAAAAGGGCAACAGGCTTCAGTACCATGTTTAATTAAAGAGTGAGATTTTAAAATTACACTTGACCCCTGAACACGGAGATTAGGGGCACCAACTCCTTGTGCATGTAACTTTCAACTCTCCAAAAGCTTAACTAATAGCCTACTTATTGATGGGAAGCTTTATGGATAACACAAATAGTTGATTATCACATAGTTTTTATGTTATTAAACATGTATTATATATCGTATTCTTAGAATACAGTATGTAGAAAAAAGAAAATGCCATTAAGAAAATTAAACTGAAGAGAAGATATATCTATAATTCATTAGGTGGAAGTGGATCATGGTAAAGGTCTTATTTCTTGTCTTCATGTTGGGTAGGCTGAGGAAAAGAAGAGAGAGGAGAGTTTGGTTTTGTTGCTCCAGGGGTGGCAGAAGTGGAAGAGGTGGAGGAAGTAGAAGAAGAGGCAGGAGAGGTGGGGATACTCAGTGTAACTTTAGAGAAATACATTGTAATTTTTGACTTTTTGCTTTTTCATTTCCTAAAAATGTTTTTATATGGTACCAATCCTTCTTCTACCATTTGTTTTAGTTTCAGTGCTTATATCATAGAAGGATTCATATCATAAAAGAAGTCAAAAGCAGTCTTCCATAATCAGAACCTTCTGCAAGATTGTCTAATGTCAATTTGTTTTCTGACACAGTTTCTTCTAAGTCTTCTTCTTATCACCTGGCACTAGTTCGGAAGCACTCGTCCTCATCAAGTCATTTTCTGTTAATTCCTCTGGTGTGGTGTCTATTAGCTCTTGAATTTCTCCAAGATACCTACCTTGAAATCCTTCACCCCTCATCTCATTTCCACAATTTCTTTCATGATGCCCTTGATTGACTCTGTTGTAGATCCTATGAACTCATATATTAATACAACATTGGAAACAGTTTTCTCTAGCAGTAATTTATTGTTTCAGGCTTGATGGCTTTCATGGATTTTTAAAAATACATATATATATAACAACAATGGCATCTTCAATGGAGTAATCCTTGCAGACTTTCACGATGTTCTCTCTATTGAGATTCTGTTCCTTAGGTTTGATAACCCTTTCCGTAGAATGCAATGCCTAATGAGCTTTGAAGGCCGTTATGACTCCCTGATTTATAGCCTGAATTAGAGACATTGTATTTGGGGGCAAATAGACCACCCCAAAGCCTTTGTTATAGAACTCATGGGGCTCTGGGTGACCAGAGGCACTGTACAATATCAAATGAGCTTTAAAAGGCAGTCCCTTACTGATAAGGTTCTTCCTAACTTCAGGGACAAAGCATTCGTAAAAACAATCCAAGAAAAGGGTTCTTGAGGAGATGATTAGTATCGTGCAATGCTTTAAGGGGATACTTACAACACTTGAGCTCACCACAATAGCAACAGGAGATGGCTATAAAATTATTACAGTAGTACAGTATGTACAACACTAAATTTTATGCATTTATGATTTAATATTGCATCTTTACATTTGTTTACATTTTTCTCAACTGCGAATTGCCACTTTCAATCTGTATGTGTTTATGTGCATAGGTTTTGATAAATTTGAACTTTTTATAACAGATTTGTGTATGTATTATGATAGTAAATAGTAGACTATTACCTATACATATTTTGTGGATTTATGACATACTTAACTTTATCTTAATTATTTTGATATTTCTAGGCTATACAGTTCATCTGAAAATCTTTGTTTTTTTAAATTGTCACGAATCTCCCCAATTTACCAATATACTTACTGGAAAAATCTGTATATAAGTGGACCCGTGTTGTTCTAACCATGTTGTTTAAGGGTCAAGTATACATCGTTAGAAGCATAAAAGAAATAGTTACATCAAGGCAAGTTCCTGTATTTCCTTTGCTATTTGCTAGTTTTGGAAGCTTAAACAAGGACCGATCCTTTCCAAGATTCTAAGATTATTTATATCTAAATGGGTAAAGTGATATTACTAAATTAACACTTTCTTATGTTGATTGGATGGTTTACACATTAACTGCCACGTGGGTTGTATTTAACTTTCCTACAGCAAAATAAGTAAAGAAAAAATCTCTTAGAAAAACTTCAAAGTTATCCTGAGATAAGAAATAGCTATTTCAATTGAAATTTATACAATTTTAATCTAATTTTATTTGACTTATTCACAGAACTTGTATATATCATGGCATGGCATATATTTTATGTTTTCTATTATTGATAATATTAAAATTCACATCTAACTAACATAGGCCCTTTAAACCCATTATTTAAACAATTTAAATAACATAGTTATAGAGAGAGTATTTATATAGATATGGCCCATGACTATATAATGCTATTAACAGTCTTGAATTTCATTTGATGACCCTTTTCCACCTGAAGAAATATAAAATTGTTTAGGTGATGATAGAAAATAATCCATTCCATATATATCAACCCACTTTTTATCTCTCCTATCCCTCATGGAGAATATTACCTTCAGCAAATATAAACAAGGGTAAGAATAATCAAACTTCTAAGCATACCTCCCAGAATTTTATTGTCCTAGAGTATCTAAATAAGAGCTTCAGTTAGAAATTAAGAGCAGATCCTCTCATATTGCCTGTAGATATTTGTAATTCCTCAATGTGCTACATATCTGTATTCCCACATGTCCTATCAGGGATGTAGTAGAATGACATGTTTCTCATGGTTAGCTGGGCATTTCCTTGCATGTCTAGAGAGGTTGCAGAGATTTCACAAACTTGAAGATACCTTTGCATCCTGAAGATATGGGAAATGTTTGTGCCTTCAGCATCTGTCTCAGAAAAACAAATACCATTCTGAAAATATAGAATCCCTCAGAAACCCAGTAACGTATACCAAATCCCAGCCTAGCTGATCTGTGTTTGAGAATATTATGCCTTACAATTAGACCAATCTAACAACTTGGTTTTTTCATGTTTGTTTATGAGTATACTCCTTTAGTTCATGTTACATACATATTATAAATATTACTTTACATGTAGAAAGTGTTATAAAAATAATTACATATTTATTTATAAATGTACTTCATTTGAAACCTACTTATAAATTTTGGATCCCATAAAGTCTGTTACTATTTCCATTTAAATACTAGTTTCTTTCTCACTGCTTTTATTCCTATTTATTCTCTTTTAATATATTAACATTTTATTTTTAATGATTTATCTATCAAATATTAGTTACTTCACATGGATATTAGAAAATGGCAATGAACAGGAGGTTACATGAATACAATTTGTATCCCAAATGGAGAAAATCAGCAGTTTTTGTTAGTGTCAGACCCTTCTTGAGACCTCAAAGCAGATACTATACATTAGTGTTAATGTATTCCTTAATTTAAAATACATGTGAACTGAGGTTTAAATGACCACTGTTTGTAATTCAAAAGATCTATAGGCCATATTACCTCTCAATGAAAATAATAAATTTTTTCATATACATAAGCCAGAGTATATTTTAAGATTACCTTACTCTGAGGCTTCCAGGATTATTTAATTTCTTAAGAATATTGGTTAATTAGAAACTATGTTAAAATATATGTTCTAATTAAGAAAGCAATTCCTGAGTATTCCATGACATGCATAGAGAATTAGGGAGTTTTATCTAAAGGAAATCTTCCAAGACAATTCCCAAGGTCATATTCTAAACACAGGATCTTTTAAACTTCCCATTTCAATTTATAAGGGAGGCTTAAAAATAAACCACAGCCATAAAATTTAAAGTTCTATGCTAACCTTTTTTCTAGGATAAATTATCATACAATTTGTCTTTATTGATAAGACAGAAATTCAAAAATTGTCCTTATATAAGGATTCTGTCAGATATAGTCCATTATGATATCTCCTCTTTTATCAGAATAAATAAGTAGAAAGTATCTCACATTAGAATTATTGTTAGCTATCACTACCACCCTTTCTCATTCCCATTTCCTTCCTTTTCTCTTTCTCTTTCCCTATGTTTCTCTGTCTCTTCTGCCTCTGGCACTGTCTTTTTCGGTAAAGAGAGAGAGAGAGAGAGGGGGAGAAAATGTGGCAGGCTGTAAAGGTCATATCAGCTTAAGAATGATACTGCAACCTCTGAACATTTCTCTGTCAATCAAAATATTATTCACCAGTAAGGTCATATGAGACTGATAAAGAAAGCTTTATTGATTGAAAATTATTTTAACCCTATTAAATTATTTTGTAGGATCCCTGTCTTTTTCTTCAGTCTCCGAATTGAAACAGAAACAACAAATAAATAGCAGTATTACTGTCACTAAAATATGATAACATATTTACTATACACTATATGTAATTTGGTGTTGTATTCTTTTATAAGGTATTTCACAAACAGTTGTTTTTTGTAAATGTGAAAACTATTTCAAGAACTTTGCCTTTAACAAGAAAACTGAGCAATACGTTGTGTCATGCATCCATAGCTAATTCCCTGTTGTGGGTTTTATGTTTATCTAACTCCTGGTGACAATGTTTTTAACTCATACAATCATTCAATAATAAGAGTGATTTTTCAATAAAGTAGATCAAATGAATACCATTATTATGATAAATCCATTGATATAACTGTCACTCTGAAAACTTTATATTTACCCCTTATAATATTTAAGAAATATTTTTATTTTTAAAAACTATTAAATAGTGTCTATCTGACTGTTCTTGGGAAGATGTTTGCCAGATATGTAAGCTATTGAATTTCCAGTAGGATAAGTTTAAATATGGAGATCCATAACTTAGGATCTATAAATAAAATTAATATAAAATTATATCAATAGCACTCTTAACTGAGAAATTGAAAAATATATGCAGATTTATAAGGCAAAGAGGTTGCTATTGTTGGAAGGAGTTATTTTGTATTTATAAATTATTCATATTTACTATCTACATTGATCAAATTTGCCAAGTAATGGCCATTCTAGTTTATGTATGTTTGACAAAGCCGGAGGGAATCTATGAGAAATCTGGTCAGGAAATAAAACCTTGATTGTCACTGGATCATGAAATTGCTGGGCTAATGAAAAAGACAAACTGGCCAGATGCCACAATAAAAGTGAAGACAAATATTTAACAATTTCCTAAATTTCAGCACATAAATATACATTTGCCTAACTGTCAAGCTGAAAGTACATACTACGGTTCCTTAGAGACTTTAAGTCTCATTTTATAGGACTCCCAACATATCATCAATGTCATTTGTGTGTCCTAAATAGGAATTAGGGAACCCTGAATACTACTATAAGTGTAATAAGCATGTGCTGTAATAAAGATACTCTAAATGGCAAACTATCACTATAAGACAAAACTCTATTCCTCATAGTCCTTTGTACTGATGAGCCATGATGGATTCAGAGCAAAGTGGGGTCCTTGCCCCATCTCCTACCCCAAGAGTCAGCCTACTTGGCAGCGCCTTGAGTGCACTCTCATATTTATACCCCCTTCTTCCCCATGTGTTGTTCTTTCTGCCTGGACCACTCTTACTATAACACTCTTTATCTGGTTAAGTCATATTTTGCCTTCAGTACTAAACAGAATCTGTGACATTTATAAGAATTTGTTGATTCTCTAGTATAATATTTTATCATTCTGTTTAAACTTCTACAATGTAATTAATTATAATGCATTATAAATATTCTTTATATGTTACTCCCATTAAGCTTTCTAAAAGGAAGAGAAGGGTTCGTGGTTGTATCTACAATACATTAATTTATTGAATAAATAAATGAATGGGCAAATTATACTCAATATAATCTTTTAGTGCCTTATAGTTCTTCATTGCTTTGTTTGATATGAATCTATAAACTCAATGATTGGTCCTAATATTGTAATGCATATATATTTTAATAATGTTCTATAAGAATTAAAAATTCTAGTGTGGGAGGCATTGACACTATTTCTATCACCATGTTAATTACTTTTCCTGAAGCTCTGAACGTGGCAGGGCAGTGAGACAGAAGGTTAAATTCTGCTTTATTTTTCACTTTAAAACCAGTTACATGTTCTTTTCTGTATGGATTGCTAGAATTTAAAAAACAGCCTCTGCTACTCAGGTAATTTCTCTGGTTTGTGAGCAAAATTCTCAGGATTAAGAAAAATCATTGTAGGTTACTTAAGTTACGTTAAGCTTCCTGGTGCCAGGTTTCAGACCATTCTCTTATTCCCCCCAAAATGTTATCCTAATGAGAGAACTGAACTACTTACATCTCATAATTGACTTCAAAAGGTAATCCTTTAGAAGCAAACTATTTTGCTGATGTGAACAATTACTAAGTGTCTCATTGAGGGGGAGAGGGTGTATATAGTTTTATAGTCAGATTTAAACCTAAAATTATTTGTCTCCAAAAGTTTTTCAATCTCAAAGCATTTAAATTTGCCTGTGGAAAAAATGACTAATTTTTTTCCTAATATTACTTTCTTGTTATAAATGAAACACAAACCTATATTTCCATTCACTGATTTTTGTATACAGTAGTTCGACCATGATTTGATCATTACACATTGTATGAATGTATCAAAAAATCACATATACCTTAAAAATACATATAACTAGTAGATATCAATAAAATATGTGTATATATTTTTTAAACCCCACTTTACCTGCTTTATGTAATGTAATTCTTGCAACGATCCCTTAAAGTGGCTATTGTTATCTCCATTTTAGAGATCATAAAAGTGAAAGTTAGGTTAAAATAGTTTTTTTAAAGTTTCAGAACTCAGAGTTAGTTCAAGAGCTCAAAACTAGCTCTCTCTGAAAACAAAGTCCATCTCTTAGCAACTATAAATTTAAATTCTCCATGAAATCTCACCCAGCTCTTCCAGGAAGTCTTTATTGGTTTCTACTACTTATTCCATCATTTAAGATAACCTTTTGTTGTTATCCCTAATGGAACCAATGTTTGTGTCAAGACATTTGTCTTCTAACATTTCAAAGCTACAAACCTTCAAGTGATTAAGGTATCACCACATTATATAAAGAATTCAAAGTGCAAAAGCCATGGTTCTTCCATGCAAAAGTAGTAAAATGCAACTCTTCCTGACACTGTATCACATTTTGTTATCTAGGCCTAAATCAGCACTGCATAAGTTCCAGTGTGAAAACAGTTCTCTCTGTAAGACCCAGGCCAGTTTCTAGGAAGCTGGATCAAGTGACTAATGTCTAAAGCAGCTAACATGCAACCTTCTCTTATCCCATCATTCCAAACATATCTCCACTCAATTTGTCTCCAAAACCTTTATTGGAAATAAACTGTCTCATATAAATTGACTTGAGCAAATCTATTTACTCTCTGCAATTTCACAAATGCACCAGTTATACTTGGCATATCTACAGTTTACCATTGATTTACCAGCTCCTAAAATATTGTGAGTAACATATGAGGTGCCCATTAAATATTTATTAAATGAATGGATAAATAGATGAGTACATTTTTCAAATGATATATTAACAATGACAGCTTTTGTTCAAGTTTGACTCCCTTCCCCTCTCCTCTTCCATCTCTACACCCTTCTCTCCCTCATCACCAGCACATGCATACACACACACACACACACACACACACACACTCAGAAAGAGATATATGGAAAAAGAAGCTGATTATATTCCATATTCACTTAAATAAAGTCATTTAAACAAATGTCTAACTACATTTTCCCAATGTCTGTGCTTTAGTTCCCATTGTTCATTCTGTTTAGCATACATTCTTAACTACCTCTACAATGTTAACTACTATTTCTAAATGTAAGACCCACTTTATATGCCAGCTTTCCTCTGATACGTTCTCTGACTTCCCTAGGGAGAAAAAAGATTTTGAAAAAATAGTGCATTATGAGACTTATCTGAAATTTAGATTCATCACTAAAGAGCAGTGATGGTAATAATCAACTTTGATTAGACAGATAACGCAATCATTTGAACTAAAAGAGCATAGTGAATGGTTATTTACAGGAGTTCAATTGAACTAGAGCTACAAAGTATTGTCGAAACAAAAAGCAGCATGTGTTTGATGATGGTAATGAATAAGGTGTGACCAAGAGTAAACTTGGCACTATTTTATTTTTGTCTGCAGTTACTGTTGATGTTTAACTAGAACCTGTGATTACTATGATTAACTGTAGCATGTGCCCTCTCTGTTTCCTAGTTGTAAAATGAAGAATATACTAATCTGGTCTAAAATGCATATCCTTTCTTGTTACCAAGTGCCAAAAACTCACTAACTTTCTGCCCACACCAGTCTCATTCTTATATGAGTTAGGTACCCAACTTGAATGAAGTTATTAAAACAACTGTATTTGGGAAGTTATTCAGTATGACTCAAAAAGTTGATTTTTTAAAAAAATTTAGCTTCTTTTTTTCTAAACATTCAAACTTGTTTAGCCTTCAGTGATCCATACTACTATATAAGAATTTTAATGTGTGTGTATGTGTATAGGTATGTGTGAGAGTGTGTGTGTGTGTGTGTGTGTGTATATAATTTTGCTTATTTGCTTATATATACAACACAAATATTTATTTGTCCATAGGTACAAAAATATTTTCATTATATTTATTTACTACGGTGATTAGCAAACATCAACATAAGAATGCCCTGGATGGAAGCTAGATGTCTTCTTCCTTCTCCCTTTGGAGGCCATTTTGGTACTCAGATTTTCTCTCTGCAAAATTCTGGCCCACCTGATGTAGTCTTTTCCTCTTGGAAAGATTGACAAACACCCACACTTAAAAATAATTGTGTTTAGAATTCAACAGAAATTCTGTTTAAAATTCTCCCTTAAGTGAATAATAAATCTCTCTCCAAAGATAGCTCAAGAGCTATTGAAATGGCTAACTCCTTCACCTCCATAAATTTATCATCTCTAATAGAAAAATCTGTGAGAATAAGCAACAATGATGTTAAGTTTAAGTATTTACTTAACATAGTCACCTCCCATATTTTTCCAAATTGATATTTAAATGACAATGGGGAATAGAATGTCACAGCCAGGAAGTCCTTTATAGTGTTATCCAGTTAAATTTTAGATGTAAAAGAAGGTTTGAGTGCAAAACAGCACCTTCACTCTTTGTTCTGATTTAGATCAATATATTTATTTCATTTTGCAACCTCACATAGAACTAAATGTATATAGCTTATGTATATCAAAAACCAAGATAGGCACATTTTTAAAAAGATCGAGGCACTCTCTGTTAGATCATTATTGAAGATTTCAGAATCTCTGTTATATTCTCCATAGGAAATAAGAAATAATTCACATTCATTAATCAAGTCACAAAAGGATCTGAATGTATTGTATATTAGTTTCCTATAGCTGCCATAATATTACAACAAATTTAATGGCTTAAAAAATACAAACTTATTATCTTAAAGTTCTTTAGAAGTCCAACATGAATCGCATTAGAATAAAAATAAGATAGGGCTGCAAAGAAAATTTGTTTCTTTGTCTTCTCTAGTTACTAGAGGCCATCTATATTCCTTGGCTTAGGGCCCCTTCCTCCATCTTTAAAACCAGCAATATTGCATCTCTGAAACATTCTTCTGTAGCCACATCTCCCTGTAACTCTCTGCTGCCTCCCTCTTCCACTTTTAAGGATGCCTGTGATTATGTTGGGTTCCAGACTATACTGGAACCCAGATGTTCCAGTATAGTCTCCCTATTTTAATGTCAGCAATATTAATTCACACTGAAATCTTAACTAACTTTGTCATATCCCTAGGTTTCTGAGATTAGAAAATCAAAATCTTTGGGGGTAGGTATTATCTGCCTCTAACATTTCACATATATTATTTTTCTCATTTTACCTGCAAAACAAGCAAAAAGTCATTGTCTAGATCATTCCACATAGAAATACCATTATGGTTTCAACTGGGAAGATACACACTTCTCTCTAAACGAGATGGAATAGAACTTAACATGAAGGGCTTTTCCTCCTGTTCTTCCTTCCCCAAAGCAGCCTAGATTTCAACTTTACATAAGAAATAGTTGAAAGAGAAGTTTAAAGGCATATCCTGAAAAGAGGCAGGGAAGTACAGATGGACCTACCTAAATTTCTTGTGATAAAAGGCAGGAAATCTAAAAGGAAATTTTCTGATATTGCTTATGTCTTGTTGCAAGAATCTTATGGTTGATTTTTAATACAATACTTGTATATTGAGGAAGATTTCAAAAGAGATGTAGCATCATTCTTTTGAATGTACTTTGTGGAAAATTTTTAAAGAGTGACATCCTTTTTTGTGTTATATGAGTGTAAACATGATGTCTGTTCAGAGTAAAAATACAGTTAAAAGGTCTTAGGTGGTCAGAAACACATGTGCCTGATGTGTAAGAGGTACTAATTACTTCTTTCTGTTTGAATAAATTATGTTGACCAAAGGGATGATGGCGAATAGTTTTGGAATTGAAAAAAATATAATGAAATACATAGAACTTCTGCCTGCAACTGTCCATCCCTGAGATCGGTGAGTGCAGGCTGCTTCTAGTTCGCCATCTTGGCCGCTCCCCCCAAATCCATTACCTTTTATGTCAGATGATAAACAGTTCTTTGGAGCATAAGAAAGAATAGGGATATTTTAGGATAGTACAGGGTAGCATAGGGTAAGATGGGATAGGTTATTTTAATACTTGTGGAGGATAAAATATAGAGGAGAAAGTTCTGGAGGTAGAAATCAGCCAGAGATCTATTTTAATAATCTAGGCCAGAGATGTTTTATCTTGGACCAGAATGTAGTGGTAGGAGTCATAAGACCTGGGTTAATTCTGGTTCTAGATCTTGAAGTCATAGCTGACAGAATTTGGTGATATTTAGTCGCAGTGTCAGGAGAAAGAGATATATGAGGTTGACTCTAAGGCATGCAATCTGAGCAACCAGAAAGATAAAATTGTAACTATTAATATTAAGACGGAGAAGATTATAAGGAAAGTAGGGGTGTATGTGTGTGTATGTGTATGAGTCTGCGTGTGTGTATATCCAAAGTTCAGTTTAGTTCATGTCAAACTGGAGATTTTTTTTATACAACCAAGAAGAAATATCAAGTCAGTATTGGATATAGCCGTTCGAATTCGAAGGGAAACAGCAAGGCAAGAAACAGACAGACATTTGGGAATTATCAGCATATAGGACAGGTATTGGTTTCCTGCTTATTTTTTATCATCTATGTGATGGAGGAGATCAACTAAATTAAAGGGAGAAATGAGGTCAGAACATTGAGCCCCTGGGGCATTCCAACATTGAGACCAGGGGGAGGAGGAGAAGCCATCAAAGGAGACTGAAAAAGATTTACTACTGAGGAAAGAGGAGAACAGAAGCCATAGTTTCCCCCGAGGCAAAGGAGGGAAAAGTGTTTCAAGAAATTATTGAACAAGAAGTTGCCGATACTCACATAAAATGAAGAATGAGAATTGAACATTGGCTTTAACAGCATGGAGGTCACTGACAACCCCATCAAGAGCTGTCCCAGTAGCATGGTGGGTTCCAGGAAGTAAGAGAGGAGAAAAATAATGTCATCAAACGTGACTTGAGCATTTTGCACTAATGAGTAGCAGAGAAATAGGCAGAAATGAAAGGCTATGTGGAATGAAGAAAAACTACTTGTTAAAGATGAGAACTATAATGTCATAGAACTGATCTAGTGTCCAGTTGAAAACTACTGATGTAGGATAGAGAAAGAAAGCTTCCATAAGTAAAATCCATGAGTAAAAAAGCGATAATGGTACCCAGTGAGCATAGGGAGAGATTGGCTTTGAACAGGACTGCTAAATGTCACTCACAGGCATGAAGGCAGGGGATAGGGTGCAGGTGAGTTGAGAGGCATTGTGGGAAGCATATAGATTTTATTTTTTAATTGCTTTTATTTTTCAGTAAAATAGCAATCTTGGTCATTGCTTGAGGATAGTAGGGAGGGAAAGTTGTTAGAGATTTGAGGAAAAGTGAAGATGTGAAGTAGTAAGCTTGACAGTAAATAGATGAAAAAAAATGTGATAATGATAAACATAAAAGAAATCTCAAAATAAAAATGAATTCAGAGTCCAAATTAGGGGACATATCCTTATTCAATTGTTTCTTTTCATTTCTAGTTTAACACGTGCCTTTTTAGTAAAAGTATTTTGGTTGCTTACTCAAGAGTAAAATAGAACACGCATATGCACTCAAGTGAATCCAGGATAGTTTTTTGTCATAAAAGCATAAACAAAAAAATATAAACATGGGACTTCAGGAAAATTTAGAAAAGAATGACAACAAAAAGTGGATTTCAGGCTGTGGCGAGGAAACAAGAAGGAATAAAGATAAAGAAACTAGAGATGAAGAAAAATGCAGAAGTAAACAATAGAGAATGAGTCTCATACTGCCTTCAGAGTTTCATATGAAGCATAAAAAAAACTAAATAAGTCGCACAAAAACAGAGGAAACAAATCAAAAGTAAGTGGTTGTGCCAAAATAATCTTAGGAAGAGAAATTTAGAAATGTAGGCTACAAGGAAACTAGAAATAATTTTAGAGTATAAAATACTAGTGCATATGAAGACAGTAGTCTATGGTGGAGAAGCTATAGGATGTTTTTAAACACTTATATTTGGGAAGAAATATATCTGTATGTTTCTACATAATAAATAACTGAAGGATTAAGATTATAATTATTAATTTAATATAAGTTCCCTTATCCATGTGCAATAACAAAGGATGAACACATATAGACACACATACACACATATATATATAAATATATGAGACACAAACACACGAGTGTGTGTATATATACATAACACATACATAAATATATATGTAGTCATTTAAGTATTTAAGCTGTGGTGATGTTTCAATGATAGTGTTGGAAGAAAATTTCAGTTGTAACAATTTTCCATTTTCCCTATGTCCATATATTTGTCTCTGTTCAACTATAGTTACTTGATTTCTGCCTATTTTAATAGTTAAAAGTGGTTTATTTTCATCTACACCTCTGATTTTGAAAGCATATAGATTTTTTCTCAATCAAAATGAAATACATTTAAGATACTTAATATCAAACTCAATCTTTAATTGTTTGCTATACTGCTTCCACAGAAGAACAGCTGTGGGAATTGGTATTAGATAAGGATATTCTGAGGGAAATGTGAGCCTAAGAACATATTCATCAAGACTCTTCCAGGTTTATACTTGTACTAGTATTATTTTTTTATATTATCCTAGTATTTATATTTTTATATTAATATAAAACCATATACCTGTTCCATAACACTCAGGCACCAACAGGGTTGCCTTTATAAACTACAAATTAATACTTGCCCCTTAACTTTTCACAGTTTTTTTCTCTAAACGCTCATGGTTGGGCCATCTATAGTTTTAAATGTAATCTAATGTTGTAGTCAAGAATATCTCATTACACTGTTAAACATTTGACGAGTGTCTCTCTCCAGCAGGAGTGGAAGGGATATTTTTAGGTCTAGGCCAGAAGGTCAGCTAGTAGGAAGACAGTCTAAAAATATCATACCCAGGGGAATGCAAGTTATAAAGCAAAGAATGAGCAGAGTTCAAGAGCTAGAAATTTAGGTCAACAGAAATGCCAAACCCAGAAGATCTGTAGCAGAACTTAGTCTGCCTGATAAATGGAGAGGGCAATCAGAGCAAAGATGATGGATAGATGTGCTTGTGAGAAACAGGGATAGTTCTGGATGAAAGTCATGCATACTGTTCCATCTTCTGTCCCTTGACCTTGAAACCAGCCTGGTTTACCCAAACTCATGAGAAAGGTGAGATAGAGATTCTCTATGGATTTTTCAGGGAAGCATTTTGTACATGGCCTTATCTTATTCTGATCTCCACACTAGGTTGATATGAAAATTTGGGACATAATAATATTTTATATCTTTAAATGCTTATAAGTATTGATGTATTGAAGTAACCTGATATTTTCATGGATTTCAGTCTGCGATATTCATTCCTGTTTGTCTGTAGCTTCTAATGTTACAGACCCAGTGAGATCTTAGGCATCCGTGCCTAACACAAGTAATGGGGAGGTCGATACTCACACACACACACACAGACACACAGACACACACAGAGCTAGAAATAGAGCTAGAAATGATGATAGAGGTGAGATAGAGCTTAGAGGGAGAGATAGAGATAGAGATCTGACCCTGCTGTTCCAAATGTCTCTCTTTTATTATCTTGGCAAGAAGTATGAAGTCCTCATTATTCTGCAGACCATGGATCTTGGGAATATAAACCAGCAAAAGATAAGCAGAATTGAGAGTAGTTAACTACTTCTCTGTCCAAAGCATCGGAAACAAGTTTGTAGTTGCTAACCTTGAAATCTCTGGTGCATCACCTAAATTTGCTTCAGCATAAGTATCTTTGTCCTCACTTTCCGTTACAGAGAAAATCAGGGCACATTCATTAAACCCTGCAAAATGTAACCTCTTTCTTTACTTATGTACACATCATTAGTGGTTTTCTACCTAAGGAAAAATCAAAAGGGTCACGCTTTAAGTACTCCAACAGTTAGTGAATATTGAACAGTACAATCACGTGGCTTCCTCCAAGGTTAATATTTATTATTGTTGAAAGTCCCTTTTAATTATTTAATATGGTCATCTAATATATCCCAGAATTCTGTAAGCTACCTCAGGGGTTGGACTTGGATGATCCTTCATTCTGGACTCAGTAGAAGGACGGTTTCATGAGGTTAGATTTATGATGAACTGTTCCAGGCTGCAAGCATCATGGGATCATCTGACATATACAAAGTTTGGGGCAAATATGCTGGTCTATCCATACTTCCTCTTGGCAGCAGCATTAAGACCCTTCCAGAAACTAAGGTAAAGGAGTCATGAAGGCAGTTGGCCAAAGGCAATAATACCTACTGATCTAGTGAAATTAATATTTCTAGCCAGGGAAATGAGATTTGCATATACATTTGTATAGTACTTTTAATCAGATATTATCCATCTAAGCAGCCAGGAAAATTCCCCAGTCTGCTAATAACAAAGTTGAAACTCCCAGTTTATCTCATTGGCAGTTTTTGCCCACATAATCCTAATATATACAAGTAATCTGGCCCTGAAACCAAGCCAAACTAGATTTGGGAGCATCATACCATTTTGTGGTAACACCATGTGTCAGTCCTGAGAGTACAACTGAGTTGGTCTAAGATGTCTTATGAATAAATAGATGCTATGGAAAGAAAATTTCTGCTCAGAGGCAATCAGGAAAGCTTCCTCAGAGTTATACTTTGGGGAATTTTCAAGATAGGATTTTCATTTTCACCAAATGTCTATCGTTTTTCTCAGTTTCAGTTGCTATTAACCGGCTATTGATTGGGGTGCCCACACATTACACTTGTTTATACCGTTAGCATCATCATAACTGTCATCCTTACAACTTTAAAGTTTCTGTTCCAACTGAATTTTTTTTTTTCAACTGAATTTTTTTTCCTCAGGCTGCAAGAAAGTGTTTTTGACCAGAAAAGATTAAAATAGCTCAGAGATTGGGAAAGCAATGTAAAGTAAATTTGGCACCTGGAATCTTTGACCCTACAAATAGCTATGTTTACCTGTCAGAGACAAAAGCCAAGATTTTTTAAAACACTTAGAAATCAACTTAAAATGTGAGTTCATTGCATTATTCTTCTTCCCTGCGGGCTGCCCCTCTTCCTTGTATTAAGAAACAGTGTCTGAATGTTTTTAGCATCTGGTAGACTAAGTTCCTCTTTAATAATCATCCTTCTCTAAAATACTTATATTATTCTCTTCCATGGATTCTTGAGAGTGAAGACCCTTTGTATACTGACACAAACTCCAAAACAGAAAATCTTTTTTGAGACAGGGATTTTCATTGAATTTAAATTTGTAAACAAATTCACAAAAGAAAGATATCTTTCTTTTAAAATCTCTTATCCAAAACTTTCTGGACTAAATGTGTTTTGAAATTCAGAATTTTTTTTTTTTACATTTTGGGAAGTTAATATGGGGCCTATACAAAACAAAGCTTCTCCAAGGACTGTAGTATAACCTTGTAATCAAGCACACTATTTTTGTTCTAAGAGGGAAGGGAAAAGCTATTCATCAGTCATGCCAATCTACATAAAATTTATCACAAAAAATTTCCCAAAAAGATTAATATTTTTAAAAGGTTGGTAAGTTAAAAAAAATTAGTAATTTTCCATAGCAGATGTGCTATTGTGGACCAGAATTTGATTCTCCCATCCAGAATCATATAACATCTCTCCATTTATTAAAAGGGGAAAACGTCAACTTAAAGACAAAAGGCATTAATAAAGATTTTAGTGTTAATATAGGTCATGCATGTCTTGCTAGCATTTCTATATTTGTTTGCTAATTTATCAATAATTTTGAATGTGAAACTTATGAAAATTTATAAACAAATTGGTAAGAATTACTACATAATATTTTTGCATAATTATTCTGCATTCAGTCATATTACTTGAATTCTTATTTGTTCTGATGGTATTTCAGTTTAGTATGTACTTATGTAAACAAGTATTTTCTTTTCCTATTGAATATTTATGTTTCATATTTATACTCCAATTTTTATTGCAATGATATGAACAGCTCAAACAGTTAAGGAATAGTGAAGACAATGGCCTACATTGTCTGCATCTTCAGTTAAAATACATATAAATATACATGCATACACATGTGTTATGTGTATATATACATATATAATATACATTTATGGATTCATAAGACATCTATTATGTAAACCTAGAAGAGTGTGTGTGTGTGTGTGTGTGTGTGTGTGTCTATAGCTCCAAGCTAATATAGCTAACCACTGTAAAGGAGGTATTTTTAAAATTTTATTTTTTATTAAAAATTCTTGTTTAGACAGGGTTAACATTTGGACATTTTTTAAAATGTTCGAATAGTTAATTTCTTTGACCTCATCAAGTGATGAAATACATCATTTATTTTACAATACAAAATCATTTTTATATCCTTTAAAAAGGTATTTTCTCATGGTCTATCTTCTTTTACATATTTCATATATTTCATTCATTAATTTTTTCATATTCATAGTAGATTGTTTTTTGGCTATTTCTTTGTCTTTTGCGTTAGGTTCACAGTAGCTTCATATGATGAAATATGAGGATTTGTATCTTTCTTTTTGTGTTTTGGGGCATTTCATGTTGTAAAGGGAATCTATGTGTAAAATAGCTCAACAACACTATCATGTGACTCAGGAGGGGTAATTCTTCATGATTTAGTTGACTTCTTCCCTGATTCGTGTGTATCCAGGTTTTCTCTTTTCTTGAATATACTTGTGTTATCTGTATCTGCCCAAGGTATAGAACATAACTATAATTTTTAATTTCTTTCTGTGCTTGTATTAAAATGGAATACTAATAAATTTTGAACAATATAAATCATTTTATATGATTCTTATGCATATGGAATTTTATACATTATATAAATATATAAATTATGATTTTATATTTAGTAATATAATTCCATGCTCAAATATGACCATATTACAAATACCATAAGTAAATAAAATTATGATGCCAAATAACTTTGAAATAGCATTATGTGTGATAACATGCACTCAGATCTCACTTAAGAGTTTGGCTTTGTCTGTAGTACAATAATCATTTATTCAGTACTAATGTAAACATTTCTTAAAGCATATCAATCCCATAGATATCTTGAGGCAAAATAAAAGTTTTCTGACTTTATCTAAGAATGTTTTCCAAGAGATGATTATACTATTAATATCTCTCAGAAAGACCTCAACTGTCTGTTGGATAATGGATATTCAAAAGCTTAATCCATTCACTGTAAATATTCTCTTAAATGATAATTACCTTAACCTGTAGGATGATATTTTGTTAAACACATTTATAATCACAATTTTATGTTAAATGACAGCACCTGTAAGAAGTTTGGAAAGATTTACAAATAATGTCTATGCATGAAGCCAACGTAATGACTTCATAACAAGCCCTGGTTAACAACTACCAAGCATTACTTAAGAATCATGTCCATAATACAAAGAATCTATACAGTAACAACAGAATCCTTTTTTAAAAGTTAGTTACACCATACTATATTCTGCCAGAATGCCTATATCACCAACAATCACACAATTCATTATACCTGAATTTCGACTCCTCAATGGAATTTTTTTTAAAGTGAACTTTTAATTTTAGCATCTTTATATTGATTTTATTATATTGCTCATATTTCCAAATAATTACCAACCTGAATTTTTATGTAACATCCTCTGGACCTAATGACTGTATAGTAAGCATAATCAAATAGATGACAGAAGAGACATTAATTCTAAAAAATCAGTGAAGTTCAAATTTTGGCCTGATAATCTGTTGTCATGAAGTTTCTACATTTCTTACATCTGTAGCATTTTTAATACTTGGTAGTCATATCTTCTTCACTAGAAGGTTGATGTAATATAAAGATAAACTGAATACTTTTAATAAATTCATTGAAACCTATTAGTATGCATCAGAGACAGATATTGTTTTTTTCTTATTCTTTATAACTTTATTTTCATCAGTTGCATATCTATAAAAGTCATCATAAATATTGTTAAACATGATTTAGCAACAAATTCACAGAAGCAACAAAGGTATAAGTAGAAAGCGCTATACTGGGAACCAAATAACTCAATATATAACTGTATAATTAGTTGTAGATCCTTGTTCAAAATAGTTAAAGTATGTTGTCCTCAATGTCCTCATTAGTAAATGAGCGTATATAGTAAAGAATCACTAGGAATTTTTCCTTCCGAGTTCTAAATGTTGATCAGTCTTTAGGCTCTACCCTAGTTGATAATCTACATACATGACTTCAATGAATTTTCATGGTTCTTGCTGCTTACAATGGGGTTGTGTGGATGCTAATAAGTAAAACAGTATCCATGATCATAAACCAAAGGAGAATGAGTGGATTATTCACTAAAAGAATTGAAACAGTTTATTACATTTCTGGGAATCATAAAAAGAGTTTACAGTTTCATCACTCAAATAAAAATAAATTTCAAATAGATAAGAATCTTAACTGAAAAAATATAACCACAAAATTGTTATAAAACACAAACAACAATTATAAGAAAAATGAGGTATTTATAGCACACTCTGTTAGGTGAGAGCTGAGTGAAAAGAATTCAGAATTTTGTGAGCTGCTAAAAATCACGCTGCTAGTTTGACACAGGCTTCACATGGACAATGGGTCGCTTTACACTATAAAAGTTGGCAAATGCATAAGTCAGGGCTTTCTTTTTTCTCTGAGGAACTATTTGTTAAACATTTACTAGCATACCACTGTGTGTATATAACTGCTTACTGTAAGCCTAATAATTAATCAGTTACGTGCTACAGATGAGGAAACAAATGCAATAACTGGAAGTGAATTGATATCTGGAAAACTATTTTGAAAATTAAGTGCACAAATGAAAGCACAAATAGGGGCCTGATATATCAGACTACATAAATAAAACAACAAATACAAGTTTATTATTTTTATATGGTAAATAACTCATATAAATCATTAGATAATACTCTAATAAAAATCCCAGTACAGGAAATAAACAAGAGAGCCAAAGAGAAGAAATGTGAAGCATCAATATAAAGGAAACAAAACATTCACTAAATATATAGGACCCTACTCTTTTTCTTAAATCCACCACAAAATACAAAATCCTAATATTCTAGATAGCAATAAGTTTATAGAGAAGAAAACACATACACACCTCATTGGTGAAGTTCTGACTAGTATATGCAGTAAGCAAATATTTGTCTTTAAAAAAAGCCTGCAAATAATATGTATTTATATACTTCTACTCACGTGAAATTTTTGGAAAGATATATAAGAAACTAGCAGCAGTAGCAACCTACTCTCTGTAGGTATTATAGGTGTCAATGAAGACAGGAAGCAATCATAACAGGGAGACTATTCACTTTATTAAATTTTATAACTTATAAACCATATGAATATATTTTCTATTAAAATATTAATTAATAAATTTTAGAATGTGAAAAAGAAAAAAATTACAATGTCTGGTGTAAATTGTATTGTAAATGCTATGTAGATAAAAATACATAGAATGGATAAGTAGAACGAAGAGTCAATAAAAAACATATTTTGCACATTTATTTCGGTCATTTTTAGTTTCATATATACTGTGCTCTATTATCTAAATATTCCAAGGGATTAAATTTAATAAATAGAACAAAATATATATGGTAGAAGTAACATAGTTATAGACTGGAGGGTTCTAAACTCCTTTGACAGAGATAATTAAGAGAATATAGTATTTTTAATATTTCACAAAACCCAATCAGGGCCAAAAATACAAAGACATAACCGGTGGAAAATTTTTCTTCACTTAAGAAAATTAATGCAAGAAATTTCTTCAGTTTGTAAATGTTGGGAACAACGCTTTTGATACTGAAAGTACCTGTTGTTCACAGTTGGTTTTTATGGGATTCCCTAAAGCACTTACTAAGATGCATCCCCTGCTCTCCACTCCCTGCAGATCTTTTGTCAATTACGTGGGGCTCATGGCTGGGCATGGTGCAGGTACCCAGATCACATTTCACACTGGCTTTCACACTATCTATCTATCTATCTATCTATCTATATATATTTCCTGGAAGCTAACATGTTAAGAATGTGTTTACACACTATCAAGGTTGAAATGGATACAATGAGGATGTTTGTGTTCATCTTCATATAGCAAGTGGTTCAAATTTCTCATACTACAAATTATATTTTACCGTTTAAGTTGGTTACCAAGTACTTTCTGACTGGTGAAAACACTTGTTAAATGAGAAAAATATTGTTAAAAAGATGTTCCTAAAAGTGAAGCATTTTCTATAGCCCAGTAGGTTCTGAGTATTAGAATGAAACAAAAGATATGTCTACACTATTTATCGGTGTTTGTGAAAATAAACCATGACCCTTCTGTGATTTCTCTTGAATTGTATATGTCATAAAACAAAGCAATATATTTCAAAGCAAAATATACATGTCAAAACTCTGATCAGAGGCCAGGTGTGGTGGCTCACACCTGTAATCATAGCACTCTGGGAGGCCGAGGCCAGAGGATCACTGGAGGTCAGGAGTTTAAGACCAGCCTGAGCAAGAGTGAGATAAGTCTCTACTAATACCAGAAAAAATTGGCTAGGGATGGTGGCAAGGGCATGTAGTGCCAGCTACTCTGAAGGCTGAGGCAGAAGGATTGCTTGAGCCCAGGAGTTTGAGGTTGCTGTGAGCTAGGCTGACGCCACTGTGCTCTAGCCTGGGCAACAAAGCGAGACTCTGTCTCAAAAATGAAACAAAACACAAACAAACAAAACAACTATGATCAATAAATGTATGTATTATAGAAGTATAGTTTAAGTCAAATTTTTCATGAAGCAAATGAAAAACCATCACGAATTCAGATTGACCAGGAGACCCTTTTTCTGCTTTAAAAAAATAAAATAAAATAACAGCCTAGATAAGTTTTCTACTCAGGATAAAACATAATGATGCCTGCATGGATATCTTTCTTTCATAACTTTATTTCATAAAGACAGCAAATGAAAAGGGTAAAAAAGTAAGAGTGTCTGGTAAAAAGCTCAAGAAAAAAGCTAAGAAATTCACAACACTTCGGAAAATACTCCGGAGAAAAACTATTTGGCCAGGGAGCCAATTATAAACTGGAAGAAAAGACTTGTTACACACAGGAGCTACTAACAAAACTGTCACCCAGAAATGGAAATGCAAGAAATAGATTACCCATGAGTAATAACATAAAGCTTCATACTTACATAGAGTATTTCTGGGAGATACAATAAAACCAAAAATCAAGGGAAGACAGCAAGAAAGACTGACCATAAATGCTGATCCATTAAAAAATAAATTTAAAATTCTTTTAATTTGACGTAACATGGCAAAGAAGACTATATAGAACATAGGAAGGTCATATGAGTGCCACCATTTTGAAAGGATTAAAAAGGAACAACTACAATTGTGCTTTCATTGCAGAGATACCATTTACATGATTGTGCAACTGCATGCATATGGCAATCATCAACTCAGGCCAATCTGGTTTCTCATTGACTCTTTCATTACTCCCTCCCTATAACTCCTATATTATTTTGAAAGTTTGAAACAAATCCTAGATATTGTTTCATCTCACCTGTTTTCCTGTTTTCTCACTCTCTCCCCTCCAACCCCCCCCGCCCCCCCCGCCCCGTGTGTTTGTGTGTGGTGTTAACATTTAGGCTATTTTGTTTCATGTGATGTTCATTTTTAGACCTTGCTTTTCAAAATTTTTTATACAATTTTGCTTTATATTATTTAAAATATATTTTAGTTTCCAAGTTAAATCTACAAAATAAACTCCTTTTAGGCAGGCCCAACTTCTCTCTCTACCTGGGAATATTCTACTTACAATTCAGTTCTCGATTTCTGGGTTTCTGGTTTAAGGAGTGACAGATACATGACCCTTTAATTTCTGTGCCATCTGATGCAGAAAGTAGAAATTGGCAAATTTTGACGATGTAAATTCTGTATTACAAATATACTTGTCTTTAAATCCTGCATTTATTATTACTACAAATGATAGCAAATTTATTTCAAGTGCTTGTTTTATGCCATTGGATGTTGTTAGTGAGTGATTTTCATTCTCATATCAGTCTGGTAGTATAAGAATTATTTCTTTGTGTGAACAAGAAATCTGATAGTAAGGGACATTAATTATCTAATACACTAACAACTAGCAGAATTTGAATTTGAATTTAGGGCTATCTGAAAAGGAAACCAAAGAAGTAAGAATCATCTAATCTGTGACTGGTCACATTGAGAAATAGGTGGAGCACAAAGAAAAAGATATACCAATAAGCAAAATCTCTAATTAGGGAAGAAAGAGAATAAGGGAGTTTCTATCATGAAATTATTACAATGGAATTGAATTATATTTTAAAGTGAAGTTAATAAGATGATGTGTTAATTGTCTATGCACAGCAAAAAATGTGCTAAATTTGGAAAGGAAACCAAACCATAGTGAAGCAATGTACAAGTAATGGCATAAGAGAAGAGCAAATACATAAAGTTCCAGAAAATGTGCCCTTGTTATTTTTTGTCACATCATTAAGAGGTAAAAGGAAACTCCTATTATAAGATACTGTATTTGGCACAGGCTGAAATAGTCTCCTTTTACTTCAAATATAAAATAATAACAAAATATTTTGTCTTATTTTGTCTTATTTAGTTACTTCTATCATTTAGGTTTATGGCCACCTTAGTCCTATTAGTTTTCATTTTGTTATTAAAACGCTTTGTCCTTTTCCATTGTCTTGTGGTTCCTTTTCTTATGTACGCATTCTCTATACATGATTGTCGAATTTTTATCTTCTGAATTTTCTAAGTTTGATTGAGGTATAATTGATACACAAAGAATTGCACATACTTAATGTGCCCTATTTGATGAGTTTGGGCATATGTTTACACCCATGATGCCATTACCATGATGAAGATGATAGAAATACTGACAGCTCTCAAAGTTTCCTTGTGTTCCTTTGTTTTTGTTTGTTTGTCCTAAGAACATTTAACATGAATCTACCCTCTTAAAATTTGAAGTGCACAATTCCATATTGTTAACTATAGGCACTATGTTATATGACGGGTCTCTAGAACTTATTTATCTAGCATAATTGAAACTATAAAGTTCCATTAAACCCCACTGCACAATAATGCCCCATTTCCCTCACCACCCCCAGCCTATGACAATCACTATTGTACTTCCAGCTTCTATGACTTTTGCTATTTTGAATACCTCGTGTAAATGGAATCATGCAGTATTTGTCCTTTTGTGACTGATTTATTTTACTTAACATAATGTCCTCCAGTTTCACCTAAGTTGTCACAAAGGACTGGATTTCATTCTCTTTTAAAGCTGAGTAATATCCCATTGTATCTATTGACAATGTTTTCTTCATACATTCATTGGCCCATGGGCATGTAAGGTGTTTCCATATCTTGGCTATTGTGAATTATATTTGCAATGTACATGGGAGTGGAGACATCTCTTCAAGGTTCTAATTGAAATTATTTTGGGTAAATAGTCAGAAGAGGGATAGATGGATTACATGGTAGTTTTATTTTTGACTTTTTGAGGCATTCTGTACTATTTTCCTCAGCTGCTTCACCACTTTACATTCCCAATAGGCACAAGAGTTCCAATTTCTCCACGTCGTTGCCAACACTTATCTTTGGAATTTTTGATAACAGCCATTCTAATAGGTTCAAAATGATAATCTAATTGTACTTTTGATTGGCATTTCCCTGACAATGATGCTGAGCGTCTTTTCATATATTGTTGGCTATTTGTATGCATTCTTTATACAGTGTTCATTATTCTTATTTCTGCTGCTTAAAGTACAGTACATCTTTTATTTCATTTTGGAGGATTTATCAGACCCTTCTTAGTCTCCTCTTATCTTCCATTTTTTTCTTTGAATTTCCCTTAACCAAAGTATCAGTTTCTTTGCTTTCACAGTGTGAGTATGTGTGTATATATGTGTGTATGTGTTTATATAATGGTCCTTTCCTATTAAAAATAGAAGTTAAGTATCTATACATTGGCCCCACACTGGTTCATTTATAATAATCATTGTCACTTTGTAAGTATAATTATATATGCTGACTATTTAATAAAAATTGTAAGATGGAAGTGGTTAGAGAATGGGGAAAAGAAGTAATAGCTTAGATGTAGATGTTCTATTCTGAGATACTTTCTCTCAATATAGATAGTGTGTTCTTGATAGTCTGGATTTTTTATTCCTGAGTGATAAAGAAACTTTGATAACTTTTCATGGAGCCATGTGGACTATAAAGTGTTCATTTGTGACAATGTCCATATCCCTTCCCCTGCCTGGATCAGCACTCACTTAATATAATTGCCAGCCCCAGGCTCCCTTTCTATCCACCAATGCCTCATGCAAAAATGACTCTTTTAAAAGAGTATGATATGTCTGTAGGATCTCATTCATCCCCATCTTCTCTAACTTTCCATCATTTTTATAGAAATGCAGAGTTAAAATTTCTTTCTTGTTTCATTTGTATTTCTTTGCTTAACTAATATGGTTATATATTTGTTCATGCTTGTATTGGGTGTTTATATTTCTCTTTCCTATTATAATCATTAGTTTTCTTGACCCTTTATTTTATTAATATCTATTTGTTTGAAATTTCCATGCATACTTTGTGTATCAATCTGTCATAAACATTATGACTATTTACCAATTTATCATTTGCCTTTAATTGCTATGCTTTTCTTTTCAGTATATGTTAGTATTCGAAGTTTTTGAAACTAAAAGACAGTATATTGGTTTTCTGCTGTCATTATGCATAGGAAAGGACTTTTCCCCTGAGATGAAAACATTATCTACTATATTTATTGTTACTTCTTTAAAATTTACTGTTTTATGTGTAGATTTTGTTTGGATATTGTTTAAGATCTTTGACTAAATGTGTCCACTACCCACACGTTCCTCAGATTTGTTTCAAACGTCATTGCATTTGAGACATAATTTGCAAAATCTATTGCTTGAAATTTGGTTTGTTTCCAAGTATATTGCACACAGAATTTTCTTTTTATTTTCTTTAATTTTTGATATGGTCACAGAGAAGAGAAGGACATAGAGTTTTTCACTATATTATATTTATCCAAATGTCTACAAGAGTAAACTTTTTCAAGTACAAATTGGACCTATACAAAATGAACTTGGAAGAACTTCCTTTTGAATTAAGCTATGAGAAGTTTTGCTCCTTGGTTTATCTTGTAAAGACAGAAAGCTCTACCTCCTTTATATTCTGCCTACACCCTCAGAAAAGGTGGTTGGTGTGCGGGATGGCTGAGTGAAGGGAAACAGTATTCACTGCATACAGCAAATTTGTTTTATTTTGTTATATTCATTATTACTGTGAAAGAAACCACCATAAAATTTACTGATTAAAACTCTGTGTTCAGCAATATAGGTAGTTACTCTGCTAATCTTTCTGGATTCATGCATATGACTGCAGTCCTCCATCAGGACTGCAGGGTTCAAAGTTGGCTCTTGCACATTACTGTAAGCTCTCAGGTGAACACCTTGATTCTCCCACTGGTGGCTTCTTATCCTTCAGTAGACTAGACTGGGCTTTCCTAACATGGCACTCTCAGATGGCAAGAGTGAAAATTATATGGCTTCCTGACTGTAGACTTTGCTTGCCATTTCTGCCACATATTATTGGTCAGTGCAAGTTATAAGTAAAGCTCAGAGTCAAGGAAGGTGGATAAATAAACTTCACCTTTTAATGAGAACAATGGCAATGTCACAATGTGAAGGGGCATGGACTCTCAGAGAGGCATGAAACATTGAAAGTCATTAATATAAGGCAAAGCAAGAATTTTTCCTAACAGTCTTCATCATCATCAAACATAATTATGACTTTTATATTATTAATAGATCATATTAGTTTTTCTGGATTTAGCAATCCTCTTGATCTGACAAAGGAAGAGTTCATGGTTTTAATTTTCAGAAATTCTTCAGAGATGAAATCATCTCATAATATCAACAAGAAAGTGTCTAAGGGTGATCAGTAAATCACTCCATGTCATTCCTAAATCAGTCCTCTGACAAAATTAGATTAATATTGCAACCATTTACTCAATGATTATTTGGTGCCAGGTTCTCAGGTAAGCACTTAAAATAATTACCTCTTTAAAATTTACAACATCCCTAGGAGGTCTGTATTATTATCCTCCCTTTCAGTTGTGAAATATCAGACCTGAAAATTGATATACATTCTACTTCTGATTATTCCATAGTTAGTAAACAAAGAAATGATACTTCAAACCTAAGTCTCTTTGACTCAAGGTTGTGCTGCTAAACACTATGCCGTAGTCATAAAATATCTTAATGGGTTTATTGAAATTTAAAATTCTTGGTAGGATTTTATTTATTCACATATATTTTCTTTTGAATGGTAAGTTAATCTGTATTTCACCTGCGAATGACCCATGAAACAATCTCAGAAATGTTTTAAATAAAAACAATTATTCAGTAAAACTTGCTGTACAAATAATAAAATGTACCAAAATGCTGCAGTAATGAAATGAATTTAGTAGCTTTACAAAGGCAGGCAGATTGATCAGAGGAATAAAAAGAAAGCCTAGAAGTAAATTCTCCTAAATATAAGAAACTCATACATAATTAAGGTAGGTGTTGGAAGAGTATGGAAAGAAATAATTATTGTATAGTGTTAAATAATTTGTCTAAGCACAATTTTAACTGTTTTTTTTTTTCAAGTTCTCTCTCTTTATTCATGGTTGGTGAAGAAGAAACAAAGGGGTGAGGTGGGGATGGGAAAGGAACTACCTTTATCTGCAAAAAATTGGGCATGTTGAGCATTGTAGCCATGTACTGCTGCAATTAACCAGAAAGGATGCTCAGTTATCCAGAACACCCACTTTTGTACATAAGCTATATTTATATATAATAAGATGTATGCAAATTAATGAAGGAAATATAGGGAAATATCTTTTAGGCTTCAAAATGGGAAAAAAAATCTCTCTTAAGCATAAAGCCAATTGAGATTGGTTCTACCTAAAATGAAAATATTAGTGATTTTACTCAAATGGTTATGTTAGGAAATGTTTACCCTCACTAGAAAGCAAAAGGAATACAAAATAAAATTAAATCCCAAATTTAGGTTAGAATTTTGGAAAAGTACAGAAGATCTCTGAATGTCCAGGACTAGCATGAGAGGGAAAAACATCTATATAAGAAAAAACCTGGTAGGAGATTGAAATGGTATACATTTCTTTTTTTTTTCTTTTTTATTTTTTTAGTTAGGGTATACTTTTTTTGTTTCAGCTTATTATGGGGGTACAAATGTTTAGGTTATGTATATAGCTCATGCCCCCCACCCCCCCAAGTCAGAGCTTGAAGCGTGTCCTTTCTTGAAAGCAATTTAACACTACAAACCCACATCTTCACTTTGCTCTTGTTGGTGTTGCCTGCGGAAAAACAAAAAGAAAGTTTTCCCAAGGAAATTATAGAGGTTTTAGATATCTAAAAATTAAGTTTAGATAAATAAATGATTGTATTTTCAGAAACATTACTTACTGTTTACCCATTAAAAATCACATTGAAGAATGTGATGGGTATACATCTTTGTAAATACAATTCACACTTGAACAACACAAGTTTGAATTTCAGGGATCCGCTTATACATGGATTTTTTTCAATAAATGTTACAGTAAGTATACCTGCCTCTCCTTCTATCTCCTCACCTCTTATGCCTCTGCCACCCCAAGACAGCAAGATCAATGCCCTCTCCTCAGTCTACTCAACATGAAGGTGATGAGGATGAATACCTTTACAATGATCCACTTCCACTTAATGAGTTGTAAATATATTTCTGTTCCTTATAATTTTCTTAATAACATTTTTTCTCTAGCTTACTTTATTGCAGTAATACACTATATAATATATACAACATATAAAATATGTATTAATGGACTTCTTATATTATCAGTTAGTCTTCTGGTCAACAATAGGCTGTTAGTAGTTAAGTTTTGGGAGAGTCAAAGTTATATGCAGATTTTTCAACTGTGCAAGGAGTTGATGCCTCTAATCTCCACATTGCTCAAGAGTCAACTGTAATTTGATCTTTATTTTGTAAACAAATACATAGTAATGCTAAAAGAATATGTACATGATACTGATAATTGATCTATTATTTTAAGGATGGTTTTTATTTTCTGGTTTTAGTTTTGTACTATTCCGTATTCTTCAAGTACTATAATATGTATATACATAGATAAAGAATATTGAAAAAATTTAGCAAATATACCACTAGGACAGACCAATCATATCAATAATAACACCAAGCAGAGTGAGTTTTGCTATAAACCCATACTAGTACTGCAATGCTATGACTACTGAATGTAAATCAGCAATATACAATGTATATAATGTATACAAGGTGTACATATAATGTAAACAATGTATACATTTTATACATATAATGTAAACAATGTATACAGTGTATACAATGTATACGTATAATGTAAACAGTGTATACAATGTATACATATAATGTAAGCAATGTATGCATTGTATACAATGTATACATATAATGTAAAGATTGTATACAGTGTATGCATATAGAGTAAAGATTGTATACATTGTATACATATAATGTAAAGAATGTATACATATAGTGTAAACAATGTGTACATTATATACAATGTATACATATAATGTAAACATTATAGCTTTCACTATCAGAAGAAAAAAAGCAAACAATTTTATCAAGTGAAAAAGGAAAAAGTACAGGGGACGATACATGAGTTTATTGATAGTACCCCTGAAGGAGGGAGATATGTTTAATCTGCTTAGAACAATGACAAAAGGTAAAATTTTGAAAGAGATAAAATAGAAGTTGAGATAAAAAAAATGCATTAAGAAATCAAAAGGTCCGTTTTAGGAAACCCAACTAAAAATGAGCTTTGGAGAGAGAGAGTAAAAATAAGAAAATACTAGAAATTAATTATAAAATAAATAAAGATGAAAATTTACTAAAAAACCAAGAATGCTGACAAAAGGCAACATATATCAGAGAGAAAATACAAAACCAAATAAACAAAGGATAATAACAAGCTAACAGGAGTCTTTTCATTGGCAACAAAAGATAAAAAATGCAGTAAGACAATGTCTTCAAATTCCAAGGAAAACTTATTTTGAAATAGAATTCTACACCTAACTAAACTATTAAATATAAGAAAATAAAGCTATTTCAGTGTTTCTATAATTGGGAAAGATTAAATCCCCAGATTCTTTCTGGGAAAATAAACTGAGAATCCATTTTAATAAAGAAATATTGAAAAAACAATGAAGAGGATAATGTGGAATATAAGAAA
This sequence comes from Varecia variegata, assembly GCA_028533085.1. Classification (NCBI taxonomy): domain Eukaryota; kingdom Metazoa; phylum Chordata; class Mammalia; order Primates; family Lemuridae; genus Varecia; species Varecia variegata. Next base: position 32,517,784 of record CM052443.1, read on the forward strand.
TGGTGGAAGCAACCAACAGTTCAATGAAGATAAATATTAATGAGGCATCAAGTGGTCCTAATCTGAACAGATGATCAGCTCCACAAAATGCTGTATGCAAGAAAAATGGGTGGGTTTCATGCAATTATTCAAAAAATAGCTAAAATTTTGGGATATATTAGTATTATAGTAAAGAAGACATATTTATTTTTTCAAAGACAAAAAGAAAAATAAAGAAGGAAGGAAGGGAAGGAGGGCAGGAGGGAGAGAAAAAGGAAGGAAGAGAGAAATATAATAACTTGAAATTTGAAATTTCAGGAGAAACAAACTATATAATAAAGCTATGGCTAACAATCCAGCTGATAACCAAATCGAGAAGGAAACACTATTTATAATAACTACAAAAATTAAATACCTGGGAATATATTTAACAAAGAAGATGAAAGATCTCTACAAAGAAAACTACAAAACACTGATGAAAGAAATTGTAGATAAACAAATGAAAAAACATCCTATGCTCATGAATCATAAAAATTCATATTTTTCAAATGACCACACTTCCCGAAGCAATCTATAGTTCAATACAACCCCTATCAAAATACCAATACCATTTTTCACAGAATTATAAAAAAAAATCCTAAAATTCATATGAAACCAAAAAAGAACTCAAATACCCAAAATAATCCTAAGCAAAGAGAACAAAGCTGGAGGCATCACATTACCTGACTTTATACTACAAAGCTATAGTAACTAACACATCATGGTACTAACATAAAATAGAGGTATAGATCAATAGCACAGCATGGAGAACCCAGAAATAAAGCCTAATATAAAAATAGATACATAGATCAATGGAACAGAATAGAGGACCCAGAAATAAAGTCTAATATAAAAATAGACATATAGATCAATGGAACAGAATAGAGAACACAGAAATAAAACTATATATCTACAGCCAATTGATTCCTTGACAAAGTCAACAAAATACACTGGGAAAAAAACACTCTTTTTAATAAATGGTGCTCAGAAATTTGGATTTGCCATACGTGGAAGAATAGACCCATACCTCTCGTACACACAAAAATTAAGCCAAGGTGAATTAAAGACTTAAATGTAAGACCTGAAACTATAAAATTACTAGAAGAAAACCTGGGAAAAACTCTTCTGGACATTTAGGCAAATAATTCATTCCTAAGACCTCAAAAGCACAAGCAACAAAAACAAAAATAGACAAATGGGACTTAATTAAATTAACTAAAAAGTTTCTGTACAGCAAAAGAAATAATCAACCAAGTGAACAGAAAACCTGTAGAATAGGAGAAAATATTTGTAAACTATGGATATGGCAGGGAACCAATATCTAGAATTTACAAGGAACTCAAGCAACTCAACATGGAACAAAACAAAACAAAACAAAACAAATAACTCCATTAAAAAGTGGGCAAAAGACACAAATAGACATTTTTCCCAAAGAAGATATACAAATTGCTAACAAGTCTATGAAAAAATGCTCAACATCACTAATCATCAGAAAAATGCAAATTAAAACCACAATGAGATATCATCTTGCACCAGTCAGAATGGATATGATTAAAAAGTAAAATAATAACAATAATAATAATAATAAATAGAAATTAGCAAGAAAGAGAATGGATATTAGTACAACCTGTATAGAAAAGAGAATGGATATTTCTCAAAAATTTAAAAGCAGAGCTATCATTTGATCCAGCAATCACACTACTGCATATTTACTCAAAGGGAAAAAAATGATCATATGAAATTGTATCAAAAAGATACCTGTACTTATATGTTTATTCACAATAGCAAAGATACAGAATCAACCAAGTATCCATCAACAGATGATTGGACAAAGAAAATGTGGTGTGTGTGTGTATGTATGTGTGTGTGTGTATGTGTGTGTGTGTGTGTGTGTGTGTATATATACATATATATATCAGAATACAATTGAACCATAAAAAAGAATGAAGTCATGTTGTTTGCAGCAGCATGATGAAACTGGAGGCCATTATCTTTTTTTTTTTTTTTTTTTGAGACAGAGTCTCCCTTTGTTGCCCTGGCTAGAGTGAGTGCCGTGGCGCCAGCCTAGCTCACAGCAACCTCAAACTCCTGGGCTCAAGTGATCCTACTGCCTCAGCCTCCTGAGTAGCTGGGACTACAGGCATGCACCACCATGCCCGGCTAATTTTTTCTATGTATATTTTAGTTGGCCAGATAATTTGTTTCTATTTTTAGTAGAGACGGGGTCTCGCTCTTGCTCGGGCTGGTCTTGAACTCCTGACCTCGAGCGATCCACCACCTTGGCCTCCCAGAGTGCTAGGTGGAAGCCATTATCTTAAATGAAACAACTCAAACACAGAAATACAAATACTGCTTGTTCTCACTTATAAATGTAGGCTAAATGGTGTGTACACATGAACATAGACTATGAAGTGATAGACACTAGAAGACTCAGAATGGTGGGTGATAAGAAATTATATAAAGAGCACAATGTACATTATTCAGGTGATGGATATTAGTACAGTGAAAGCCCAGATTTTACCATTGTGCATTTTATCCATGAAACAAAATTGCACTTGTACCCCTTAAATTTATATAAATAAAAAATAAAATATGAACTCAACTAAAATGTGGCATAAATGTAAGCAACTTTTGAAATGTAAGCCTGGAGGTTCAAATGAAACCCAAAATGGAATAGAAAACTTAATCTTTGACCTGTAAAGAAAAAATGTCCTACAAAACTATATGATTTTGTTCTGAAGAGTACTGTTCATATTCATAAAGACATAATGATGTTTGCTTTCAACTTTTAGAATCAAACTTCAGGTAAATCATGGACAATTTAAGATAATCAGCAGAAGGCAAATGCAGTCAACCTTGACAATAAAAAGTTGAAGGGACAGATGAAAGAACCAGGAGGGGGCAGAGCAGATACCAAGGAAAGGCTTTTAATATTAAATTTTTCACTTTATGTGTGGGAGTCAAAGCTAATGGAAAATATGGTTTAAGCATATTATCTAAAGTTACATGTAAAAGAAGTACAAAAATTAAAATCAATTGTAGAAGAAAAAAATTTCAGGTGGGATTGAGTGGAAGTGGAGGTTGAGGAATATGAATTAAATCTCTACTCTTCCAAACTGAATGTCCATATCTGAATTTAAATAAAATAATAATATAATAAGATTTCTTTTACAATTAAGGAGAAACTGTCATTGGACTAAAATGAGAAAAAAGATGCATCTCCAGGAAGAAGTGAGAGAATAAGGGGAGAATGAAGAGCTGCTGCTTTTCATAAAACTGTAATTTTTTTTTTTTTTGAGACAGAATCTTGCTGTCTCCCCAGCTAAAGTGCAATGTAGTGGCATCATGATAGCTCACTGCAACCTCAAACACCTGGGATCAAGCAATCCTCCTGCCTCAGCCTCCAGAGTAGCTGGGACTACAGGTGCATATGCTTAGCTAATTTTTTCTGATTTTAGTAGAGACAGGGTCTTGCTCTAGCTCAGACTGGTGTCAAACTGCTAAGCTCAAGCCATTCTCCTGCCTCAGCCTCCCAGAGTGCTAGGATTACAAGTATGAGCCACCATGCCTGGCCAATACTGTAAATGTTTATGTTTTGTCATATATATACATTAAATTGATAAAAGTTTTAAAATAAATTTTAGCATAGAAGCATATGAAAACACTTGGTAGCTTGATACTTATGCTCAATTTGAGGACTTCAAGTACCTATACAGATCCTAGCTTGACCATTCCTTACATTAAAGCAAATTCTCTTATTTTAAAATTGATGCCATTTATCCTTGCCCTCCACTATTTAGCTAGTTTTTACTAGAGTTGATAATTCCAAAAGTCTTCATTCTGACCTGTTTTAACAAATGGGACAAGAAACAATACCTATGGAGAAGCTCTTAGAGTAAAACAGAATTCTAAAAAAAATACAGTTGTATTAACATACCTCTTTGCACATTATAAAGGCAAATTAAAACTTACTCAGCTAATTTTGTAAAAAATATTCAGTCTGTGAAGAAGCAGAGAAGTTACAAAGTAATGTAAAACAATAGTGTATAAAAAGTTATGTACAATGTGTATTTCTTGCTGAAAGCAAAAGCCTGTACAAAATAAAAATAGATCATAATTAGATATGTCTCTCTAAAAATGTAATTGTGCAATGGTTTGAAAGTACTTGCCAATAATAGTTCTCATTCTCAAAATTTATGCCTAGGTCCAACTGTATCTCTTCACCCTTCTCAACAGATTTAATAGACATCTTTTTTTTTTCCACACACAGTTTCTGCAATTAAATTATGACTATAAATTGTCAGTGTAGGGCAAAATTTCCCAAGGGCATCAATAAGTGCACAATTCAATTTCAGTGTAATGGCAAGAATGGCCAAATATAAAAATAATCAGCCAAATAAAGGAGCAATTAAATTCCATGCCTGTAAAAATGCAGGTGCAAAATATAATGCCACAGCTAAATCTCATGAAAAATTTGGCCCTTCATATCAAATTAAGTTGACAGTCAATGTTTTTGGCATAAAGATGAAAGTATTATAGGAGAGAGACAATTTGAGATATGAATTGTGCCCCAGTAGGGGCCAACCTAGAGTGTGTTAATCACAACTACATTTGAAGAATTCTGCACTGAGTCAAAATAATTATGTCAACTGAAATACCTTCTCATAACAAAATACTTTGAAAATATTGCCTGCTAAGGATGAATGGAGGAAGCAATTATGTACCTGAAATTGGAAACCTGATACAAATCATCTTTCATTATAATATCATAAAATCTGAAGTCCACAATGTATAAACACAGATTATTATCCCATTAGCCAGACTTTCCTTTATTGGTGAACATGAGACAGGAAATGTTAATGCTGATGATAACAAAGACTTGCATATATTTTATAGAAAACAAAATTATTTTTTAATTCAGTAAAATAGCTGCCTTCAAATATCATTTTCAAAATAGGTGGCAAAGGACTTATTTATGCACTTGGACACTTAGGAAATATTGCCTGGGATTCCCTGGACACACTGAGTATGTAAATGCTCTTCCAAATAATTAACGAAATGTAAAATACATGTTAATCTTAGGCCATATTTTCTTTTTGTTGTTCTAATGACAAACCTAAATAAAACAATCATTTTTATTTGCAATTGAGATAATTAAAAAATGCAAGTTGCCTATAGAAAGATTTTATAATTCGATCCAGCATGACTTAGGTTCTTAACATTAATTTGGGATCTAGCTGTTCACTTGTTACATAGTTCTTCACCCTATTAAGCACAGTAAAATGCCTTAATAAGTAATGGATAATCTTACTGCAATATTTTTTCCTGGTCCATATTGTTTTATATGTCAACAAATAGAAGAGAATTGCTAAAAGCTCAATAATGGCTATCTGCTGAAAATTCCTCTTCTCGAAGCCAATGCAAACTAAAATATACTTATGTGATAATTTATCTTGCATCTTGACCATGAAGAATATGTGGGTTATGTTTTGGTCCATGGAAGAGGTAAGAACAGTGTAAGACACCAGTTAACAGTTTCTTTTTCCAACAAGTACAAAGGTATGGAATAAAATAATTGTCTGTTGTATTCACTAAATATTGCTGATAGATCCTATACCATAAACCTAATCCATGAAACTTCCCATGAAAAAAATCAATTGTACTCTATAAGTCAACTTATTAAGAATAAATATAATGATTATCATTTATAAAGGAAGGTCTTATTAGTACATCTATATTTTC
>CM052443.1:32524043-32551418 GCA_028533085.1 Varecia variegata
TATTTTCAAATGAAGAAACTGAGTCATAGAAAAGTAATGTAACTTGGCAAAGACACAGAGTCAGTAAACAACAAAAATGACCAGGAGGATCATCTCGCAATAATCCTATGAAAAGCCTACACTAGTTTTAAAGCATTTTTATGAAAAATAATAGAGTTCATTTAAAACATATAATTTTCCCTATCAGAAATGCCATAAATATTCTTAAGATAATTTTTAAAAATTCTGCCTGTCATACTACTATTTTGACTGAAGAGATTATAGTGCAATTTGATGTTTTAATGAAGCTCCAATTTAACAGTTAAGGGAAACTAGCAAGCACACAATAACAAACACAACAGGGAGCAGGCCTTTTTTCTTAATTATTATTCCTTTGAAAGTCAGTAGAAGAAAACTGAATTTAAGAAAGAGATTTTTTACCAAATTAAATGTAAAATTACAGTCATACACTGATAAAATACTTTTTTTCTACACTGAGATTCAGCTGAGCATTTCATGTTTTGAACAATAAATGGGATTTATCTTCCAATCTATGGCATTATAGTTTGTTGTTGAGTTTTCTCCCTTGTTATCTGAGACTTCTATTTATGCCATAGTTTGCTTGTGTGTTTTTTATTCTTTGATTTGTATTTTCTTAACATTCAAAATGTAATACATTTTTACATTCTTCTGTCTCAGCAATCTGGATAATAAGTTTCTAGGGACTTAAAGTGCTAAATTCTGACTATTTCTTTTACAATTGCATAAGATCATCAGTTTTGAATTCTCAACTTGTATGTAAAACCATTTTTCAAGATTAGTTCAATACATATCCCACATCTATAGCTTTATTAATTTTTCATTATGACTGGTTGTCTGAGGAAATAAATAACCAAACAAAAGAAAAAGGGTATATCTGGTATATTGATGGCTCTTCATGCTAAGTTGGCATCATCTGGAAGTATGACTGCTATAGCATCACAGTTCTACTCAGGAATGTCCCTAAAAGACAATAGAGAGGAGAAATATTCCCAATGGGCAAACTTTCACAGGGTACATTTGTTTTCTACTCTAAATGAATGCGGTTATGGGCAAAGATCTTGCACTAATTTATAGGTGGTGGCCAACACTTTGATCCGGTGATCAGGAAATTGAACAAAATTAGAAGACTGATGATAAGGAGATCTGGGCAAAAGTAATGTCAGTTGACTTCCCGAAATGCATGCAGAGTGTGTAAATATTTACACACATAACAGGAATGCCACAAGGTGCTACAAAGTAGGCTATGAATAATCAGGAAGATATAGAGGCTTGGTGTTTGGCCGTCATTCAGATTCTATCCCTAACATCATAGGGCTTGGTCACTATACTTATGTACAAAAAAGGCAATATTAACAGGGGTGGAGGTTGCACATACCTTCAACAATTTAGAAGTTCCGTCTCTCTTATGGTTTGAATGTGTTCCCTGCAAAACTCTGGTGTTGTTAGTACTAAGGTGATAGTACTAAGGTGTTAGTACTAAGGTGATAGTACTAAGAGGTGGGCCATTTGAGAGATGATTAGGCCATGAGGGCTATTCCCTCCTTAATGGAATGAAGGCCCTTTTAAAAGAGACTTCCCATCCTTCTTGAGAAGGCTTTCCAAGTATGATTCAAAGGGAATTGAGTGTTGTGATCTAGGTCTTTGGTCACTGCAGTCTAAAAACTGAATATAGAAGTAACATACCTTAACATGAAAGAAGCCATATATGACAGGCTCACAGCTAGTATTATACTGACCAGGGAAAGCTAAAAGCCTTCCCTCTAAGATCTGGAACAAGACAAGGATGCCCACTTTCACCACTTTTATTCAACACAGTACTAGAAGTTCTAGATATGGTAATCAGAAAAGAAAAAGAAATAAAGTGCATCCAAATTGGAAAGGAAGAAGTTGACTTAAACTCTGAAACAAGCAGAAATTCATTACAGAATAAAAGACATTGTGGGTCTAAAGTCATTGATGAATAAAATATAATATTGCATGCAAGCTTCCTTTTTAAAATCAAAGGCATCACTCAGCAGTGGTGAATCCAAAGTTCCTAAAACCAGAAGATTATATGATCAGGTGGGCAGAATTTCTTTATGCAAAAGAACAGAAGTATGAATACAAAAGTAGGACTAAAGCTTGGGAAAGAGACTTTTAACTACAGAGTTCTAAAGCTTAAACTTCATTAGCTTCAAGGAAATAACCACTTGTGGTCTAAGAAACCTAGACCAATCATCACACATCAAGTAAAGCATTAGAAGTGACCTGTCAAAGTCAAAACAGAAATAAGATGTCCACTAACCATAATCGTGGTCAACGCGGTACCAGTTGTTTCATCCGATAAAGAGGAAAACACAAATTGGAAACAAAAGTTACATGTGTGTGAAAAATAAGAAAAAAAGCTATCATTAGTTGCAGATGATCTGTGTGTATGCACATGTGTATGTGATCAAGTATACAGAAAACCCTTTAGAATCAAAGGAAATACTATTGGATATAATGAGCAAAATCTGCAAGTTGGCCAGGTACAAGATAAATAATTAAAATCAGTAATTTTCATGGTCACTGGAAATAACCATGTAGAAAATAAAATAGAAAAAATAACATTCAAAATAGCAAAACTAACATAAAGTTGTTTGTAGTGAATCTAAAAAATGTGTATTCATAAAACTTTTCTGAAAGAGGTACAAAAAATTAGCTAATCAATATGTTATTCTATGTTGCTATATAAAAAAATTCAATGTTGCAATTAATCTATACATTTCAAACTACAAATATAATGTGATAGTCAAAATCTCAATAGGATTTTGAATGTAAATCAACACAGAAATGTGAAATAATCTGGGAAAGATTATATAGAGATTTTGGCATTATAAGTTTTTTTTAATCTTGCTGAAATTCATATAAGGTAAAATTAACCACATAAGTGAACAATTTGGCAGCATTTACTGCTTTTATAATGTGTGCAATGACCACTTCTGCCTAGTTCCAGGACATTTCCATCACTGTAAAATATAAACCTATGCTCAGTAAATAGTCACTCCCCATTCCTCCCTTCATATGCCCCTGGCAACCACCAATCTGCTTTCTGTTCCTATGGATTTACCTATTCTAAATATTTCATATAAATGAATCATACCATATCTGAATTTTTATGTCTGGTTTCTTTCACTAAGCATGTTTTTGAGGTTCATCTGCATTATAGTATATGTCATTATTTCATTTCTTTTCATGGCTGAATAGTATTCCATTATATATCACAATTTGTTTACCTACTTCACATATTGATGGACTTTTGAGCTCTTTTTACCTTGTAGTGATTTTGAATATGAACATGAAACAGAACATACATGTGTCTGTTTGAATCTGTTTTAATTCTTTGGGGTATATACATGGCATTAAAATAATTTATTAAAATAATGTGGGGGACATTCTCTACCAGATGGTAAAATATGTCATAAAACTATGGTATTGGGACAGTGATAATAAATTGATAAAACTAGAGACCACAAGATCAGAATCAAATCTATGTTTGATTATAATATATGGTAAGTGTGGCATTTAATTCTATGGGAAATTTAATAAACTTTTAATATGATAGGAAAATTGGAAAAACAGTTGGAAAAAGTAAAAGCTAATTTCTGTGCTTACCTCCATCATTACCAAAATAAAATCCAAATATCAAATAAATAACTATAAAAGCCAAACAATAAAGTATCAGAAGAGAATATAGGATTACCCCTTTAAAAATATGGGGTACAATAATATATTCACAGCTTTCAGAAAGTAAAAGTATTTTTAAAATATGAAACAGTATATAAAAACAAAAATTAAAACATTAATAAATTTATCCAAATTATTTTAAAAATCACATATGTGATAAAATATACCAGACACAAGTATGTGATAAAACATCTGCAACATAACTGAATCCAGAAAATATGGAGAACTCTGATGAACCACTAAAATCAATGACTACAAAAAATTGAGAAAATTTTATGTACAGTATCTTTACTTTTGGTGAAACTATATGTTGACACAAAATATCAGAGGTGAATTTTAGAGTACTTATTTAAATTTATTATAAAATTTGCCAGACACAGTGGCTCATGCCTATAATCCTAGCACCCTGGGAGGCTGAGATGGGAAAATTGCTTGAGCTCAGGAGTTTGAGACCAGCCTGAGCAAGAACGAGACCCTGTCTCTACTAAAAAAAAGAAAAAAAGAAATAGAAAAAATAACCGAGTTTTGTGGTGTGCACCTGTAGTTCCAACTACCTGGAAGGCTGAGGCAGGAGAATTGCTTGAGCCCAGGAGTTTGAGGTTGCTGTGAGCTAGGCTGATGCCATGACACTCTCTAGCCTGGGCAACATAGTAAGACTCTGTCTCAAAAAAAAAAAAAAAAAAAAAATTATAAAATAAGTTTGTGCTTCTGTTCCATGATTACTTTTTAGGAAATTAACTATAAAGACTCCTTCATGTCCTCATTTTCAGAAAATCAACATTTTTGACAAATAATTTAGAATGTTAAAATGTAAGTCATTTTTCTCTATATTTGCGTAAAAACAACAGTAAAAATTTGATTGAAATATTTTCATTTAAATATTACATATGTCTATGTGAATATACATATGTGTGTGTATATAAAAAAAATATATATATACATATATATATATATATATTTGTACAGATGTTCCTGGACTTATGATGGGGCTACGTCCTGAAAAACCAATGGTAAATTGAAAATATCGTAAGTCTAAGGGTGCATTATTGATTTACAATATTTTCAATTTGCAATAGGATTATCCAGATATAACCCCATCATGAATAGAAGAGCTTACTGAATGTAATATATTGTTTCACACCATCCTAAAGTCCAAAAATCCTTACTTGAACCATTTTAAGTCCGTCATTTTGTGTAGGAAACTGATATATTCCAAATGGTCAACCAATGCCCCCTTTTGGTAGCAAAAAAGAACACTGAATGTGATTGCCTATATATTATTTAAGATTATAGAAAAAATTCATTAATTTCTGTAATTATTTGTGTAATGAGCTTAATTAATTTATGTTTACCCTAATAATATTTTAAAACATCATACCCTTAGCAGGTATAGATTTTTAAACTAAAAAGATGTTTTTAAATTATCATATATCCAGATCACTGCTGGCTTCAAAATTCTAAAAGAAAAATAAAATATAAAACAAACACGTTAACTTTTTTCTTTTGTTTATTTTTGTACATCTTTATAACAGTGTATTTGAATTCAATAAGTTTCCAAGAAAACTCCCTTTGCAGTCTAGAAGAAGGTGTTGAGAAAAAGAAGACAGGGTTTGACTTCTATGACTTTTTCCACCATCTGAGTTCCTTTTTGATATTTTTCATGTAGTTTTTAAAATAAAACTTACATTTTAATAAAGGATCTCAGATTGAAAGAAAATGAGAGATAGGGGAAGGAGGATGGAGAAAGAGAAAGAGACAGTGAAAGAGAAAGAGAAACAGAGAGAGAGAGAAAGGGAAATCATTTGTTAAATGAATTTATAAGTGAAGAGATTTATCTATTATTTGGATAATTGAAGAGTTAATATTAATGTGATGTGAATCAGCAAGACTGAAGTTAATGAATATGACTGGATGTAAGAAATATTTGAACAATGTGGTCTGAGAAGATGCATGGTAAAATTTCTATTTTTTAAAATTTGTTGAGACATGTTTTGTGGACTAGGATGTGGTCAGTCTTACAGAATGTCCCATGAGCTGATGAAAAGAATGTGTATTTAGAGGTTTTTGGGTAGAAAGTTTTGTAAATGTCTGTTAGACCCATTTGATCTAGAGTTCTGTTTAAGTCCATTGTTTCTTTGCTTATTTTCTGTTTGGAAGATCTGTCCTGTTCTGTCAGTGGAGTGTTGAAGTCCTGGGCTATTATTGTGCTGTTGTTTATCATTTTGTTTACATCAAGTAGGATTTGCTTTATGAATCCGGGGACACCTGTGTTGGGTGCATAAATATTTAGAATTGTTATGTCTTCTTGTTGAATTGTTGCCATTACTTTTGGTAATTTGAAGACTAAGTTATCTGCTATAAGAACTGCTACACCAAGAATTTTTGGTTTCCATTTGTGTGGAGATATCACATAACTTCAATGAGAATGGCTTTTATTAAAAAGTCCCAAAACAACAAATGTTGATGTGGAGATAGAGAGATAGGGACACTCATACACTGCTGGTGGGACTGAAAATTAGTACAAACTCTATGAAAAGTAATATGGAGATACCTCAAAGAGCTATAAGTAGAACTCCGATTTGATCCAGCAATCCCACTACTGGGCATCTACCCTAAGGAAAAAAAGACATTCTGTAAAAAAGACACCTGCACTCGAATGTTTAAAGCAGCACAATTCACAATTGCAAAGATGTGGAAACAACCCAAATGTCCATCAATCCATTAGTGTATTAATAAAATGTGGCATTTGTATACCGTGGAGTACTACTTAGCCACAAAACCCAATGGTGAACTAACACCTCATGTATTATCCTGGATGTAGATGGACCCAATTCTCCTAAGTGAAGTATCACAAGAATGGAAAAACAAGCACGACATATACTTACCATACAATTGATACTAATTGATCAACACTTATGTGCACATATGGAATATTTTTCTGGTGTCGGGCAGGTGGGAGGGGGGAGGAGGAGATGGGTATATTCACATCTAATGGCAAATGTGTCTACTGTCTGGGGGATGGGCACGTGTATAGCTCTGACTCAGGCAATGCAAAGGCAATATTTGTAACCTAAACGTTTGTACCCCCATAATATTCTGAAATTTAAAAAAAGAAAAAGAATTATTTGAACAAAATTTCCAATTTAAGAGAAATTTATAGTTAAAATAATTTATTTTAATTTATTTTATATTTTAAAATAGCTAAAAGAGAAGGATTTTAACATTCTCAACACACACATACAAAAGATAACTATTTGAAGTGATAGATATCCCAATTACCCTGACCTGATAATTACACATTGTATACATTTATCAAAATATCACGTATACCCCAAATATGTGTGAAATGATGATAAATTAATTTTAAAAAATAAAAAAAGTGATTGTAACTGGATTAATAAATCAGGACATTGATGATGTAATTTAGTGGATGATCTGAGCATTTGAAGAAAGCAGAATATAGATAAGAATGTGAATACAAATGAATAGTTTAGAATTTTTGCTGAAGAAATTCACAAGGGAGAAAAAATACTGACAAGGATACAGCTTACATTATCGCTAAATAAAATGGTAGTACAATATTTCTTCATCTATAGGCCTATTACTTATTCAGCTCATGTCTTTTATTTTTCATGTAGATCCCGATAATTTGCTTCATTTTATTAAAAAATTAATATGAATTCCTAGTATCACTTTTATATTAGAGTCAATTCTGTATATCTATGAAAGTATAAAATTATAATTTTAATTTACTTTCCTCTAACAAATATATTTGTTGCTACATTACATCACATTTTTATTATAGATTGAAATAAGTACAATTAGAAAAGAAAAAAAATTATCACAGGACTTAGAAGTCTTCTGAGTCTAAATCATATGAGGCCAGTTCATAATGTCCATGCATTGCACATAATAAGATACTTACAAATTACAGAGACATGACACAAGAATATACCAGTCTGATAAACACACAAAAGACATCTTTGGTTTAGATATTTTTGGTTGCAAATGAGATTTACTGAATAAAAGACACTCATAAAAATTGCAGTCACTATGAGAAATTTCTCTTTTATTTTATATCTGTCTGAATTTCATTTAAGGGCTCCCTCATGCCCTTAAAATCCTAAGGCAATTTTCTCATAAAACAACTGCAAAATAAAATAATACCACCTATTTTATTTAAAATTACAGTTATGAATATACAAGAAAATTATGGAATCTATAGATGGCATTTTTTTTTTTTACCTAACATACTTAGAGGACTATAAAACTACCCACACATACCTCTTCTTTCATTCACCAATGAAATAACTACCTTTTTTAAAGTAACATAACCCACCAATTACCCTTGACAAATCGTTTATACAGAAAACCTGAACACCTGTGCTAAGACATTCACTAACAAATCATTAGTCAAAGGTTATGATTTTTTAAAATCTAAATAAATACACATTTCTGTTAAAAGAGTACTTTTAATTGCAGGGTTTTTTTTTTTTTTTTTTTTTTTTTTTTTGCCCATAAAGTTTTGAAATACTTTTGTGGCAAATCACTGGCAGGTTTTTTTTCAACTCTGAATAATTGCTATGTTCATTGCCAACATTATAACCACTTTTTTGTGTGACTTAAGTACCCACATTTAAATGGTACTGAAGAACAAATACTCAGTCTTACTAAACTTATTTTGACAATCAAGGCTGATGGAAAAATACTGCATTTTCCATATTCTTCCTATGAAATCTTCCTGGCATAAAATTAATGTGCTTCTTGCATTCTCAAGCTTGAAAACAACTGTTCATAAATAGATTATTTTAAAGAAAAAAATGATCATGAAAGTATAAATCATGGAAAACAATTTGGGAGTATAATCAAAGCTAACTTACTGGATAGAAATCTTGTGAAAAAAAACAAAACAAAACAACTACTTCCTCATTTTAGTGACTTGTAATTTTTCAATTGACTTAAAAATAATAGTAAGTATCAGTAGTATTTTGCAAACCATGCAAACAGGAAAAAGAAAGCTTGTTTCCAACCAAAACATTTTAGGGAAACAGTTCACTTTTCTCACCCTTTTTAAAAGAGAGGTCTTGCTATGTTGCCTAGTTGTTCTCAAACTCCTGGCCTCACACAATCCTCTTCCCTCAACCTTCAGAGTATTTGGAAGGATAGGCAGGAGATGCCACATCAGGCTCTCTCACCATTCTTTACTCTTCCTATCATTTACAAAACAATGGTGAAGCACTGTATCCTTAATGTAGTCAGCCACATCAAAATTACTTTAATTAATTGTTTTTAAAAATTCAGGTCCTGCAGATATAAATAAACAGAATGTCCAGGATGAAGATGCTTCATTTTTATTTTTAACAAGCAGCCCAAGTGCTTTGTATGCGTAGTGAAACTTTCAAAATCTTTAGTTTTTTGATTTTCAAAGACATGTACAATGTGGAAAAGCAATTCTTCTAAGTTTCTGAAGACTGTGAATTGACAGTAGCAATGACAAATTGAGTTATGTTAAAAAATATTAATATATTTTGTATAATTTCTATTGTTTCTAAATACTCCTTCCAATTCTTACCTTCAACACCTTTTCTCCCAGCCACTGAAAATTTAAGATCTGCTCAAATGATAAAAGAGTAATTTAGCAATTAGACTTTGATTGGATATTTGGTAAAGATGTTCTCAAGATTGTAGTAGAAGACATATAATGTAATGGGGGTTTTCAGGGGACATGGTATGGAAGGGTTGAGAGTTATCAAACTGCCAAAAGTAATAGTCATTACATTACGGGAGAAACTGAAATGACTAAATTGCAATAGTAGGTACAGAGACATTGGGACTCAATTGATACAATCAAAAACATCACCAATGCTACTTAACTTTGAATTGATTACTTATTTGTGTGTTTGTATTCTACAAATATCAGTCAGTTACATGACTTTTCTTCTTTCTGAAAAATTTACAAAGATTATTTGTGCTTATTATTTTAATATTATATAATTAAAAATGAGTAAAAAATAGCTATTAGTCATGGTAAAACCAAGGTACATGAATTTTAAGCACATTGATTTGTAGACTTAGTCTTTTCAAAACATGACATTATTTAATGTGTACCTTAATTAAAATGTATATTTGTACATATATATTACATAATTATATGTATAAAATTGTAAAGGATGTACAATGTATTTTAAAACTTACTATTTTATCCCGTATATTGTAAATTTATTCTATAGAAATACAATTCTAAAATATCTTGTATATAAACATACTTCCACTTAGTATTTCAAATGGCAGCAAAATATCCCTATTGTTTCTTTTGTAAATGTACCAGAATTAATTTTGTCTGTCATCCACCATGTGGATGAACACCAATTCAAATGTTTCTTACTTTTGCTATGCTAAGGAATCCTGCTGAGATCAACAATGGAGTTAAATGTTATCATATGAGGAATAATGTAGATAAAAGTAATTTTACTTTGGTCTATAAAATTTTTCTCTGTACAATTATTCTAAGAATTTTGCATTTGTTATTACCAGTAAATTTTTAAAAAATTAAAAACAAGCAAGATTGAGCTATATAAAAGAAACTATTTGGAAACCCCAAATACTAAATATTATTAATTAAAATTGATTTTAATGTATTTATATCTCTGAAAAATAACCAACCATCATTAAAATTGATTTGTACATAAGCACTATACATGCACTTTATGTGTAATTCAGGCTTCAGTCAAATGGATTCTTCATTTTTAAAAAACATTCTATCACTTAGAAAATGTGGTATGTATACACACAGATATAAAAAAAGAATGAAATCTTGTCTTTTGCAGCAACACGGATGGAACTGCATTATCTTAAGTGAAACAATCTTAAGCCCATTATCTTAAGTGAAACAGACACAGAAAAATACCACATTCGTCTCACTTATAAGTGAAAATTGTAAGTTTACAGCTAACAAAATATAATAACAGTTATATAATGTGTACACATGGACATAGAATGTGGAGTAACAGCCATTGGATTTCCTTAAAGGTTGAGGGAGGAGAGATGAGAAATTACTAATGGATACAATGTATACTATTCAGATATTCAAGTAATAGTTATCTTAAAGGCCAACAATTCACTACTACATAATATATCCATGTAACAAAAGTGCACTTATACCCCTTAAATTTATACAAATAAATAAATAAAAAGAAAAAAAAGAAAAAAAATAGCAAAGGGTAAAGTTGAAGCAATTTTGCACTGCACCTTTTTGGTACATTCTTTCTTGGTTTTCATTGAATTTCAAATTCATTTTGTCTTCATATTGTGTTGTGTACCATAGTCCCAAATTGTTCAAGGATGTCACTTTATTTAATTATTTATTTGTGTATTTTATTTATTTACTCAGATTCCCCTTTTGTTTTTCCCTCCTGGAGTCTAGGCTTTTTTTGTTTTAATCTGCACTAACTGTTCTCTCCTCTTGCTAGAAAACTGTGATATACACGAACCCCATGCCTAGAAATTATTCAAGCAACATATTAGCAAATGATATACTACCTGTTTTCTCCTTATGTCAGTTTCTAGGCCAAGAAAAGTAAAAGTAACACAATTAGTATAAAATACCTAGTCCTTTTCCTTTTAGAAAGGAAGTTAAAACATATGCCACATCACAATTTTTGAAATTTAGGTAAAGGAAAACAAATAATTTAAGAGTAAAATGCAAATCATTCAAATACACACAAAATAGTTAAAAGCAACATGAAATTGGAAAAAAAAAATTATCCAGCGATCTACTGGAGCTATTCATTTACATGTCAGTAACTCTTTCTCTCTTGCTTCAATTGATGTGGGCTGAATCTCCCTAAAATTAGAATAGTCTTCTTAAATGGACTTGAACTTTCCTGGTTGAGGACAATTATTAAGTCAGTTGCAATTTCTTGTAAATCTTTTTGGTTTTGGAAATTATTAATTACCTTTCTAATTTTTGCATGGCCACTCCTCCGCCCACTTTCATTATCTTCTTTAAGGCGCTAAAATATCATCCATGGAAAACTTTGAGGAATTTGAAAAAGAATGAAGAGGGAATATAAAAGTCACCAAATATCTCCTATTGTAACAATTTTCACCAATATGTTTGTAAACACACACATACACGCACACACACAGATAAGCTATATAATATGGAATCATAGATGATCTTTTTAAACTTTAGTCCCTCAATACATTATGGAAAGACCTCCATTTTGAGAAGTATAAATGAACATTATCCATTCATATTACTGTAATTTATTTCATTATTAGATTATAATATAGTTCTTTGTAATGACAATAATGACAGTAGCCCGCATCTGTTGACTGCTTCTAGTTTCTAGGTCATTTTCTAAAGGTTTTTCCAGTGTTTTCACTCATTTAAATGATAGATATTTAGGCTGTTCCTCCCTTTTTAATATAAAAATCAAGTAGAGATTAATATTCTTCTATATACTGTTTGAACACTTTTCTGATTATGACCGTGAATACAGTTATAGGAAGTGAAATGTTATTTCTGACTTCTGCAGTAGCTCTATCAATTTATATGCCTTCCCAAATGATAAGCACTTCAGAAAATTCAAAATCCATTACTCATCTATCTTTATTGCTAGTGAAATTCGGTGTCTTTTTGTATAGTTCTCATCTATTTCTTATTTTTCTCTAGATTATATTCTTTTCTCATTACTCTTTTGGATACTTCATTGCTCTTTTCTCATTATGCTTTCTAAGAGTTTTCTATTATTGCAAGAATTTTGAGGCCTGGTTATTTTTTTCAATTTTATCTTGTTTAGCACAGTAATACTTGTATAATGTTTTAAATACAGTATGATACTACTAGCTCTCTGCTCAACCCTTCTGAAATGCTGTTTTCCATTCTCTCAAGGCAACCATTTTCAGAAAATTGGTAGGTTCTTGTTCTTTTTTATTAACATATGAAAATCTAAAGCTTGTGTGCATGTGACTTCTTGGTTTTCCTGTCTTATATCTCATCTCTTGGTTTCCTCTTAGAAATAATAAAACTGTTACTGTCTTATTGCCTATGCCCGTTCCTCCACACAAAACACACCATCATCCTGGAATTTCTATTTGTCTCTTTCTTGTTGTGAGTCTGTTTACCATAACTCATATCTTCCTATCTTTTATTTAATATTATTTAAATACCTTCTTATTTTTTTTTGGCAGTTTTTATGGTTTTATTTAAACACAAATAAAATGTGCACATGCACTGTCTATTCATTTTCTTCACTGCGCAGCCTGGCATTGGGATTGGTGACTCTGATGGCCAGCTGGGCTGCTCTTTCCACAATGGCTTTGTGGTTCTTAGAGGAAACATTATGAGCAATCTCCGCACAGTAAGATTTGTTGCACATCAGCAACACTTCCAGCTCCTTGACATTGTGGACCAGGAACTTGAATACCTTCTTATTTTTGATGAAACACTTCCTCCAATAGCCTCTGAAAATAATTCATGGGAAGTAAAAGTTTTGTGAACATACACATGAAAAAATTCTTTTTTTTTTTTTTTTTTTTTGAGACAGAGTCTCACTTGGTTGCCCAGGCTAGAGTGAGTGCCATGGAGTCAGCCTAGCTCACAGCAACCTCACACTCCTGGGCTCAAGCGATCCTTCTGCCTCAGCCTCCCGAGTAGCTGGGACTACAGGCATGCGCCACCATGCCCGGCTAATTTTTCTATATATATTTTTAGCTGTCCATATAATTTCTTTCTATTTTTAGTAGAGACGGGGTCTCGCTCTTGCTCAGGCTGGTCTCGAACTCCTGACCTTGAGCGATCCACCCGCCTCGGCCTCCCAGAGTGCTAGGATTATAGACGTGAGCCACCGTGCCCGGCCTGAAAAAATTCTTTATTCAACCCTCACACTTAATTGTTACTTTGTATTTAGAATTCTATTTTAGAACTCTTTTTTTCCCTTCAAACCTTTGCTCCATTCACTTCTAACTTTCAGTGTTTCTTTTATGAAGTCTGATGACATTCTAATGTTCAATCTTTTTTAGGTGACATGTTTAAATGTTTATTTACCTTTTTTTTCTGGAAATATTTAGGTTTCTCTCATTATCCCAGGAGTGATAAAATATTATAAAGGTTTGGATTTTGGAGGTATTATTTTTATTCATTTTCTGGAGTGACTGCCCATCATTTAAATATACTCTTCCGTTTCATTTCTGTTGTAATGGTTACTAAACATTAAAGGATATTTTTAAAAACTTAACTTCATTGGTACATATACATAATGAAATATTAGCCATAAAAAAAGAATAAAACCTTTCCAATTACAACAGTATGGATGGACCTGGAAGACATTATGCTAAGTGAAATAAGTTAGGCACAGAAAGACAAACATCACATATTCTCACTATTATGTAGAAGCTAGAAAAAGAATTGGACTCATGAAGATAGAGAGTAGAATTATGCTTAAAAGAGCCTGGGAAGAGTAGTGGGAAGGATGAGATAAAAAGGGCATAGTTAATGGGTACAAAAATACAGTTAGACAGAAGGAATAAGATCTAGTGTTGGGTTATAGTTAACAATACTTTATTGTGTATTTCAAAATAATTAATAGAGTAGAAATGGAATGTTCCTAACACAAATGATAAGTGCTTGAAGTGACTGATACCTCAATTATCCTGATTTGATCATTCCACATGCATGCCTGTATCAAAATTTCACCTTATGCATATGTACAACTATTATGTATCTGTAATAATTAAAAATAAAAAAGTAAATTTTAAAAACTTAACTTCAGTTAAGTTAAACATAACTTCCGTTACTTTACTTATTTTAATTGTTCTTTCTCGGCTCTGAATTTTCCTTTGTTATAGAATCCTATTGTTTTCCTAAATGTAATAACAAATATCTCTCTAAGGATATTGATTATAATTGAAGTAGTCTTGATAAATACCTCGATTAACCTGATTATTTACATAGTTGCAATAAGACTGTTTTTAATTAGTCCTCCATAAGTTTGCTTCGCATATTTCAGAACCACACAGTTTTGAACAAACACTAAGGCCATAAAATTAGCTTTTCTCTGGAAGCTTTCCTAAAGCATCTTGGTTGGACTTCTAAAATCCTCTATTATTTGTTATTCTAAGGCTAGGCAACCAAGATCAAGCAACTGTTTCCATAAAATTTTACCAGCAGGACCTATGAATATGGGTGAATTCACCCTCTTTTTTAAGGTCCTCAAAATTCGCTAAGGTTTCTTGTCCTCAGAAAGTGATTTTTCTTACCACTTACAAAGCTGGCACCCTGTAAGGGATGTACTAGGCTAGTTTTCCTGAGAGGGTTTTCTAGGTATTAGCTCCTATGTAAAGTCAATTATTTTTACTTAATAGTGATTTTTTCATACCTGATTAAATACTAATCCTTATGAAATATGATGCCCAGGTATGGCCTTGTTGCAAAGTCAATTTTTCTAATTAGATTTTGGTAAAAGAGAAAACACTTCCTTATTGAACCTATCTAAATAATAATGTTGTCACAAAAAGTAATGAGATTCAGTAAAAGTTTCAAAATATTTCACTTATAAATCTTGAGTTTAATACATTTAAGTTTTTATATATCCACAAATATATATATTACTAAAATAATGTCAACAGTATTTTTAAAAAGCACAAGAAAATATCTTATTTTAATGTTGTCCTAGTGTAAATATTTATTGTCCAAATGGATCTTGTGTTCACAGTCTGCTTTCATGAAGTTGACTATTTTCCACCTTAAAGCAGTTGTGAAAATACTCATTCTATCCACTACCATGGGCTAAAATTTGTCTACATGATGCCAGTCACAAGAGTATATCATTTGAAAGATTAACTGTTTAAAATCCTTCTTATATACCTTTCCATGATATTCTGATATTGTCCTACTTTGTTGAAGATACCAACTCTGGACTATAGCTTACAGCAGACTGTGCAGGCAAGCATCAGAATAAAACAAAAACAACCGTGAGATGACACAAGTGATTGATTACATACAATTTATTATAGTAAGCAATAATATCAAATTGTAGGAGGATAAACTAGCTACTTCAGAAGGAGGTGATCAATTTTTCCCCTGAAGGTAAAAACATGTTATGGACATGAAGGAAATTGATAAATATCCTAGAACATTCTCATAAAGTTTATACTATCTGAAATATTTATATTAATAGCATTTTACTTATAGAAACTTAACTTAGAAAAAATTGATTTTCCATACTGATTTACAGAGTCTGTCCATGTGTCTCTTACAATCATAATGAACTAATTCAAAATGATGAGAAAATAAATGTTTGTAATGTTCCAGGGTTCCTATTTTAGCTTTAAAAGATATCATGAAAATGCTATTTTAGTTTTTCTAAATGTAGGATACAATTTTGAGATGGTAAAATTTTTAAAAATGTTGTCAAAAAAGTGTACTTAAGATAGTATTATTGGTGCCTGGGAAACAATACTTATTTAATCAAAGTAATAATAAGATCTTTTAACACAGAAAAATAGAGCATCTGTGTAAAGAATTTTAGATGTTTTACATGTGAGGAAACTTTAATCCTTGTATTTTTTAATAAGCAAGAATATGATAAAGTTAATACAAATACAGAAAATTATTCTAGTAAGACACAGAATTATTGCTTTGTAGGCAAGCTACAAACAAGGCAGAGAATCAGAAAGCTTATCCAATCTGAAAAACTTTGATAATTTCAACACATTCTAATTGCTTTTTTTGGACTCAGGTATTATAAACTATGACAATTACAATTCACTGTCCTTATGTTTTGTCCTTTTTACTATGCTCTGTTATAATCTGAAAAAAAAAAATTGGCAGTTTGCTTTTGGATGAAATTCCTTCTTTCCTAGAATGAAAAAAAAAAAAAAAAAGCCCACAGAGTTTAATTCACTGTCACTGTGGCTTCTAGTATAGTCTCAATCAACATATTATTACTTTTAACCAAAATAACTAATTTCTATTTCACAGACGAAAGCAAGGGAGCAATAATTGAGAACTCTGCTATACATGGGATTTTTGCAGATTTAAAAAGGTCATAAACAGTCATGTCACAGCTTCTTTTTTTGAACAGCTTTATAGATATGCAATTGATACACAAACTGCACATATTTATTATATTACATATAATTTGGTGAGTTTAGACATATGCCTACACTTGTGATGGCATCACCACAATCAAAGCAATAGACATGGCCGTACCTCCCAAAATTTTCTTGTGTACTTTTTTATTTTTGGTAAGAACAAGATGTGCGATTTACCCTCTTAAAGTTTTAAGTGCACATTACAGTATTGTTAACTATAGGCACTATATTGTATAGCAAATCTCTAGAAACTTTATCTTGCATAACTAGAACTCCATACCAATTGAAATATCACATCTGCTTAAGTCATGAACATTCCTTTTACATGCCTTAAAATAGCTAAAAAATAAACACATCTAATGTAGCATATGAGGACTACAGTTAATAAAATTGAATTGTATTTTGGGATTTTTGTGCTCCTGTAACAAAAAAATAACTATGTGAGATGACAGATATGTTAATTTGCTTCACTATAGTAGCCATTTTGCTATCTAAAGTTATCCCATGCCATTATGTTGTAAACCTCAAATATAAACAATATAATTTGTTTTTAAAGAAATTGGGTGTTGGGTGCTGGTATTGAAGGGCAACATGAAGGATTTTTTGGTGATGGAAATGTTTTGTATTTTCACTATATCAATCAATGGCTGTATCCTGGACATCCCCAAATTGCTTGATTATAATTTAAAAACAGGTAAAATCATGACCCTCATGCAAATATAGTTTATACATATCAAAGATTTTATGTAACTCATTATTTAATAAAGAAAGGAGTAAGATGTTACAACAAGTTCAAATGAAAATTAAAATATATATACACACACATAATCAGGAATGCTGAAATGAATTTTGTAAAAGATGCACAACTGGTTAATATCCAATAACATGTTAAACTATCTTTACAAAATAAAATAATTTGCATTGTACAGGCAAGAATCATTTGTATTATTGTTAACAGGAAAAAGTTTTCTACAGCTTAAGTTCTGTTTCTACAGATTTGTATGAAATACCCTAGAGACTCAACAATAATCAAAAGTGCATGTTGCAATGGTAGCATGTAGTTTTCAGAGATTTTGCCAGACAATGCTTAGGACTGCATTGATAGAACACCTTTAATCTATTGTACATTTCTAGAATTGTAATATTTTTTCTTGAAACAAATTATATATTATTCTGAAGCAAAATCTTTAGGATTTCACTTGATTGGAATTTTACTATATGTGAAGCTTAAAAGCATTCAACCACCAAGTATGCCTTTCTATTATCTCATGTCATTTATTTCCCTTGGTAAATACAGAGGTTTTCTTCTAATATATATTGAAAAATTACAGTTTTTATTTACTCAAAGTTATATTTTTACATTTGTAAAAGTATGGCATTTTCCCATTATAAGTTCTACTTATTTGTTACTAGTTAAGGGGACCTGGTACACTTATTAATATAGGGAAATAATAGTAATCTGCCCTACTTTCAAGACTTCATGTTGGCATTCAGGATAATACTAATAATCATAGATATTAAAAACTAAACATAATATTAAAACAGATACTAGTGGTTTGGGATAAAATTTTCAGTGATAGTAACATTTATAAATTCTAAAAATACAAGAGCTCAAAAACTAGATGAAAGTAAAGATGATATGGTCTAGACAACTGTGTTATAGTCAAAACACAGCTCTAAAAATAAAGACAAAAATGTAAATAAAATTATTCCTTGAATTTGACAGAATAAGTGAGATTTTCACATACATACCACACATGCATATAATAAAATGTGTGCCTGTATATGTGATTTTAAATAAGATTTATATCTCAATTATTATATTAATTACTATAAATATATTATTGACTAATCATTTTTTAAGATAGTACATTTTCATTGGCTAAAATATTATTTTTATAGTTCTCTTGGGGACAATGAGGGACTCCATATATGCATTTGCTTTATATTAAAATTTACTATCTTAGAAATAATAATTTACATAATACCATCCAATATTTTCACGGTATTATTTACATAGTGCATTAGTAGTAAATTCATGAATTTTCTCAAGTTTTTAATTTTTAATTCCCTAAAGTAGTCCCTGTGACTTTTCCTCTGGTATAGCCTTAATAAGTAGAAATGACTTTGAAGTGAGAGGTGTAAATTGGGGTACCACAATTGTAGTAATTACTAAGAACCTTCTGTCAAAGCAGGTTCCAAGAGTGTAGAGCACTGGATAGGCTGACCTCACTTTACAGCAAAATTCAATAAAAGGAATTAAAGTTTCAAACAAACCATCTCAAGATGCTACAGCTCCTAAAATAATTTCTACCTCTAAGCTCTGTTAGGCTTCCCCTTGCTATCTGGTGATTTGCCAAATGATGCAGAAAATGTCCAAAAAGTTTCCATAGTTACACAGGACTCTATGTCACTGGTACATGTAGTCAAAGACATTGTAAGCCTCTTATACATCCTATAAACTTCATTTTATTATTATCTGATGTTAAACCTATTAAATGTGCCCTGGGCTCGCATTGAAAACAATTTGTACATAAGAATTAACTTGTAGTGAAGAAAAATTGACACATGTTCCTATTTTGTAGATAGGCATTCATTGCTTTCAATTTTGTGGGCTTTTTTTTTTTTTTTTGGACACAACATATTTTTCTGTTTCAAATATTTTTATTGGTCCTTAAAGAAGCTGCAGAAGCAGGCTGGGTGAGGTGGCTCACACCTGTAATCCTAGCACTCTGGGAGGCTAAGGTGGGAGGATCCCTTGAGCTCAGGAGTTCGAGACCAGCCTGAGTAAAAGAGAGACCCCCATCTCTATTAAAAATAGAAAAATTAGCCAGGCAAGGTGGTGGGCCTGTAATGCCAGCTACTCGGGAGGCTGAGGCAGGAGAATTGCTTGAGCTCAGGAGTTTGAGGTTGCTGTGAGCTAGGTTGACACTATAGCCCAGGTGACAGAGCAAGATTTCATCTCAAAAAAAAAAAAAGAGAGAAAAGAAAAAAAAACTGCCCACTCAAGACACTTGGGCCATGGTGTGCAATGATTGAATGTGGGGGCCTGTTGGCAGATACTCCCCACAACCACTATTGTCTCTACTCCTTTTCTTCCAATCTTAGGGAGATAAGGGGAGAATTTAGTAGTTGTCACTAACTGCACAATGAGAATACAGCGGATTCCTACTTCTTTTTCTCTCCTTGTACACTAGCTTTAAGGTAAAATGTTTTATCTCTAAGATATAAAATACACTAAAGAATGGAGCAAACAATCTTCACTTTTACATTTTCCTTCTTAATCAATTATTATATTACTTATATTGTATTATACATATGTAAATATTGTTTTCTTTTAAGACATTTTGATTCTTATTTTTCTAAATGGACTTAAAACTTACATTAATTTCCAATTGTGATTATTTTCAAACATATGTATGCAATAAATTATATATAATATAATGTATGCCAATAAATTATATATATTCCAATAAGTTATCTATGTATATAGGCTGATATAGGCTGATAAATATACTAAAGAACTTTTCATTTCAGAAACTTTGAAACTTTAGAACAGTCACTTTGAAGAATCCTTTTGAAAAAGAAGGATTGAATAGCTAACTCTAGTTTATTTATTATTAAAAATCTACTTTGAGGATATCTTTTTTGGGCTTTGGATTTTCTTTTTTATTAATTTATTTTTTAATTAACAAAAATTATATATATTTGTGGTATACAACATGTTCTGATGTATGTATGCATTGCTGAATGACTAAAGCTAATTAATATATGTTTTATGTCACATACTTAATTCTTTGAGGTAAGAACACTGTCAAATCTATTCTTTTAGCAATTTTCAAGTATGTAGTATATTGTTATTAACTCTAGTCACCATGATGTGCATAGATCTCTTTTGAATGTATTCGTCTTGTCTAATTGAAATTTGTGCCCTTTGACCAACATCTCCCAATCCCTCCTTGGTTTGTTTTTTCTAATGTGCTCTGTAAGGGGGCTGTTTTGCTGCCAGGTTCTAGAGAGTGGTTAGCTAGATACCAATGATTTTGTTGTTCTGTTTTGAAACTTATTTATCCTCTTCTAACATTTTTATAATCTATCTAATTTTTATAAACTCATATGCATAGCATTCTACTTATCTCAGCAGTATACAGCATCTTATCATTTGTATGCAAAATTATGTCTTTGAAACTCAGAAGTGATAAATATGAAATGAATTTGGAATTCCAACAGAGATTCGATATTATTTCTATCTGAAACAAAATTTAAGATAAGTTTAGAACAATTGGTCAATATACTGCAGAAAATAAAAAAAGGAAGACAGACATTGATATTTAACTTGGAATGACAAATACCGAATGCTTTTATATTTAATTGAATGATTATTTTGGTAGTATGTGATTATAATCTTGCTTTTCACACTCTGTATTTTAATTTGATTGCTTAATTTGTCTCTATGAGGGAAACCTTGTGCCATTTGGGTATAATCAAGTCAGGATCACAGAACTATAAATATTTATAGTTTAAATATACTTCACTTTATATTTATATGCCCTCTAGGCCTGTTATGAGGATAAAAACAAGTTAATACTCTAAAAGTACTTTAAACATTGTCTGGTATACAAAAAGTGCACAATACGTCCTAAACTTGATGATGATGAGGAGGAGGATGCTAATGACAATGATTATCTAAGCCAGATATATAAAATTAGTTGCCTAAAGGATTCAACTATGTGGATATAGAGCAAGTACAAAAAACGAGATTATCTGACAGTCAGTTCAGGGATTTTCCATGATATCATTCATTTAACCCTAAGAACAATAGATACCATATGAAACTTCATTTTACAGATGAGGAGATTAAGACACAGAAAATACAAGTGACTTGTTGAAGGTCTTTTATTGCTTGTGGTAGCGATTATTGAAAAAATTGGCAAGATTGAGTCTTGTCAATGCATTTTCCCCACTGTAGAAAATCCCTAAAGCTGTAGTTACTACTATACCCCTTTTCCTCAACTAGATTTATATGATCCAAAATACAAATTAATGGCTATTACTCAAGATCCTTTTAATTTTTCACACCCTATAGAGATTATTTTGACCATTAACCTTACAGTTATCAGCAGAAACTCACTAATTCAAAATATTGATATATACATCTTTAAACATATTTACATGGACATTATACTTATATATGCATATTACACCAACATCTAATTTCTTTACTTTTAGAACTTAAATATTTAATTCCGCCTTGCTGATCAAGTTTCTCTGAAAAAGAAGACATCCAGGATTGTTGAAATATTTCATATCTTTCCACTGGCCCATGCTTATGCCAAAGATTATGGTTCAGTTGGAGCACTCATTTCTGGGCTAAGATTATATGAAAATTTTAAGTATGTCTCAACATAGAACCTCTTGGAGTTCTGTCAATGAATAAAATTGGTACAGGGACTGAAATTCTCTTTCCAGGGCTACTCATTCTGTTCCAATCAATGGCAAGAATTTCATGCCAGCCTCCATTGGGAAGGTGCATATAAAGCTTATTAACAACTCCTATAATATTAATATCTTCAGAATCTGCAATTAGTAATGCAGCTCCTTACAATGCTAAGAGTCATTGTCAGCAGCTCCAGGTTTTAGATCTTAATTACTACTAATTATGACTCTCCTAAGTCCTTCTCTCTGTGAACGCATCCTAGGTCTTCAAACATCTCCCAGCTCTCAGTGTTTATTTCTAAGCACCACTTTAAGAAGGAAAATGAGAACAGAATACCTCACAACACCTCTAGAGAGTGTCTTTTTTCTACAGTTTCATGGTATTTGGTGTACTAAATTTAGGTTTATGGTGTTTGCAAATAACTAATTATCAATTTTAAACTTAAATGTGTGTATGATTTACATTCTAAAAATAGAGTGGATTCTATTTCATCATCATGTACATTTGAATTTGAATCTTTTTCCTACAGTTACATGTTACTTGGTGTACTAAATTTAGCTTTGTGGTGTTTGCAAATAACTAATTATCACTTTTAAACTTAAATGTGTGCATGATTTACTTTCTAAAAATAGAGTGGATTCTATTTCATCATCATGTACATTTGAATTTGAGTAAGTGAACTATGGTTAAAATTAAAGCAGGGAGTTCAAAAAATTGCATACAACTCTATCTATGCTGAGATCTGTCTATATATCCACCACATCTGGTAAAACTAAATTTGAGAGATACTCCTTTCAGGTAAACTATGGTTTATGAAATTGCTTAGTGGATCGAGACCTTTTTTTGGCTTGGTTTTGTACTTAGGAAAACTTTTGTTAGTTTTTTTTTTTAATATTTTTGTTTGTTTATTTTAATAATTGGTACAGGAGAACTTTGATCATTTTAAAGCTGAAGGACTTTAACATGAAATATTTTTCTCTTAGGAAAAATGAAAACAAGAAATTATAATTATTAACTATTTTTATTAAGTAACACTATTTTTAAGTATAAGTCCTTTTGAAATTTGTATGCACTTTTTCTCAAAAACAAACTTTTGCAATAAGGCAATGCATGAAATATGAAATGCTTGCAAAGATGTAATAACAAATTGTGCCATCTTGCTGTTTAATGCTGTTTAAATGAGGTCATGAAATTATGACTGACATCATTACTGCCAATCATATTGGCTCCAGAACTTACAACGGGGCACAGAACACCTTTCTCTTTGAAGCAACATACCTGGTTAAAAGAAAAACCATTTGGGTTCTCATCATAAATATGTTGTGTCTAGTTGTGTTTGGGCATATGAAAAAGGAATTGTTCTACAAATGTAAGGTTACAAGCAGTGTGGTAAAATTCAAATATTGAGCAATGTTAGGCTGTGTAAAAAGTGAAGAAGCAAAAGAATAATTACTTGTTTTATTGGTGTCAGTCAATAAGACATATGTCTTATTTAATATTTTAAAAGAATTAAATATTAAGCCACTCTGTAAGAATTGCCTAAAATATGAATGTTTTCAAAGCACTCTTGCACTTCTGTAGGGAACATGCTTTATGTTACCAAGCAGTGGACTTCTCCTGTGCTTGAAGGCCACGTAAAACTTGTTTTCTTCCAAAATCCTTCACTCCTCACTAGCCATCCTTCTTGGGAACAGGGTAAAGATATCATAACTTCTTCTGAGTGGCAGTCAAAATAAAATAACTACAGAGAATCTAGTTAAATAAAAACATACGACTATTCAGATACCTATCCTTTTCATATAATATACAGTTATGCAAATCAATTCTCAGTAAATATCCTGGTAATTGGTTATTGATGATTAACTAAATTTAATTTGTAAACATTATTATCACTAAATATTTGTTTCTTGTGTTTAAGTGAACACTTCACTGCTCTTAAGGAGTTTGGACAATGAAACATTTTATAGGCATAGAATAAAAGAAGAGATATGTGATCTAGTTTGGAGAAAAGACACCAATTTTTTTAACATTTCTCAATTTATACTTTTGAAAAAGCAATGACTATATACATTTATTTGACAAAGATTACAGAATAAAGTTTTTTTTATGCATACTGTGGTCACAGAACTGGTCCAAGAAGAAATATAACTTACATGAAAGACAATTTACTGAACATTGAAAACAGGTTTTATTTATTTAATTGAAATCTGGTTTTCTGGGGGAAAAAAATCTACTTTCAAATATGATTTGCCTTCTTTCCTGTAGTGCCTTCACATAATTATCTGCCAATTTAAAAACTGCATAGCATGGAATTAATTATGGAAATTTTAACAGCTGATTATAGGGAGATTAAAAAAACAAGATTGTTTTCTAGTAAGATTATTTTATAAGTAAGATGGAGACTCCTAATTGCTGGACAGCTGTCACCATTAGGATTTATTCAAACAGCTCAGCAGCCCAAATGGAAAAGTAAAAACAACAGCTGCAAACTGGCACACACATTCACATATACACACATACCCACTCACTCAAATGTATTTATAATAGATTATTCCAAATTATTCAAGAGCCTTATTTCTCAAACCAGCTACACATTAGAATCAGCAAAAGGAGCTTTTATAATAAATCAATATGTGAAGTCCATCCTGTATCAACTGAATCAGAATATTTGAATGTGGTTCCAGGAATCAGTTTTTATTCGAAGCTCTTGAGATGATTCTAATACCATGTAGAGAGTTGAGAAACGTAACTTTAAATCTTCTTACTCAAAGAAGATTCCACTGACCGTCAGTATCAGTGCTACCTGGGATATTTACTTATTTATATTACATTTTTGTATATATATATAAATAAAGTTATAGATCATCAAAACATTACATTTTACTGTTTTAATCTTATCCTTTAAAAAACTGGGCTTGTCATCATATTTTTATTTCTTCAACACATTTCCTAAACTCTTTCTCCACTTTTTATTTCAGTATTCTATAAACAATTTCTGTTTTGCATGAGTAATATACCATAGTTTCTTTGGTGAATCTATGTGAAAAAATTTATCTATTTCTAAAAGAGTTTTTTTACTTTTGTTTTTTATTTTTTAATTTTTTTAAATTTTAAAATGTCATTTTAATGTAAGATGCATAAATATGCACATGTATTTGTCAATATTTTATTTGTGGAGGGGGAGGATGCAAGACACCACTGATTTCTTTGATATGGACTATTAGGATTCTGCATTATCTTCCTTTCATAAATCATACTCTGAAATGCATCATTTACAATCTCTAGTTATAATACCTTCAAAGGGAAATGGATCCTTAAAGACGTTTGCTAAGCAATTTATGTGAGGATCTGTCCTGATTTTTATATTCCTTCTCTCCCTAATCTTCTAAAGCTGCCATACCTACATCTAATTCAAAAGAAGAAAACAATTTTAAGCCAGGGAACCTTATGGAATAAATATATCTGAAGCACTCACTTTAGTTTTCATAAAAACAACCACCCATTTTTCCAATTATATTACTTTATTTTATTATTAAGAAAATTATTATTATCATTTATTTCAGAATATTACGAGGGTACAAATGTTTAGGTTACATATATTAAGTTTCCCCTACCCATGTCAGAGCTACAGGCGTGCCCATCCCCCAGACAGTGCGCACTGCTACCACTAGGTGTGAATATGCCCATCTTGTTCTCCCACCTGCTATCTGACTGACACCTGATGAATGTTAGTACCGTATGTGCACATAAGTGTTGATCAGTTAATAACAATTTGATGGTGAGTACATGTGGTGCTTGTTTTTCCATTCTTGTGATACTTCACTTAATAGAATGGGTTCCAGTTCTATCCAGGATAATACAAGAGGTACTAGTTCACCATTGCTTTTTGTGGCTGAGTAGTACTCCATGGTATACATATACCACATTTTATTAATCTACTCATGGATTGATGGGCATGTGGGTTGTTTCCATGTCTTTGCAATTGTGAATTGTGCTGCTATAAACATTCAAGTGCAGATGTGTTTTTTATAGAATGTCTTTTGTTCCTTTGGGTAGATATCCAGTAGTGGAATTGCTGGATCAAATGGCAGTTCTACTTTTAGTTCTTTGAGGTATCGCCATACTACTTTCCATAGAGGTTGTATTAGTTTTCAGTCCCACCAGCAATGTATGAGTGTTCCTATCTCTCATGCCAACATTTGTTGTTTGGGACTTTTTGATAAAGTCTCACTGTAGTTAAGTGATACCTCATTGTGGTTTTGATTTGCATTTCCCTGATGATTAGAGATGTCGAGCATTTTTTCATATGTTTTTTGGCCATTAGTCTGTCTTCTTTTGAAAAGTTTCAAATTAAAAACTTCTTCACAGCCAAGGAAACTATCACTAGAGCAAATAGACAACCTACAGAATGGGAGAAAATATTAATATGCTACACATCTGATAAAGGGCTGGTAACTAGAATATATAGAGAACTCAGAAAAATCAACAAGAAAAAAATTAAACCACCCCATTATAAGGTGGGCAAAAGACATGAACAGAAACTTTTTTTAATAAAATAATGTCAAGATTTTTATATATTAAATTTCCTTATTGATTTGATCATTGGATATTATTACTAATTCATCTGACAGGAAAGATACTAAACCTCTGTTTAAATTTAAATTTCACAATTGAGCAAAGTTTTTCTTTAGCATTCTGTTTTTTTTTTCCCAGCAAAATCAAATAATATCAGAAAATAATGCATTCCTATCATAGGGCACTGGTCCATTATTTAAAGGCACAAAAAGGCAAATGTGCTTTTCTAAATATCTCACTCAGCCAAAGAAACAATCATGAGAGTAAACAGACAACCCACGGAGTGGGAAAAAATTTTCACATACTACACATCAGATAAAGGACTGATAACAAGAATCTGTCTAGAACTCAGGAAAATCAGTAAGAAAAAATCAAACAACCCTATCAAAAAGTGGGCAAAGGACATGAATAGAAATTTTTCAAAAGAAAATATAAGAATGGCTAACAAACATATGAAAAAATGTTCAACATCTCTAATCATCAGGGAAATGCAAATCAAAACCACAATGAGATATCACTTAACTCCAGTGAGAATGGCC